>JAYESA010000006.1:55199294-55799294 GCA_036927795.1 Iris macrosiphon | reverse complement strand
CCACCAACAACTAGACAACACCTGATATCAGTAAACTGAGCAAGTTTCTCTATCATACCGTGGACCCTGCATTATCCACAAAAGCAGGAGTCAATTTCGCAGATTGCAATGAGAAGGAAAACAGAGTACAACCTAATGTATAGAGTACACTTTTCATGATGAACGAAATACATCTTCATGAAAGCAGCAGTCAATTAAACAAATTGTAACAACAAGCAAATAGAGTACTATTCTAATGTAAATAATACAATTTCATGTTGAAGATGTAAAATATAAGAGATCCACCACAAAAGCTGAGGTAGTTAAGCCAATGATAGAGATACAGAAAATTGACCATTAATAAAAGTAATTGAAACAATAATTCAAGATAGCTGGATGATACAGCTATTTAGTAAGTTCAACTCAAACAATTTCTTATTCAGATATATCATTAGGTATCTTGACCCTTATAAAGGTCATTTGCAAGAACGAGATAAGTGGAAGGGAAACAAGAAATTACAAAATACATAAAAACCTTTGCCTAACAAGTAAATGATGTTTTCAGTTTGGACTTTTTATCATACAAATGGAACTTCATAACCGGTTCTTAAAGATTAAAGAATGAGAGAAGAGAATCCATAATAAAATCTAGAAAAATATAAATATGAATGCATGCAGCAGCAGCATGAAATATAAGGACATCCATGGTTCAAGCTATAATAGAAGTGAATTACTACAGCAAGGAGCGTCATGTACCTACTAATAGTGAACAAATTGGAGTACTGCCAAACCACACCCCCATTGCCACAATTGTGGGAATAGGTTTTTTGAAACTATGTCTCAAAGACCAACTATTAGTAGTTGCTTTGACAGTGGTTTTGTAAGAAAAAGTAATAACTGGATCACCATTTGGAAAAGATGATTACTGGGCGAATACACGAGGATGATTAAATTATTACTTGATTACGTTGGCTTACAACAAGGATCAACATCAAGTCCATAACTTCTCATGCTCGTTATGGATGAGATTACAAGGCTTATCCAGAAGGAGGTTTCATGTGTACGATGTTTGTTTATGATATTGTGTTGATGGATGAGAGTAGAGAAGGGTTATATGCTAAAAATAAATTTGTGGAAAGAAACTTTAGAATTTTAAAATTAGTATGACAAAAAACAGAGTTATGAAATATAACTTTAACCAAAAGACAAAAGAGAAATGAGGGAGGAGTACATATAGATGGACAAGCGATACCTAGGAGTGAGTTTTCGGTATTTAGGATCAATCATTCATCATAATAAAGAGATTGAGAAGGATGCCATGCACAGAATTAAAACAAGATGATTGAAATGGAAGAGTGCTTTTGGAGTACTTTATGATCGAAGGATACCTTTGAAGAAAGAAAAATTCTACAAGACGGCTATAAGATCAGCCATGTTTTATGAATTAGAGTATTGGACAATTAAAAACCATGTTCAAAAAATTAGTGCAGCAAAATTAAGAATCGTTAGATGGATGAGTGGCAATATATTGAACGATAGGATAAATAATAAGTGTATCCGTGGAAATTTAGAAATAGTGCTAATTGTGGACAAGATGTGAGAAAATCGTCATTGGTAGTTTGGACATGTGCGATATAAACCAATAGATACTCCAGTAAGGAGGAGCGATAAGATAATTAGTTAAACGAACCACTAGATTAGAGATATGCCTAAACGAACATGGAAAGATGGATCGAAGTTTAAAGAAGGATATCATTTTTGTTAGAGGGCATACCCTTAAACAAAGTTGAATAGAAGAAAAGGATTCAAAAAGTCGACCCAAATATGGGATAAAGGCTTTATTGTTGTTGTATTTGGAAAATGATGTGGAGATGAGTATTGTCATTGATTCACAAGAAGCTCAACAAGCTCTTGAAATAGCTAAAGCTATCTTGAGTACAACCCAAGGCAAGAGACAAGCAACTAATGCAAATCTAGCTCTAAGAAGAAATAGGCACGAGTTAGTCTATCATTGTTATTTTCTACTAGTCAACAAACAAATACATAAAAATAAATAAAAAAATAAAAAAAGAGGTTAGCTAGATGTTCTTTATCATAAATCACATTTTGATTCAGCCACTTGAACACAATCAAGTCTAATCTGGTTACACAATGCATGGTTGTCAAATTTGATGTCTTGATGTCCATTTCAGGTGCAATGGTGATAGCAGAGTAAATCGAGTTTTCTCCTATCTGAGTACACCCAGGTTCTTTAAAGAAAACAGAACCAGCTCTAATAAAATTTTGAAGCGTCAATATTATAGACTTATAGTGGAAGATTCATCACCGAGGGATGGCATCTTTGCTTATGAGTTTAGTTTTGCTCCGCTAGAGTGGGTGCAGCCAAAAAGAATTATGTGAATCTTCTGTTGCATATTCATTGTTGAATTGAAACAATTTATCAGGAGGAGAGAAGGAATCATGAGCAAATGTAAAGTCCATACTGTATGATCATATATATATATATATATATATTGCTTAGGGAAATCAAAACCTGGCTATAAGGGGAACCATTAAGTGACTAGTTAATTGTGAAGCTCATAATTAAGAACGAAAGATATAACATTATCTTAAAGATGATTAGAGAAACTTATTAGACACCATTAAGCAGTACTTTCTGCTCTATTCAGCAGTCAGTCAGAAGTCATTACAGTATCATATCATTGCTTGCGCAACAATCTGTTTAACTTTAGTATCATATACAAGTGAAGAAGTTCTAACAACTGACATACTTGCTATTTTGACAACTGCTAATCATAGTATATATGTTATACAACAACAACAGCCTATGTTTTAGAAAGCGCGCTTAAGCGCCTCTTAAGAGGTTTTGGAGACCCGGGCCTCTCGCTTAGGAAAATCTCGCCCCAAAAAATGGACCCGCGCTTAGGGGCGCTTAACAGCGCCTCGCCTACCGCTTGGCGCTGAAAAAAGCACCAAGCTTTAAAAAAAAAAAAAATCGCTTTTTTATGGCTATTTTGATGACTTTGTATTTTGATTATAGTATTTATATTGTGTCTTTGCTTGATTGATAATTGGTATTGTTATTCATGCATATACTAATAGGATTGTATAGAAAATATATTAAAATTTGTGTGTATATAGAGTATTTTACATGTAGGTAGGTAAAAAATGGATCAAGCGCTAACTAAGCGCTTAGGCGACGCTTAAGCGAGGCGCCAGCTTCATCGCCTCGCCTCACGCTTAATATAACATAGACAACAGCAAAGCCTATATCTCAAATTTTTTGGTCAGCTATTTCAATTGTTTTCTTCCATTCAGCTCAAGTTAAGGTCATGTCATCTTTAACATTAACAAAAACCACATCATGAGTTTGGCCTTAATCCAAGTTCATTTAAGCATGCCCCAAGATCTAGCAACTCATTTGACTAATATCTTTACATTCCTCCTGACTAGGGCATCTATTGGTTTATGTTGCACATGTCAAAACCACCTGAGATGACTTGCCTATTTGTCGCCACATTGGATAAACAATGTGGCAGGTCAACAATGAGGAACACCCTAGCCTACACTCTCTCAGTTTACGTTGCACCAGAATGGTACTGCTGCAGCTTGTCACTTATAGGTGACAAGCTAGCATATCATTAATACGGGTCTTTTCCACAAGCCACCCTTGCATACTTCTTATTGCACCAGGATAGGGACAATACAAAAATGTTGCTACTAAGGACGCCCCAACATGTATTCTTAAAGGATTCATTTGATAGAGATCAAATGATGTTTCACATTGGTTCTACCTAACACAATAAATATAAGAAAATAAGCATAGCTCAGGGGTTGTTTATCCTATACAAGCTACACTTACTGTAACCTATGAGATAAGAAAATAATTGATAAAACAAATAGATGATACCAAATGCACCAGAATAGGGACAAATAAGCATAATGCACATGATGAACTAGCCACACAAGTAAAGTACCACATAATATGTGATAAAATAGATTGATACTAAAAGCAGAACGTTTATGAATCCTTACATAACCTAAACCCATTACCATATGACATGTTGAGTTGAGCAAGAGTGACAAACTAGCTAATTAGTATCGAAGTCATGTGAAATAAAGGAAGTAACAAAAGGTACCAATAAAAAACAAAAGGTACCAATAAAAATTAATAGTAGAAGTTAAATACTCGAATAAATGATGTAATAAAATGATTGCACAACAAGCTACCGAGTTGGAGCAAAAATTAAACAAAAATCTCAACAAAAGAAGTGCAGGAATCAACTGAGCAAATGAGGAGACTATACAACTTACTGTACAGCAAGCTCCCTAGCTGGAGTAAGAATGAGCACCCTTATACCAGGGATACGCTTCGGGCGGAAATACAATCGCTCAAGCACAGGTAAGGCAAAGGCAGCTGTCTAAAACAAATTTAAGAAAGTAAAGATGAGGTATAACTGAAGTGCAAACTTGAGGAAATTGATTGTATTTGACTTACCTTTCCAGACCCCGTTAAGGCACTACCACATATATCACGGCCAGCTAAAGCTAAGGGTATGCAGGCAGCCTACAGTAAACAGATGAGTAATCCAAAATCAATTATATAACTTTAAGAAACTAAATGTTAGTTTGAATCCCATATCCATATAACAGTTCCATATAATGTACAATGAAAAAAGCAAGGTTCGCAGTATCGGTATTGGACAATTCCTATGAGTATCGGGATCGGCAATATCGGCTGTTTCAGATCGAAGTATCGGATTTTGTGGGTATCGGAAAGCAAATAATTATTAATAAATTATTAACATTTTAGAAAATATATTTTATGCATTTAGAAATAATTTTAAATATTTTCAGTGTTGTTTCTTAGTAGTTTTGAAAGTGAATAAAATACTAGTCACCATTGTCGATTGGTTTACATGTGATAGATAAGTTTTCTTCTTTTACATGCTTTTACAACATTACTATGCTTTTAGACCCTTGTTGATTGGTCTTACTGAATTGACCAGAAAAGAGACCCTAACGTCGGTATCGGGTATCGGTCGGTATCTGTTTGGAACATGTCAAACCGTATCGATATCGACTGTATCGGATTGGTATCGGCCGATACTGCAAAATATGGGAAAAAAAAAGTTCTTAGTGTCAGCTCTGCAGTTAACAACGATTCAACTATATGTACTAAAACGTAAAGAAATGCAATATCGCCGTAAGAACTATGCTTAGAAATAGAATATCTAGTGAACATTACAATAACATTTCTTTTTTTTCTTCCTTCTCATGTTACTTTCTCATGTTTTCCTAAGAAAAACTCAAGTCATCTAATAAAGCAAGGTTGTAAACAAATTTAATTCCGAAACCATCAGTTGCCCATATCAATTTCATTGAAGTCCAAGCTTAACAGCATTTTGGAGTGTGGCATGGACATAAACCTGATTTTGGACTGTTTTGAAGTGTTTGTGTTGCATTCAATACATACACGGACAAAGCAATCATTTTGAAGGGTGCGCCTCCTATGACACGACAAAGCACCTACTTTTTGAGTGCCCCTGTGCATTGCCGTGTCCAAAGTGTGTCGATACAAAGCGACACATTGACGACGCCACCGACTTTTGGAGTGTTAGTGCCTCCTAGACTCCTAGTCTAGAAATAATGTTCCCAGAGGTGTATATGAAATGTAACTTAGTTTCTTATCTAATTCAAATAACATAACATGATACCGACAACCTTAAATCACAGAACTTGGTCAAAATAAAATCCATACTACTATATAATAAGGAAAGTGATGCTTCGCGGTGAAATTTTTTGTTCCTAAAATATACCCTTATCTATGTTTATACATACTACTATATAATAAGGAAAGTGAGGTTTCACCGTGAAAATTTTTGTTCCTAAAATATTCTTATCTATGTTTACCGCTTAATATTGTTCATTAAATTTAACATGGATAGTTAGGAAATTACGTGCGGAAAAAAAAATTGAAGGGGATTGTTTTTTATCTTCCCAAGATAAAAAAAAATTAATGGGCTTTTTTTTCTCAAGTAGTAAAAAAATAAAAAATAAAACTTATTGTCTGCTCTTCCCAAATAGTATTGTTGTTTATCTTCCCAAGATAAAAAAAAAATTAATGAACTTTTTTCTTCTCAAGTAGTAAAAAAAATAAAAAATAAAACTTATTGTTTGCTCTTCCCAAATAAGTATGAAATAAGTGCAATAAAACAAAACAAAAACCTGTATTGGGGTTGGTTTCTGGTATCCCAGTGCTTCACAGGCCCTAAGCAAAGGACGAGACAGATTGAGCTCGAGAAACGAGTTCGCATAAAATGACGCCCCCTCCGACGACGCAAAGAAATCACCGGCCGCTCCGCCGACGGTTCCGCTGACAGCCTGCAACAAACTCAAATTCGTAAAAAAAAAAAAAATCAACCAAACCACACACGACCACGACGAATGTGAACTGTAGATGACCTTGTTCGCGGAGCTACCCCCGCCGCCGCCACCAATGACTCGGTCCTCCTCCTCCTCCTCCTCCTCGTCTTCTTCTTCTTCCTCCTCTTCGGGTTCGTCGAGATCAGGGTGGGAGACGGCGGGGCGGTCCCCGAGGGCCCTGGATATCTTGGCGTCGACGGAGGTGGTGTTCCTGTCGGCGTGCTCCTCGGCCGCGGACTTGGAGTAGGAGGCGAAATCCCACGGGGACTGGGGGGAGAGGTCCTCCTCGCTCTCGTACTCCTCCTCCGAGCTCGCCGCGACGAAGCGGAAGTCCGGATCCATCGCGGCGGAGGTGGCGAGAGGAGGGATGATGGACTTGAGGGTTTGGGAAGGAGGGAGGAGGGAGGGAAGCTAGTAGAGGAGGAGATGCTAGGGTTTTATGCGAGTATTTTGAAAGGAGCGATTGATTGAATTTAGGGATAATTATTTATACTAGTGTGTAATAAAAAAAAGTTCAAGATTTCAGCCTGAAAGTTTTTTTTTTTCAAAATTATCATCATGGTTTACTAAATAAAATTGTTCATATTAAATTTATTATAGATTATAGATATCTAGATAATTATGTATAAAAAATTAATTAAGAGATTATTGTTTGTTCTTTGGTAAATATTAAAGGGTTATTATTTGCTTCTCAAGTAGCAAAAAAAAAAAATTTAATTGGACTATTGTTTGTTTTTTTTCTAAATAGTATGAAATACATGCAAATTAAGGAGTCCAACCAGTGCGTTGTCATTCGTTTATATTTTTTAAAAATGTATACTTGCATCACAATTTATTTTAAAATAGTATAAAATATATTGAAAATAAATTTATTTATTTTAGAGATTGGGAATATTAATTATAGTGGAGAGTTTGTATTTATGCTAGTGGGAAGGTATGTAATTTAACTCAAAGTAGTTAGGAGGTTGAGACATAAACATCATGGCTGGTTGGATAAGCATCATGATAGAGCGGATTCGATCCCACATGAAAGCAAATATATATATATATATATATATATATATATATATATATAAGCATGAAAAATTTGGATCCATGCGTCCAACAACCATGCGTCCCACAGTCGACTCAAAAGAAACCAAGCTGCAGGATAACCATGCCACAGAGAAGAAGCTGCATCATTGTGCCCAAAACATTGGTCACATAAAGGCCTGACACAAAGATTATGTCTGAACAGAATCCTGACAAAAAGGAGTTTCTGAGCGCTTCAAAAAATGTGAGCACACTAAGCGACAAAAAGCTCTCGTAAGACTAATAATGACTTCTGAAAAGTATACAACGCCACGTGTACGAGGCCTCATGCGCTCAATGCGTCTCTGGCCCCATGCGTTCCAGACTCCACGCGTCTCATGTGTCTTTGGCCCTATGCGTTCCAGACTCCACGCGCTCCATGCGTCTTTGGCCCCATCCATTCCAGACTCCATGCGTTACATGCGTCTCTGGCCCTATGTGTTCTAGACTCCATGCGTTTCATACGTCTTCGGCTCCTTGAGTTCAAGACTCCATGTGTTCCATGCGTCTCTAGCACTCTGCGTTTCAGACACCGTGAGTCTCATACGACGAAATCTTCCTGTTACGACTGAAGCGATTCTCTCCAACTAAATGCGGGCTACGTGTCAAGCTGACCAAGTCACACAAACTGAAGACGAGAACCACCAAGATCTCAGGCAACAGTAAATCTCAATAAAACGTCGACATGGCGACTTGTCCTGGACTCAACCCTTACTATGTGTCTACAATTGCAACCGTATTCTGTTGAAGGAGCCCATACGTCCACCAAACAGAAGCACATACGGCACCTATAACCCATCAGCGTGATGGCTATAAATAGGGACAACTTGGACGTCCCAAAGGTGGACTTTTCTGCTTCAGAGATAGACCATACCCTCCTAGAGAGCTACGTACGTGCACACAAGAGAGATAGAAGAGAAGATAGCACCCCTCACTTACTCGTCGGATCATCAACAGAGTAAAGGAGTCGCCATAGCGCTCGCTCTCCACCGTCACATTACCCAGATTAAATATTGTACTTAGATTGTCTGTTTAGGGCTTCTTTGTACATTTTTTTGTTTATTATTAAAAGAAACAATTTTAATGGCAAACAAGTTAGCAACTTTGTTGGGGACCAACTTCTTCACTGATGAGAAGGTTGTGACGCAGTTCGACGCGTCGAAGCTATGTTCGACCCAGAGGATGTCGGTGGTACGCTTTGATCAGCAAGCCTACGAGGAGATGCTCTCTGAGGATGGCGCTTCTCTAAGGCTGGCAAAGCCTAAGAAGACCCGTAGGACATGGGTTGCAAAGGCCGCTGAGCCTCATCCAACTGCGGAGTATGCGCTCCTCATCTCTCTCTCTGCCGCAGGGACCGCACATTATGCGTCTGCCTCTCATGCGGCAACCTCTTCTGGCAAGCATCAGAAGACCCACATGACATGGGTTGCAAAGTCCGTTGTGCCTCACCCAACTATGGAGCATGCGCTCCACGTCTCTCTCTCTCTTTCTCTCTCTCTCTCTCTGCCACAAGGATCGTACACTATGCATCCACCTCTCATGCGGCAGCCTCTTCAAACAAAGAAAGTGCTCAGCACTTGAGCTCTAGCAAAGAAAAACACTACGATGCCAGAAGTTCGGGTACGGATGCACGTTCTATACGGCCACAGCTGAAACCGCCTAAGTCAGCCGCCGCAGGCAAAAGTCCACATGTGGCACCGATCGTCGGTCGCAGGCAAATGTCCACATGCGGCCCGAACAGCCACAGAAGTTTCATCTTCGACCAAATTTCAGGCAGTGCTGAATCCATGCGCCTTGCTGAAAAGGGGGGAAAATGAACTTCGACTCTTCCTACTACGCACCGGCGCGTGAGAGGACGAAGAAGTCTAGGACAATAGGAGCTCGCCAAGCTCAAGCAATTTTTTATTCGACCGACCGCCAGCAGGCGCCGCTTTCTATCCGTGCCCCTGACAAAAAGTCGTACAAAATTGGCCTATGCATCTAGCCCGCAGTGGCAATCGGACAGGGTCGATCTAAAGAGTCTTCCGTTGGCAACTTGAGGCAAGTTCTTGTATGAACCTTGGGTCAGGAAGTAAAATTAACACCTACACACACATGTGCTCGGTCTACCCGGGCTTATAAGAAGGGTGCTAAGGTGAATCAGCCCTTGCTTGACTTGCGCAACGTGATCAATCACAAGCGCAAAGCGAAAAAAATGACCACGACATACGAAGTGTCCTCTCCAGGGCATCATTATCCCAATATTATCGTCAACTGCTGCTATAACAAAACAGCAGTACCTACAAAAAGGCAGTTGGTATTCTAGCGACTGCAACCAAGGGCACCCTTCCGGCAGCATCCCGGAGAGCAGGTACAGACACCAGAGGAGGAAAAGCTACCCTTCGCCTCATGTTACTCATCTCAGAGATCTTCTACTGCGAGGGGAGGTCGAAAGTCTAGCACCTCCAATCTTACACTCTCAACCAGCATGTCAAGGACCCGGAGGCAAGCAGCGATGCCCACAGAAGGAGTATTCCTGGGTACGCTCCCAAAGAAAAAGTCGTTAACCACTAGGGGTAGTTCTTCCTCAGGACCCCAAGTGGCTACGCAAGCTGGGGGTTGTAATCCCCCGGACCTCTATGACAATTCGACGTTCCATGAAGACGGTGATTCCCAAAGAACAGATGTTGAGGTCCCTCGGGGTAGCCACCCTCCTCAAGATGATGCAGCTTCCTACGCTGGGGGTAGTATTCCCTCCGAGTCCGAAGAAGATGAAGCACTACCGACCTTCCCGGATGATTCTTTATGGCAAGAGTCTGAGGCAGAAAGCGCAACATCCACTGTCCCATCCATTTCTTCCCATGTGAGAACATTATACATGAAAGGGGACAATCACGAGGCCCCAACGATCGACAGTGCCTCGAGACCCTCAAGGCCATGATGTAGACCATGAGCTCATCAATGCAAGCTTTGAACCCTACAATGTTGGAAATCAAGGCAAATATGGTCCCACAACCAGCGAGGGCCTCTGGTCAGGCAAGCCTGGACCCCGAGACCAACGGGGATTCAAATGCAACCGCTCCACCGCTGGCGGCAATCTTCCCTTGATCGGATCATCTGCTCCTTGGGTAGTCGATGAAGCTCGGGAAGCAATGCGGGAGGTGCGAGAACTCCGAGCCTGCTTAGACTCTATGGGCAATCGGGACTCGCTGTGCGAGCTTAGGATCCGACAATCTTACCCACTCGAGTGGAGAGACGTACCGTATCCGTCCAAGTACAAGCCCTTCAACTTGAATCCATTTGACGGAAAGACATCTTTTCGTCAATTCATGAGTTACTTCAAGACGGCGATGAGACATCTGCCTCATAACAATGCCCTCTTAACCAAGCTCTTTGTCAAGACATTGTCTGGAATAGCTTTCGACTAGTTTTGCAGCCTCCATGACAACTGCATTTCATCGTTCGATGACCTCAAGGGCCTTTTCCTCGCTCGGTTCTATGACAGGAGAAATGACATGATGATGTCCTCTTTAATGGACATCACACAAAGGAAGAAAAAATATGTACAAGACTACATCGAGCGGTACAGGCAAGTGGCATTAAAGTTATCCCCCGGTAACCCTGAGTCCACACTGAGAAGAAGGTGAAGGATGCCCGTCTCTTGGGCATACAGATCCTCGTTGTCGATGATAGGGGAAAATGCCCCTACAATAGCAACAACAACAATGGCAATAGCTCCCAGAATAGCAAGGGAAAGCAGGCTCTAGTCGCAAATATAACCAAAAAGCTCGAGCAAAAGTTCGCCGAGGCTCCAAAGCCGAAGAAAACTTATTCCTTCGAGGATGATGACGTCATATTAATCTTTGATGTGCTAATGAAGGAAAACAAGCTCCAGCTCCCCGACGTCAAACGTCCTGTTGAGGCAGCCGAGATGAATAATTTGAAGTACTGTCACTACCATCATTATGTCCATCATGCGACACAGGATTGTTATATCCTAAAGCGGTACATCCATCGTCTACTCGATACCAAGGCCCTCACCTTAGATTTTGATGACAAGACAGTTGCCGCAAACATGATATCTCTCCAGTTCAGTAACTTTCCGGTGATAGAAGCCCAAGATGGAGTAATCCCGATCCCCTAGGCAACGATGGAGGTCGTCAATCTTTCGCCGGCTTATGACCAAACAGCTGGGCTGATACCTCTCACTACGCCGCGTAGGAATGTCGTGTGGGTTTATCCCGATCTTGCCCTAGCATTGATACAACAGACAACACCGTCTGCCACTAAGTCCAGGAGCAAGAAGTCTAAATCCTGCTACATAGTTTTTATCCTATCTGAAGAAGCTATAACAGGAACAACAAGGTCAGACCTAGCGTACCAATGATAGTACGATATCCCTGACGATGGTGCTCTCCCAATTGTTGCACCTGCAATATCTGATCTGGGTCTGTCCTAGCCTCCAGCAGCGGACAAGTCCAAGCAGAAAGAAACTCGCTTCGATAAACTGCTGCACCAAGATACAGCTCAGGGGATGAAAAAGCCCGACAACTTCGACATCTTGGCCCAGCTCGCCAACACTCCAGTGAAGTTGTCTCTATTCGAGCTTCTCCGACTCTCCAAAGATACTCGGGTTGCTCTTAGTAAGGCATTACAAAATGTCGACACCTACCTGACGCATGTTAAGCCACCAGCTGAGGATCCTGACGCATGCCTCCACTACAATAATGTGATGGAGGCGATATCCAACATTACGTTCTCGTAACAAGACATGTTGCTAAAGAATAATCGGCATGATCATCCCATGTATTACACAAGGTACATCAGTGCCATCAAGGTGGACCAAATATACATCGACCCCTGTTCGTCAATCAACATCATCCCGCAGAGTCTGCTTCAGACCTTGGGCATCCCGATGCATTGCCTAGCAGCAACTAACACTACCATCAGTGGCTTCAACACAGGAAGGAGCTACCATCTGGGCAAGATTCGCCTGAAGTGCTAGATTGATGATCTGAAAACAGAGGTAACCTGCTGCATCATAGATGTAGACGTATCCTACAATGTTATATTGGGACATCCTTGGATACATTAATACATGATATACCATCAACCTTACACCAGTATTTGAAGTACGTGGACGATCACGGCATCGTCAAGACTGAATTTGCACGTGGATCCATTCAAAGGGGTCGAGGCCTATTATCTGACTTGATCCTCTACAAGCAAGTCCACCAGGATGAAGGAGGCAATGACGTTGACGATGAGGCAGAGACCGGGATGACATCAGATAAGCCATTGAGAGTCCATCTCAAGGCACGCGCTCCTGATACATCCCCCCCCCCTCATGGTAAAACTGTCCAAGAAAGCTCTTGAACCTCCGGTTGTTTGCCTATGTAGAGCGAGTCGAGCATTGAAGGAAGCTCCGGCACCTACCACGACTTTTGAACCTATTATGGTAAAGTTGCACAGGAGACCTTTGCAGCCGTCGCTTGCACTAGGGGTAGATATCGGGAAGGCTGAACTGGAGGAGTACATAGCATCTCATGCTAACGTCCCTTCTCTTGACGATATAATTTCGGAAGACGAGATACCTTATTTCATCAATAAAAGGCTATCTTTGAACTACTCGGATGTTGCACGTCTCAACGCACTATACTAGCAGTAACCCATTCTCATTGGTCTACAAGAGCTGGATAAATGTCTCTAGGCTTATCGAACAATGGTCCAGACACCTATTAGCAGTAACCCATTCTTATTGTCATGCCCCAGTCCCAAAATATTATGGAACCAGGCCACGTGGCATTGGCCAGCTGACACGACTCCGAGGATATCCCAATTTAATGGATCCTGACGAAGCGTGCTATGCTGTCCTAAATCTAACAAGTCTAATAACAACAAGCAATGTCTAATCTCATCCACGGATAACAAGTAAATACTGAAATGAAAGACTGGAATATAAGAAACATAGTCGACTGACATAGTACAACTGAAATAAGTCTGGTGGGAACAAACCCACTACAAATGTACTGATAGTCTGAAATAAAGTACTGAATATCTGAAATGAAAGTACTGATAAGGAGAGACTGGAACAACATCTAACTAGGTAAGGAGCTCCAGTCATAGGCGGAAGGCCTACCAATCTGATCAGGGGTACTCTGATGGAAGGACCTCTAGCTCCTCGTCCAGAGCAAACCTCGTCTCTATGCCTGGCTCGTAAACTGTGGGATAAAAGGCCTCGTCCAGATCTGGAAGATAACCAGGTCCTCAGAGGGACGTAACAAGATATAATATGCATGCTGGATATAGTACTGAAATAAAAGTAAAGAGGGGGTGTGCTAACCATCTAAGTGAATACAATATAAGGACAACCTAGGAACGTATAAGTAGGTGTAGGCATAACGTCCAACATCCTCTAGAGTGTGGTATCTGTAACGTCCATCATTCCGAAGAATGAGGTATCTGTATATATATAACGTCCACACTCTAAGGGACGTGGTATCTGCAATGTATATACGTCCGTAACACTCCGAAGAGCGCGGTGTCTGAAATATAGGGAGTCACCGGGCCTGTGGTTCCTCTGGATACCACGGAGTCCGATGGGGGTATCCCATACGTCTGTCAGTTGTCCTTCCCGCCCAATGTAGATACGCAAGTCGAATATACGACTTGAGTGTACCGTATCTAGATGCCAAGTCTCAACTAACTATGTTACTCTAGAATATATGCTAGTCCGTGATGCATGTCGTACGTACCGATAGCGAATCGGGTACGCGGACCCGCATCCCAATATGAATGTACCATCGTGGTACGTGTATAGTGCCATCAGAATATTCTCGCAGCAGTGGTTGAGTCAACTAGCAACTAGGTCAAGTACACTACTCATCGACGCAATGTCGACTACACCCGAGTCAATCTCGGATGCGCACAGTTCATGTATATTTGAAATATTCAACAATTAAATTTAAAGCAGTAAATCAGCAAGGTATACTTGCCTGTCCCGGGTAGCTGCGAAATCCAAAGCCCTGCTCCTGATGCCTCGGCAGTAGTGTCCAGCAATCCTATATAGGATGTAGTAATGACCAAATTAGTCGCTACAATAGCACGACTTAGACACACTGTTCGTATCTACAACTGACACCGGGTCTGGACTAAATATATATATAGCTAATACAAGTACATACATATCTATACCATAAATCATATTTAATTATATTAGAATAATATATATGTTTAGTAGTACAAAAATAGTATCCAGGTATTATTTAGCAATAATACAAGTATTAAATATATGCACCTAATTGGCAATACCATAATTTATATACTTGTACATATATCTATATTTAGATAATTAATTTGTACATAAGTAAAAAATACACATATTTCTATATATTTGAACATAAATTTCATATTTATTAATTAATTACTTTGACATCAGTTATATTTATATAAGCAATTTATACCATATATGTAACATTTATATACCTATTTATTTAGTTGTACAAAAAAAATGGCTAGTGCAGTCATAAATAACTAACATACATTAATACACAAGTATGTATATTTGTCTACGTACATATTTATATAATTTTGTAAATACCAAAATTACACAACATATATATGGATATATATTTATATTTATTATATGTGTATTCATATACATAATATCTATTTAATGCATATAGGGTATTTAAATACAATAACCTGTATATATTATACATATACACATAGCTTTTTAGTATATATATTAAATTACACTAATTACATTGTATTGTATATGAAATACTATATTTTTACAGGAAAAACCATATCTATAATATTAATTTAGAATACTATATACATTATGTAAGTATGTATATTTATATATATATATATGTATACGTTTACACAATAGGTATTTAATACTTATAAGTATTAAAATAATATACTGAATATATTTATCTTTATAAACATTTTTCCAGTATTTACCACCCAATACCATAATATATATTAATTTAGAAATACAGTAATTATACCAACTATACATATATATATACTAACTAGGATTTTGAATGATATACATAAGCTAATACATACTCAATATACACTGAATTTTATCTACAAATAATGATAAATCTACCCAAAATAATGTACCTCAGCGAAGCTCGGGTCGAGGGGGTCACGGTGGTCGACCGTCGTCGGAAGGGGGTGGCCGGACGGCGCTCCGGCGTCGTGCGGGGAGAGGCGGGCAGCAGCAGCAGTTAGCAGCTAGGTGGCTGCTGCGGGGGCGATTTCTCCGCGGGGTGGCGACGGCGTCGGCTGAAACTTCACGGGGTGGTGGAGGACTGGCTGGGGGAGGGCTCGGCCAAGTTTGGTGGCCGGAGGTGCGGTGGTGGCGGAGCACGAAGCAGAGGGGAGGTCGGCTGTGCTGTGCGGGATAGGAGGCTCGGGTTCTGTGTGGAGTTTCTGGAGGGGGCTGCCGGCGTCGTGGTGGCCGGTGGCTGAGGTGGTAGGTGGGGAGGAGTTAGGCGAGGGTGGTCGGGTTGCTATGGAGGTGGCCGGCGGCGGTGGTTGGCCGGGAGGAGTGGTCGGGTGTGAGGGGTTAGGGTAGAGCTCGGTTTGGGTGTTCTTTAGGAACTAGGGTTTTAGGTTAGTTTCCTAGGTTTGTGTGCCTCCATGTAGTGTAAATTAGTGTATAAATAGGAGAGAGAGTGAGGGGGGGGGCTGTCTTGGGGTTAGGGTCGGCTGTAGGAGGGTTTTGGGGAGTTGGGAAAGCTCTTACATGTTGAGGGAAGGGCTAGGATTTAGTCATTTGAAATGTAGGGCCATGATGTGCCCTACATAAAGTGATGTAAGTACATAGGAAAGGGGGGGGGAAATCAAATGCATACGGTTGGTCATGACATCTCTTTTCTCCATGATGGTTTGGGCCAATGAGAGGGGGACACCTCATTGCAATTTTGCAATTAGGTCCCTGAACAATTTGGTATTTACACAATAAATAGAATTAGGGATTTAATGTAAACAAACACCATGTTTGGTGTTCCTCATTGGACCATGATGGTGTTTGGTGTTTTTGTATGAGGCTTGTGGGTGTGGATGTGGGTTTGGGTTGGAGTTGGGTCCAATTTCATTTAGGTTAGGTCTCCACATTAATTAATTCGTAATTAATGTTACGGTGTTTCTAATTTAATTTAATTAAAAACTGGGGGTCTAAATTTGGTTGGACAAGGGTCGTTGGTGTAGCTGGCTCAGTGTACAATAATATCGTGATCTGGGTTGGTCAAAACTGGTTGAGGTTGGGTCTTAATTTCAATTGAAATGGACAACGAACGTAATTACGTAATTTAATTAATTTGCGCACGGACGTTGTAACGACTTTTGTGCGTCTAAAATCAGGCACAAAAATCGGTATCCGGGATTTGTTCTAGGTTCAATACGAGGGGTTTACAGGTCTAGGTCAAATATGTGGAATTCGTTTTAGGGCAACAGCTAAGGTAGTATCCTAAAACAATCAATCATTGCACAAGTATCATAATGCTATATATATTAAATCATAAACAATTCTAATTAACCCTAATTATGCTAATTAAATTATTTGACCCTAATTACTGGTCGAGGGGGTTTACAACATACCCTCCTTAGAGCATTTCGTCCTCGAAATTAAAACAGACATATAGAAAAACTGTTGAATGAAATTAAACATTAAGACATACCTAGGCCTTCGAAGAGATGGGGAAAACGTTGCCGAATATCGTCCTCTCGTTTCCAGGTTGATTCACCTGGTGCATGATGCCTCCATGCGACACGAACTAGAGGGATAGTCTGGCCTCGCAGTACCTTCTCGCTTCGGTCTAGGATCTCTACCGGCTCCTCCTGGTATGACAAGCTTGGACCAACGGTGATCTCCGAGTGGTCAAGCACATGACTCGGATCCGGTATGTACCTCCTCAGCTGAGATACATGGAAGACGTCGTGAACTCCCTCCAGTGTCTGCGGTAAGGCCAATCTGTAAGCAACTTCTCCGACGCGCTCTAGCACATCGAAGGGTCCGATGTACCTCGGACTCAGCTTCCCTCTGCCTCCAAATCTGATGGTTCCTCTGGTAGGTGAAATCTTCAGGAACACATGTTCTCCAACCTGGAACTCTAAGGGTCGTCGATGCGCATTAGCCCAATGCTTCTGCCTGTCCTGTGCTGCTCGTAGATGCCCCTGGATCTTCTTCACCTTCTCTACTGTATGGACGATCAACTCTGGCCCTAGAATCTGCCTCTCGCCTACATCGCTCCAACATACGGGGGAACGACACTTCCTACCATACAATGCCTCATAGGGAGCCATCTGAATGCTCGCCTGATAGCTATTATTGTAGGAAAATTCGACCAAGTGCAAGTGGTCCTCCCATGAACCGCTGAAGTCAAGCATGCAAGCCCTCAACATATCCTCCAGCGTCTGAATGGTGCGCTCGGACTGTCCATCTGTCTGCGGGTGGTACGAAGTACTGAACTTAAGGCGGGTACCAAGACTCTCTTGCATACTCCTCCAAAAGTACGATGTAAACCTCGTATCCCGGTCAGACACGATACTGACTGGCACTCCATGCAAGCGTACAATCTCCCTCATGTACATATCTGCCAAGACTTCCGTAGATTGCCCAACCCTGAAGGGTAAAAAGTGGGCAGACTTGGTGAGTCTATCTACGATTACCCATACGGCATTGCGACCACTAGGACTCCTCGGGAAACCCGTGACGAAATCCATGGTGATGTGCTCCCATTTCCACTCCGGTATCGGGAGTGGTTGAAGTAATCCGGCAGACCTCTGATGCTCAGCCTTGACTTGCTGACACACCAGACACTTAGCTAAGAAGCGGGCTATCTCTCTCTTCATCCCGTGCCACCAGTAGTACTGCCTCAGGTCTCGGTACATCTTCGTGCCTCCTGGATGTATAGAATAGGTTGAACTGTGGGCCTCCGTCATCAGCTTCTGGCGTAGCTCTCCATTCGGAACATAGAGACGATCTCCACATCTCAAGGTCCCGTCCTCGTGTATACGCAGTCCCGTCTGTATTCCAGCCTCTGTCCTCTGTCGAAGCCTCTGAAATCTGGCGTCCGTCGGCAAAGCAGCCTTGATTCTCTCCACCAATGTCGATTGCACTTAAAAACTCGACATCTGGCCGTCTACTCCGGGCATGACGACTTCGATACCCAACTGTTCTAGATCTCTCAACAGATGTTGTTGGGTAGTCAGGAAAAATGCTATGGGCTTCCTGCTTAAAGCATCGGCTACCACATTAGCCTTTCCCGGATGGTACTGCAGCTCAATCTCGAAGTCCGCCATCACTTCGAGCCAACGTCTCTGCCTCTGGTTCAGGTCCTTCTGTGTGTAGACGTATTTCAGGCTCTTGTGATCGGTAAATATCTCCACGCGCTCTCCGTACAGGTAGTGCCTCCAAAGCTTCAAAGCAAAGATCACTGCTGCAAGCTCCAAGTCGTGGGTGGGATAATTCTTCTCATGGGTCCTCAATTGCCTAGAGGCATAGGCCACAACCTTCCCATGCTGCATCAAGACGCATCCTAATCCTTTCCCGGACGCATCGCTATAGATCACGAATCCTCCGGGTCCAGAAGGTATGGTCAAGATGGGTGCTGTAGTCAGACGCTTCTTCAGCTCATCGAACGTCGTCTGACACTCCTCTGTCCAGGTGAACTCCTGATCCTTGCGGGTCAAGCGGGTCATCGGCTCTGCGATCCTTGCGAAGTTCTCTACGAACCTCCGGTAATATCCGGCAAGTCCTAGGAAACTCCTCACCTCCGTGACGTTGGTAGGGGTCGGCCACGTCTCTACAGATAAAATCTTCGCGGGATCTACTGAAATGCCATCTCCCGAGATAACGTGTCCAAGAAATGCGACACGATCTAGGAGAAACTCGCACTTGCTCAGCTTGGCATAAAGCCTCTCTCGTCTCAGCGTCTCTAGCACTAGCCTCAAATGCTCTCCGTGCTCCTCGTGGCTCTTCGAATACACCAAGATGTCGTCAATGAAGACTACCACGAACTGGTCCAGATACTCATGGAAGACTCGGTTCATCAGGTTCATAAATACAGCAGGCGCATTTGTCAATCCGAAAGGCATCACTAGGAACTCGTAATGACCATAACGAGTCCTAAATGCTATCTTTGGAATGTCCTCCCTTCGCACCTTCACCTGATGGTAGCCCGATCTCAAGTCAATCTTCGTGAACACCACTGCTCCTGTCAGCTGGTCGAACAGATCGTCGATTCATGGTAGAGGGTACTTGTTCTTGATAGTCAGAGCATTAAGGGCTCTGTAATCAATGCACATCCGGAATGTTCCGTCCTTCTTCGGTACAAACAGCACTGGTGCTCCCCAGGGTGATGCACTAGGACGAACGAATCCTTTGATCTGCAACTCCTCTAGCTGTAGCTTCAGCTCGTCAAGCTCCTTCTTTGCCAACCGGTACACATTTGATGATACCGGTGCTGCTCCAGGTATTAGCTCAATGGTGAACTCTACCTCTCTATCAGGCGGTAGGCCTGGCAACTCATCTGGGAAAACATCCTCGAACTCTGCAACGATTTCTGGGGGTGCCGTCTCCATCGCCATGTAAGCTCCAGCTGCGTGTCCTACTCCTTGCTCGATGGTGCCTCGCATGAATTCAAACTCCGGTTGTCCTGGCAGTCTAAAAGTAACGCTACCCTTCCGGCAATCTAGCACGGCATTGTACTGGCTTAACCAGTCCATGCCCAGAACAACGTCGAAAGCTGGCATTGGGAGTACCAACAATCGCGCTCTCATCTCCCTACCACAAACTACTACCGAGCACGTTCTAATGGTGCTGGTAACCGGTACGATGCCTCCTCCGGTAAGTATTCTCCAACTCTGAGGTAAGGGGAAAGTTGCTACTCTATGCATTGCTACAAATCTACTAGATATAAATGACAATGTAGCTCCAGAATCAAACAGTGCAGTCGCAGGTAATGATGCAACTAGAATTGTACCTGCTATAGCCTCTCCCTCTGGTTCCTCTTCAATAGATGCTAAAGCAAAGGCTTGTCCGCGCCTCTGCCCTCCTGCCTGCTGTCGGGCCTGGTTGAAGTGTGCCTCCTGTGTGACCAAGGGTGGTCCTCTCTGCTGTCCTCCGGTAGCTGGGGGACGCTGGCCTCCTGCTGGGGGTTGGATCCTCAGTGGTGCTGCTGGTGGCCTCTGTCCAGTCTGGGGTGCTGCGTCTCTACGCTGGGGGCAGTCTCTAGCAAGGTGCTGGCTGGCTCCACAGACCATGCAGAGCCCGAGCTTCTTTCTGCAGTCTCGGATGACGTGTCCCCTCTTGCCACAGAAGTGACAGGTCGGAAGCTCCTTCTGCTGGTACGGCGCTGTCCTCTGCTGCGCCTGCGCTCCTGGACGGCGGATCGGTCCTCCGGCTCCTTGCTGGGTCCTGGCTGGAACGTTCGCGTTGGAACGTCTCGCTCCTCCTCCTTCTATAGCCTCTTGGATCCTCGCCTCTGATAGGACCTCTTCATAAGAGATCCTCGCCTGGGTAGTAGTGTACCTCTGCAGCTCTTGAGTGAGGTCGTGGTAGAATCTCCTGGCTTTCTCCAGGTCATTGGGGATCAGGGCTGCTCCGAATCGGCTGAGTCTGCTGAACTCTCCGTCGTAGGCATCCACAGTCAGGTTCCCTTGCTCCAGGTGCAGGAACTGAGAGTACAGGGCGTTCCTCACCGTAGCTGGGAAATACTTCTTGTTGAAGTGCTCTAGAAATTCCTCCCAAGTCTGCTGTCGACCAATGCTGCGCTCCATAGAGTCCCACCAGTGATGGGCGTTGCCTGTGAGTTGGGCCCTCATCGCGGTCATCCAGAGATTGGGGTGTAGCTGCGAACCCTCTAGCAACATCTCAGTGTTGGAGACCCAGTCTGAGATCTCCTCAGCCGTCTCCTTACCCGAGAAGGTTCCCGGGCCCATCGTTCTAAAGCCTTTTACAGTGCCCGCTAGCCGGTCAGGTGCAGGTGCCGGTGTTGGTGCTGGTGCTTGGGCAGGTGCCCTCTCTAGTACGGCCATCAGACCCTGTCTCAGAGTCTCCGTCTGCTGCATATGGGCCTGTATCATCATTTAGAAGAACTGCATCATCTGTGTCTGTCCCTCCGCTGGTGGCATCTGAGGTGGAAACGGTGGAGGTGGTGGAAGCGGTACCTCCTACTGTCTCCTCGGTGTCTCTTCGGGTGCCGGCCTCTGGTACTGCGGCATCGGTGTCGCCCTCGAGGTCTGCCCCTCGAAGTACTGCCTCGGAATCGCCTATGATGCCTGGCCCTCTGGCTGCTGCGTCTCCTCGTCGGGAGAGACCTGATGCCAGTGCATCATCGGGGCCTGAGGGATCACCTCTGCCTCTGGCTGAGGATGCTCTCTGGGTGGTCCTCGAGTCGTATCCTCTCTCGGTGCTGCAGGTGGTGCTATGGCACCGAGTATCTCACGTCGGCTCCGAAGGTTCATCTCGCTGTAAGAGATAGAACGATATTTAGAAGAGTATAGAATCAATCAAACAGGATGCAGATATTTTATAGTTCGGAAGAGGTTCAAAGGCGTAATCAAGTGGATGAGACCTAGTAATTTCTATCCTATTGCAGGCTCGCTGGGCACGTTTCCATACCACAAGCGATAGATGTTTGGTGTTCCAGACCTGCATGGGCCACCACTAAAACCATGTCATGCCCCAGTCCCAAAATATTATGGAACCAGGCCACGTGGCATTGGCCAGCTGACACGACTCCGAGGATATCCCAATTTAATGGATCCTGACGAAGCGTGCTACGCTGTCCTAAATCTAACAAGTCTAATAACAACAAGCAATGTCTAATCTCATCCACGGATAACAAGTAAATACTGAAATAAAAGACTGGAATATAAGAAACATAGTCGACTGACATAGTACAACTGAAATAAGTCTGGTGGGAACAAACCCACTACAAATGTACTGATAGTCTGAAATAAAGTACTGAATATCTGAAATGAAAGTACTGATAAGGAGAGACTGGAACAATATCTAACTAGGTAAGGAGCTCCAGTCATAGGCGGAAGGCCTACCAATCTGATCAGGGGTACTCTGATGGAAGGACCTCTAGCTCCTCGTCCAGAGCAAACCTCGTCTCTATGCCTGGCCCGTAAACTGTGGGATAAAAGGCCTCGTCTAGATCTGGAAGATAACCAGGTCCTCAGAGGGACGTAACAAGATACAATATGCATGCTGGATATAGTACTGAAATAAAAGTAAAGAGGGGGTGTGCTAACCATCTAAGTGAATGCAATATAAGGACAACCTAGGAACGTATAAGTAGGTGTAGGCATAACGTCCAACATCCTCTAGAGTGTGGTATCTGTAACGTCCATCATTCCGAAGAATGAGGTATCTGTATATATATAATGTCCACACTCTAAGGGACGTGGTATCTGCAATGTATATACGTCCGTAACACTCCGAAGAGCGCGGTGTCTGAAATATAGGGAGTCACCGGGCCTGTGGTTCCTTTGGATACCACGGAGTCTGATGGGGGTATCCCATACGTCTGTCAGTTGTCCTTCCCGCCCAATGTAGATACGCAAGTCGAATATACGACTTGAGTGTACCGTATCTAGATGCCAAGTCTCAACTAACTATGTTACTCTAGAATACATGCTAGTCTGTGATGCATGTCGTACGTACCGATAGCGAATCAGGTACGCGGACCCGCATCCCAATATGAATGTACCATCGTGGTACGTGTATAGTACCATGGTCTAGGAGGATATCAGAATATTCTCGCAGCAGTGGTTGAGTCAACTAGCAACTAGGTCAAGTACACTACTCATCGACGCAATGTCGACTACACCCGAGTCAATCTCGGATGCGCACAGTTAATGTATATTTGAAATATTCAACAATTAAATTTAAAGCAGTAAATCAGCAAGGTATACTTGCTTGTCCCGGGTAGCTGCGAAATCCAAAGCCCTGCTCCTGATGCCTCGGCAGTAGTGTCCAGCAATCCTATATAGGATGTAGTAATGACCAAATTAGTCGCTACAATAGCACGACTTAGACACACTGTTCGTATCTACAACTGACACCGGGTCTGGACTAAATATATATATAGCTAATACAAGTACATACATATCTATACCATAAATCATATTTAATTATATTAGAATAATATATATGTTTAGTAGTACAAAAATAGTATCCAGGTATTATTTAGCAATAATACAAGTATTAAATATATGCACCTAATTGGCAATACCATAATTTATATACTTGTACATATATCTATATTTAGATAATTAATTTGTACATAAGTAAAAAATACACATATTTCTATATATTTGAACATAAATTTCATATTTATTAATTAATTACTTTGACATCAGTTATATTTATATAAGCAATTTATACCATATATGTAACATTTATATACATATTTATTTAGTTGTACAAAAAAAATGGCTAGTGCAGTCATAAATAACTAACATACATTAATACACAAGTATGTATATTTGTCTACGTACATATTTATATAATTTTGTAAATACCAAACTTACACAACATATATATGGATATATATTTATATTTATTATATGTGTATTCATATACATAATATCTATTTAATGCATATAGGGTATTTAAATACAATAACCTGTATATATTATACATATACACATAGCTTTTTAGTATATATATTAAATTACACTAATTACATTGTATTGTATATGAAATACTATATTTTTACAGGAAAAACCATATCTATAATATTAATTTAGAATACTATATACATTATGTAAGTATGTATATTTATATATATATATATATAGGTATACGTTTACACAATAGGTATTTAATACTTATAAGTATTAAAATAATATACTGAATATATTTATCTTTATAAACATTTTTCCAGTATTTACCACCCAATACCATAATATATATTAATTTAGAAATACAGTAATTATACCAACTATACGTATATATATACTAACTAGGATTTTGAATGATATACATAAGCTAATACATACTCAATGTACACTGAATTTTATCTACAAATAATGATAAATCTACCCAAAATAATGTACCTCAGCGAAGCTCGGGTCGAGGGGGTCACGGTGGTCGACCGTCGCCGGAAGGGGGTGGCCGGACGGCGCTCCGACGTCGCGCGGGGAGAGGCGGGCAGCAGCAGCAGTTAGCAGCTAGGTGGCTGCTGCAGGGGCAATTTCTCCGCGGGGTGGCGACGGCGTCGGCTGAAACTTCACGGGGTGGTGGAGGACTGGCTGGGGGAGGGCTCGGCCAAGTTTGGTGGCCGGAGGTGCGGTGGTGGTGGAGCACGAAGCAGAGGGGAGGTCGGCTGTGCTGTGCGGGATAGGAGGCTCGGGTTCTGTGTGGAGTTTCTGGAGGGGGCTGCCGGCGTCGTGGTGGCCGGTGGCTGAGGTGGTAGGTGGGGAGGAGTTAGGCGAGGGTGGTCGGGTTGCTATGGAGGTGGCCGGCGGCGGTGGTTGGCCGGGAGGAGTGGTCGGGTGTGAGGGGTTAGGGTAGAGCTCGGTTTGGGTGTTCTTTAGGAACTAGGGTTTTAGGTTAGTTTCCTAGGTTTGTGTGCCTCCATGTAGTGTAAATTAGTGTATAAATAGGAGAGAGAGTGAGGGGGGATGTCTTGGGGTTAGGGCCGGCTGTAGGAGGGTTTTGGGGAGTTGGGAAAGCTCCTACATGTTGAGGGAAGGGCTAGGATTTAGTCATTTGAAATGTAGGGCCATGATGTGCCCTACATAAAGTGATGTAAGTACATAAAAGGGGGGGGGGGAAATCAAATGCATACGGTTGGTCATGACATCTCTTTTCTCCATGATGGTTTGGGCCAATGAGAGGGGGACACCTCATTGTAATTTTGTAATTAGGTCCCTGAACAATTTGGTATTTACACAATAAATAGAACTGGGAATTTAATGTAAACAAACACCATGTTTGGTGTTCCTCATTGGACCATGATGGTGTTTGGTGTTTTTGTATGAGGCTTGTGGGTGTGGATGTGGGTTTGGGTTGGAGTTGGGTCCAATTTCATTTAGGTTAGGTCTCCACATTAATTAATTCGTAATTAATGTTACGGTGTTTCTAATTTAATTTAATTAAAAACTGGGGGTCTAAATTTGGTTGGACAAGGGTCGTTGGTGTAGCTGGCTCAGTGTACAATAATATCGTGATCTGGGTTGGTCAAAACTGGTTGAGGTTGGGTCTTAATTTCAATTGAAACGGACAACGAACGTAATTACGCAATTTAATTAATTTGCGCACGGACGTTGTAACGACTTTTGTGCGTCTAAAATCAGGCACAAAAATCGGTATCCGGGGTTTGTTCTAGGTTCAATACGAGGGGTTTACAGGTCTAGGTCAAATATGTGGAATTTGTTTTAGGGCAACAGCTAGGGTAGTATCCTAAAACAATCAATCATTGCACAAGTATCATAATGCTATATATATTAAATCATAAACAATTCTAATTAACCCTAATTATGCTAATTAAATTATTTGACCCTAATTACTGGTCGAGGGGGTTTACACTCATTGGTCTACAGGAGCGAAGCAGTCCTTCCCCTCGAGGTCTAAAATTCTCTCGCTTCGAGTGGCTCTCTCCAATCGGTTGACCGTCGACGACAATCACCACCGACGACTATAAGAGTTAGAAGCACTCGACTGTTTCGGATAAAATAAACGAAAGTAAAAATACGAGAAATGACAAGGTTCTTTATTTTAAAGAAAACCCCGCTCTTCTTCGTCGGTGTTGTTTGTGGTATTAAACGAAAGAATGAAAGTGTATTTCAATGACAGGATTTATGCGAAACCCGCACCCTTTGGTTTACAAACAAACTTGTACAATGTAATCTTATACGAGGATGTGGGAGTATAATTTATTTAATCTGGGTATAAATTGCTATAGGTGTCTGATCTGCAGTCGATCACTTTAGCCCTTGGACCACGCGATGTTGAAGAAGTGCTGTGGAAGACAGGTAGCAGCTTCGAAGGTTGCAGGAGAGGGTGGATGCTCGATGCCAAAGTCGTCGATCCCTGCTCTTTGCTTGAGCTCCGTGCTCTCTCTCTCTCTCTCTCTCTCTCTCGATCTCTGGTTCGATCTTTCTTGGAAGTTCGATCTTCAAGTTTGAAGTTTTTCGACCCTGTTGTTCGATTCTTCTTTCCAAGTTTTCGACCTTTCTTCCCCATTGATAGGGGTCTCTATTTATAGAGTTTTGGTGACAGTGACCACTCCGTCGGTGTAGAAACTGAGGAGTGGGAAGTACAACACCCCTTTACACAACGGTTAAGATAACCAATACCTGCGTATAGATGACATTTTGAGTGAGCATATGACGCGTGTCCAACTAAGGGGACAAAACGCGTATATCTGCTGCGAAGATCACGGCGTAGAAGCCACGTAGGTAGGTATCCCTCGTGTAGAAGAGGTTGGCGTAGAAGCCAAATGACTGTCACCCTGGCGTAGAAGCCAAGCAGGCATAGAAGCCGAACAGGCATAGAAGCCGAACAGGCGTAGAAGTCGAATAGGCATAGAAGCCGAGTAGGCATAGAAGCCGAGTGGTCGTAGAGACTGAGTGGGCGTAGAAGCCGCTTGAGCACAGATCCTGAATGGGCGTAGAAGTCGCTGCGTACAGATCCTGAATGGGCGTAGAAGCCGCTGCATACTGTGCCAGAGTGCTGATGTGGACGTCTTAGCCGGAATTATGACTTTTGAAGATATAATCAAATCTCTTGCAGAGATTTGCCACCATCTTATGCATTAAATACGGAGACGTGTTTTGAAGGTCTACAGCCCTTCTGTGCACCCGTCGCAGAGACGTGCCTTGAGAGAAACTGTCACCGCTCTGTGCAATTAGACGTGGAGACGTACCTCGAGTCCCGTACGAAGTGCAGCTTTTGACGTGGCAGGCGGTTTGTCTGCTGCGGAGCATAAAACAGCTCATGTTAACCTGTGTAAAATAAAGCAGCGTATTCCCTTGTATGAGAAAGAGCGGTTTACGCTGAGGGGACTTCAGTAAACGACGGTTCGGTGATGCTTTAACCAAATCCTCTGCATTAAATACAGAGATCCGCCATCATACTGTGGGGAGCGTCCCGAGGGGTCTGCCATCGTTTCCAGCCGTCGTCTGGGTAGCCGTGCAGCACTTTTTGTCAGGAGTCAGAGGTCAGATTCACTGCGTGACTTAACAGGTTCATTTCGGGGAAGACGAAGCGTTCTTCGTACGCTATAACGCTGCTTTGAGAGCGGATGAGTTTTACGCCATGGAGGCGATGAAGAACTCTATTTACGCTGGAGCGGCCTGGACGTACTGTACTTACGCGGATGGTCCTTTGAGCTTATTCTTCATGATGTGTTTTAGCGGAAAAAGCTCTGTTGCACGCTTGATGGCTCTGAAGGCCTCTGTTTACGCTGCTCTGCATCAAGAGGCTGCGTAGCTCTTCCCAACATATTTTTTATGCTTCTACAAGACCCCCTTCAAAGCTTTTAAATTCCTCAGAATTTGAAACGCTTTGAATGAAGCATGAACGGCCCCTCGTAACTCGAAACATTTCTGAATGGAGCGTTGAAACGGTCGATACAGACTTTATGGCGGATTTATTGGGGACCGCTGTGATCTCTTTTGCCTATAAAAAGGCTGGGGGGGTTAACCTGTTCTCCCCACATCCCCATCACCATGCAGAGATAATCGTCGGAGTTCGTCGGGTCGACCTGAGGAAGAAGGAGATCATATTCTTCCAGCATGTAGGGAGCCGAAAAAGACGGCGTCTTCGAGCAAGTGTCCACTGCAACGATGGATCATGGAAGGATATCTTAGCCTCCCTTGCTCGGGATAATCAGCAACTTTGTATGGCGTTGCCCCAGGAGAGAGGGAGGGTCGTATTTGACCACACAGCTTGCAAGTGCTGTCTTCTCTCGTTGCCTCTGGTGACGAGAGGCAGACAGACCGGCTAGAGTCCTGGCTTGAGCGGCGCACGGAGCATGGGATCTGCAAAATCTATGCAGGCCCAGTTCTGTATCCGCCCGCCGTTGATCATTGCCATGTCAGTCAGTTTGCGGCAACCGACTGACTGCTGGAGAAGATGGATGAAGAATTGAAGCCTAGTGAGAACCTGTCAGAACAGCTTCTGGGCAATCTTTAGACGATGATGGGAAAACCCTCCTGTCGACGGAGTTTCCCTCATATGTAATCATGACAATGAAAAGAAAACCCTTGTAGATTGGATTTCCCTCATATGTAATCATGACTTTAATCTTTTAATAAAATCGTCTTGCTTCTTCATATGATCATCTTGCCATACGTTGCTGTGAAGTCTGAATATGTGTAGCTTCAACACGTCTGAATCTTTACGCCGACTCTGATAGAAAGAGTATTAGGCCCTGTCCTTTATGCATAGCGAATTGTCCATAGAACGCTGTTGAGCATCGTGAACGTTTTAGAACTGTCTGCTGCTAGGACTGAGGGACCGCGTAGAGTTCTGAACTGCTGCTTCTGATGAACAGAACTTTGTTCAGACTTTGTCTTCAAGATTGATCTCTCGAAACTCCCTTGGAACAGGGTCGAGGTTTTGGCTGTCAAACTGAGTTTGCCATCTTGATAGACGAGATGTTCAGACTGGAGTCTGGATGAACCTCCAATTTTGGACCCGAGAAGAGTAATTTCTCAATGTTTGAACTCTGTATGCTTCGGGTACTTGGGATGCTCTGGGTCAAGAACGAGTATCTTCTGTGTGAACTCTTGGCAATTGACCGCTTTGGGGACTGTTCGAATATGCGGAAAGTCGTGGAGCGTAAAATTATCAGTCTGTAGCCTCCGGGCGTAAAACACCATCGAGAATGAAATCGTAGACTTGTGGTTCCTGAGCGTGAAGTCGTAGGTTTGTGGCCTCTCGAGCATAAAATCTACTGAGCACAAAGGCATCCGGGTATAAAACCATAGACTTATAGCTGTCGAACGTAAAGCTGTAGATTTGTAGCTGTCGAGCGTAGAAAGCTCCTTTAGCGTATGACTGGAGATCTGTTGCCTGTGAGCGTAGAACACCATCGAGCGTGAAATCGTAGACTTGTGGTTCCTGAGCGTGAAGTCGTAAGTTTGTAGCCTCTCGAGCATAAAAGCTACGGAGCACAAAGGCATCCGGGCATAAAACCATAGACTTATAGCTGTCGAACGTAAAGCTGTAGATTCGTAGCTGTCGAGCGTAGAAAGCTCCTTTAGCGTAAAACTGTATATCTGTAGCTTCTGAAAAAAAAATTTCTCCGAGCGTGAAGTTTGCGGATCTGTTGCTTCTGAGGGTAAACTGAGCGCCACCGAGCGTGAGATCATCGATTTGGTATCTGCTGAGCGTAAAGTCGTAGGTTTGTGGCCTCTCGAGCATAAAAGCTACCGAGCACAAAGGCATCCGGGCGTAAAACCATAGACTTATAGCTTGCGAGCGTAAAACCGTAGATCTGTTGCTGTGGAGCGTAGAAAGCTCCTTTAGCGTAGGACCTGCTGAACCGTCTTGCATGAAAAACTTTTCGAATTTGCTGAGTGTCCGTCTTTCAAGGGTAGTGGACTGACATAGCATCCAATCATAACCCATCATTTAATTTGCGAGATTTGGTTAGGGTCTCGAGGAGTCCGTCCGAGGATTCGAGGAGTCGACCCGAACTTTATATATATCCCAAGCTTTTGAGAGAAAAACTTTTTATCTGTTTTCTGCGAAAGAGAGCTTTCGACTGTTCGAGTTTTTCTTCGTTCCTTCTCTGAGCACCTCGAGTCTTCAGAAATGGCGCCGAAATAAACCCCCTCTGCTAAGGGAAAGAGTATAGGTTCCTCTTCTCATTCTTCTGCCCCAGCGAGGGAGCCTTCGGTCGGTCAAGGCGAACTTCCTTCTGAACGAAGTATCCCGCCGACGAGCAGTGCACCCGGTCTTAGAGGTAGAGCCTTTGGGGTGACAAAAACGACAAAAAATCCTTCGCACACGTTGAACGTGACCGCGCTAGGTCGTCTTCTGTGCTGATAGCCTCTTTTGAGGAAGATGATGCACGGAGACGTTTTTATCTTTTACGCCCACATTTCTAATGTGCCAGCGTAAAGACTCCATATTTTCGTAGTTCTGAGCGTAAAAGCTCTGGCTACCAAAAATTGGCGTAAATCGTAAAATTTGAGTTTTACGCTTGTGGAGGGGACTGCCGGCGTAAAATAGCCAGATTTGCACAATCCTACGTAGAGCACAGACTGTCGTTTCTTTGGTCTGTATGTTTATGCAAGACTTGTAATGACATATTTTTCTTGCACTTTTGTAGTTGATTTGGTGAGTCTCCACTGGCCGAGGTGATGGGCTCCGCTGCTGGGATGCTGCACTCGAACTACCTGGAGGATCTGTCCCACGTGGCATTTCCTATCTCCGGACCCCAGTACCCTGAAGGAAGGAGGATCTTGATATCGGCTCAGGGCGAACGAATGTTGCTGAGCATGATCAACGGGGAGCCCCTGACATATGTAGACGGGGAGCAGTACATAAAGCCGGCTTTCCTCTTTGGGGACATGATCGACAAACAGTCCCAGACGAAGCCCAAGAGGGAGCCCTGGGTTTTCCCTGCCAGGAATTTGGTTTTGTACCTGCCAACGATGCCGAGGGATTATCCCATCTTGGCTTTCTTCCACGCGACGCATCCCAGGAAGATGTCGTGGATGCTGACTCCTGATCTTCACGGCAAGCCGGGGAAGATCTTTCATCTGAAAGGAGCTGACCAGGGGTCATTTGTCAGTCGCCCTTCCGGCGTTGTGACGTTGTTCAGGGGACTGTGCCCGGGCAGTGTCCCGAGTGAAGACAGCTCAGTGATCCAGCCGGTCCAATTGCCGACCTTCTGCAACGACTTCATGGGACGAGGCGGGGTATATCCCAAGGAGAATCCTCGGTGCAATGGGTGGATTGCCCCAACAAACTCCCGATGGACATGCCTAGTTGACTGGGCCTTGAAGCACTTCCGGAGAGAGCTGGAGGGCATTAGACTATATGCCGCTGTGAGTGCGACGAGCGTCGGGTTGCCTCCCAATCCTAATCTGTTCTTGGCACTGATGGAGCGATACATTTCACTCACTGGCACCTTTGCCACTCCACTGGGGGAGCTGGGATTGGCCCTTCATAAGATGGCGGTTGTCTCGAGACTGCCGATGGGGAATACCCCATATGAAGAGTACGTTCCCACCAACCGGGAGTTGGTGGACTTGGACCCTCGGTTGGCGGAAGTGTATCAGGAGCTGATGTGTCAATACTTCGCGTGCACCGCTTTTTATAACGAGCCTTCTGATTTGGCTCACACCACCAAGTGGATGTCCTACCTCTTCTTCCACCGAGCCAGGGCTGCCAAGTCGGAGAAAGCCTTGGGGGGCAAGAATGAGCCCGTGAACTGTTTGGGCGTGCTTAGTGCCCAGGTCGTGGAGGATCTTATGGAGGAGGCTGAAGCTCTGGATCAGATTCTCGTCGAGGGGGTAAGAAAGTACTCCGAAGGCACTAAGGCCTGTAGTTACTTGAGGCGCTGTCGCCGGCCTCTGTCTAAGGAAGCCCAGCTGGCTGGTTTCCTCTCCATATGGCTGCGTCGAGTAGTAGTGCCTGGTACTGCGTCCGCAGACCGCATTTACCGGAATATCCTGTGGCCGGCAGTGCGCCTGGTGTTCGGGGCAAGACTGGACTTGCTTCCTGCCATGGTGTGCCGTATACAGGCTGGCCTGAGAGCCATGACTGATGGTTTGCTCGTCGATGAAGCTCGACGTGAGAGTTTTCCCCGGGTGGAATTACCATACCTGTATTTGATGGGATGGTTAATTCTCCACAATCCCCGGGTGATGTCTCCCGGCTCTGATAGCAGCTCGGGGGGTATATTCTTGCTGAATTACAAGGACTCTCCCTGGAATGTGAGCACAGTTTTAGACTATCGGCTGGTGTTGAACCTCAGCCACGGCTGGAAGCTCCTCTGTACTCCCCCTCCTGTACATCGCAATCAATCAGGGACGAGGCTTGAGGATTCAGGTGGAGAGAAGACCGATCTTTCTCCGGAAGCTTTTAATTGGTTGGTCTGCATTAGACCCTCCCATCTGCTATACAGGAGCGAAGACCATTGCTTCTTCGAGCCCTACTTGCCTAGTCGGTTTGCCCGGCAGTTTGGGTACGATCAGTTGCACGTGGGCAATGCCGTCACCAGCTTTAGGTCTAGGGGCGGACTCATTGATGGAGCCAGAGGGTGGCAGTATTTTATCATGGGTTGTACGAGAGCAACCTTCATTGTGCCGGTCGTTACAACCTCCACGGAGCTCCGCATTCTCTATTCTTACGCCCAGTTCTATGTGGCGATTAACACCTTCCATCGTAATTTTGACATGCGTGGAAGATTCAGGGTGCCTTCTCCCAAGCCTGGGGGAAGAGTTGACGTCCCCTCGGTTTCTTCGGACGAGGGTGAGGAGTCTGGTACTCCGGATGAGCCTCTGGTGTCGGTGCCGAGGTGTGAAGTGCCTCCGCCTGCGGGGGCTTTGGTAGTCTCTTCTGGGAAGCGACGGGCTTCTACTCCGAAGGAAGCTTCTCTTCTTAAGAGGAGGAAGGAGACGGTTGCTCGTCCTCTCCGTATTCTTGGTGTTGAGGCTCCCGGGAGTGAGCCTGCATCTCCCCATATCAGGGATGATTCTTTGGCTGGAGGTTCCTCGCCTTTTAGAGAGGGACCTTCTACAGTTCCGGCCGGCAGCGCCGGAGAATCTGTCACGCCCCGATCCTGAAAGGGTCAATCGTCCTCGCTGGATCCTTCACGGAACCGATTCGTCCTCGCTGGGGCGTGATGCCGTACGAGCCTGGAGTTGCGCTCGTACAAGGCAAGAACTTGTAGTTATAGGAACCCACTTTGAAACACAATTTAGAAAACACATTCACAGATAATTGAACACAAGTGAAGGAAGGAAACATGCTTTTTCATTGATAATTTAGAGTAATTTACATAGAGTCTACATTGATGCGCCTTCTCGGCTACTTGAATTACATTAGAAAAGATAACTCAAAATGCAGGGCGCGCTCCATCAGATAGTCCCCGTCGTCCATACATTACGCCCTTGTATAGGTTGAAAGTCCAAGCCTCCAAAATAATCTGACTTTAACTATACTTCAAAATAGAGGTGCTCCTAACGCCTCTTCGTCTATCCACTAGCGTTGTACCGTCTGAGTGCCTGAAATAGTTGCCCACAACGTGGGTCAGTACTCAACTTATACTGGTGAGCGGGATGAATCCCACTCGACTAAATCAACACTAGCTTATTAGGGGCGAGCATGCATTAAGATTACTTCTATAAAGAAGCAAGTGAATTCAATTCATATCAGTTGCATGTTTTGATAGAAATGAAAATAGCATTGAATCCAACCAGTGCATCGATTGCTTACTCAACCGATGCACGCCTTCCCTGCAACGAAACACAAGTATACTTACCATCTGCATAAGACAATAAATTAGCATGTGTTCTATTCTATGCGGTCATTGGTGTGATCGACACCTTAGGGACATATTCCAAGCATTAACGGCGCGCCCTATCAGCCCGGGTAGTAAGCCCCGCTGGAGGTCCCGCAATGCATCGTGACGAACACGAATCAATATTTCCCTCCGGATCGATACGGTTCCAGTGCCCCGGAAAGCCATTTCGAGGAAATGATAAACCTTGTGCACAAGTTGTCCCAGACCATGCAAATGCATGAACATTTTATATCTCACACAATGCATCGAATTAAACAGATGAAGTAAAGCAGCAATATATATATCTTATGCAACACTTCATATTTTCTCAATGCGGTGTTCCGATTTTGATATCCCATGGGTCCAAACTCTATCCGAGGCACCAGGCCGTAACCAACAACCAAATTCCCTTTCCAACCAACCCGAATTATAAGGTGTGCAAGCATATAGTAAAATTAGTCTACAATTCCCATGTTCCTTTCTTAGTGGCTGGCATGCATTGTGGCTAAGCATTTCCTAGGCGTCCAACCGGGCATCATCGAGTGAACGTTTAAAACATTAGAGAAGTTGGCGTGAAAAAGTAGGAAAGAAGGGACCAAACCACTCACTGGTTAAGGGAAAAGTTGCTGAAACAAGGAATCCCGCCTAGCGACGATCAAACGTTAGTTACGCGGACCTGCAACAGCACGAGCACCGAGTTAGAATTCTTGCCTATCCTTCCTTGCCGAACTCCCCAAAATTCAAGCTCCAATCAATAAAACCAACAGCGAAAACCAAGCAACTCGAAAGCAACACCAAATCAAATCCCAAAGCGGCAATCAAGAAAACCAAGCAACCAAACACGAAAACTATTAGACTCATTTCAATAGAGGCCTTTCCATGAGTTGGAAAGGATCATCGTATTTCGTCCGTGGCAATAAGATGCCGAAGATCTAAGCATACTCTGACGGACTAGCCACAAGCCCAATTATATAGTGCACATCCCGGTCGGATCGGGATTTGAGGCACTACATAATATACCACTAAGAAAAAGTTTTGTCCCGAAACTTAAGAACAAGGCCCTACCTCCGACTGAAAGAACAACGAAGGATATTTCTCCTTCATCTCCGATTCCATCTCCCAGGTTGATTCCCCAACTGAATGGTTCCGCCATAACACGCGAACCAAGGACATCGTACGGTTACGAAGTACTTTTTTCTTACGATCCAGAATCTGCACCGGCTCTTCTGAGTATGATAAATCTGTGCGCAGTTCCAATTGTTCGAAGCTAACCACATGACTCGGGTCATGCACATACTTCCGCAGTTGAGAAACATGGAATACGTCATGCACTTCAGCCAAGGCAGGAGGTAGTATAATCCGGTATGCCACAGCTGCCACTCGTTCCAGAATCTCGAAGGGGCCGACAAACCTGGGACTCAGTTTGCCCTTCACGCCGAAACGCATCACCCCACGCATCGGCGTCACTTTTAAGAATACATGATCCCCGACCACGAACTCCAAAGGTCTACGATGAGCATCGGCATAACTTTTCTGTCGGCTCTGTGCCGTGCGGAGTCTTTCCCGAATCAAGCGAACTTTCTCAACTGCCTGTTCTACCAGCTCTGGCCCGAGTACTTGCCGCTCGCCGACTTCGTCCCAACAAATTGGAGATCGACACTTGCGCCCATAAAGTGCTTCGTACGGTGCCATCTGGATGCTCGATTGGTAGCTGTTGTTGTACGCAAACTCCGCCAATGTGAGATGCGTGTCCCAACTAGTCTTCAAATCGATTGCACACAGCCGTAACATATCTTCAAGTATCTGATTTGTCCTTTCCGTCTGGCCATCAGTCTGGGGGTGGTATGCAGTACTGAACTGTAGCTTGGTTCCCAAAGCAGACTATAGGCTTATCCAAAAATGAGATAAGAAGCGTCCGTCACGGTCAGAGACGATTGAGACAGGTACTCCGTGTAATTGAACAATCTCGTCTATGTAAATCTGTGCTAACCGATCGACGCTCCAAGTAACTTTTATAGGAAGAAAGTGGGATGATTTGGTCAAACGATCAACTATGACCCAAATCGCATCATGCCCCCGTGGAGTCTTCGGAAATCCCACAATAAAATCCATAGTGATGTTATCCCATTTCCACTCAGGAATAGCGAGGTTCTGCAGCTCCCCGCCGGGCCTCTGATGTTCAGCTTTCACCTGTTGACAGGCCATGCACTGTGACACAAAGGTCGCCACATCCCGCTTCATACCTTGCCACCAGAAGGTTCTTCGTAAGTCTATATATATCTTAGTGCTCCCCGGATGCAAGGAATACTTCGCATAGTGTGCTTCCGCCATAATTTCCCTTCGGAGTTCTGGGTCGTTAGGAACACATAGCCTTCCTTTCATTTGTAAGGTCCCATCTTTGCCTGCCACAAAGTCAGACGTCTTCCCCGCCGAAATCAGTCCGCGTGCCTTCGCTAGGAACTGATCGCCCTCCTGAGCTGATTTGATTCTATCACGCAGACTTGGTTCAAGATGGAGTGATGCCAGCTGCACTCCTTGATGCTGAACACGAAGCTCGATGCCCATCGCCTCAAGATCTCGAAGTAAATGGTTGTTTATGGATAACGAGCCCACGTACTTTCGACTCAGAGCATCAGCAACGACGTTTCCCTTGCCCGGTGTATAAGCAATCGTCAGATCGTAGTCTTTAATCAGTTCTAGCCAACGCCGTTGTCGGAGGTTCAGTTCTCGTTGTGTGAATAGATACTTGAGGCTCTTGTGATCTGTGAAGATTTTGCAAGCAATACCATAAAGATAATGCCTCCACAACTTCAGTGCAAATACAATTGCCGCCAATTCCAAGTCGTGCGTCGGGTAGTTTTTCTCGTGCGGCTTCAGTTGCCTGGAGGCGTACGATATTACCTTATCCCTCTGCATGAGCACACATCCCAAACCAAGTCCCGAGGCGTCACTGTATATCTGAAACTCCTCTACCCCATCTGGAAGAGCAAGGATCGGAGCTGAAACAAGACGCTGCTTAAGTTCTTGAAAGTTGGCTTCGCAGTCATCACTCCATTCGTATACAATCCCTTTTTGAGTGAGGCGAGTCAAAGGCGAGGCCAGTTTAGAAAAATCCTTCACGAACCTACGGTAGTATCCCGCTAGGCCCAGAAAGCTTCGTACTTTGCTGGCTGATGTAGGTTGCTTCCAATCCACCACTGCCTCTATTTTCTTCGGGTCTACGGCGATGCCTTCTGCCGAGACAACATGACCCAGAAATGCCACGCTGTTCAACCAGAACTCACACTTGCTGAGCTTAGCGTACAACTGATGCTTTCGTAATGTCTGCAGCACGATCTTTAGGTGTTCCTTGTGTTCCGCCTCATTCTTGGAATATATTAGAATGTCGTCGATGAACACGACCACAAACTTGTCTACGTACGGTCGAAACATGCGGTTCATCAGATCCATGAAAGCTGCAGGGGCGTTCGTCAAACCGAACGACATCACAAGAAATTCGTAGTGTCCGTATCGGGTCCTGAATGCAGATTTTTGAACATAATCTGGTTTGATTTTCAACTGGTGGTACCCTGACCTGAGATCAATTTTAGAGAAAACTGTTGCACCTTGCAGCTGATCAAACAAGTCATCTATCCTTGGCAATGGGTACTGGTTCCGCACGGTCGCCTTATTTAGTTCTCGGTAGTCAATACATAGCCGCATGGATCCATCCTTTTTCTTCACGAACAGCACCGGAGTGCCCCACGGAGAAATGCTTGGACGAATGTATCCTCGGTCCAACAGATCTTGTAACTGAATCTTGAGTTCCTTCAGCTCTGCTGGGGCCATTCGATAAGGTGCCTTCGATATCGGTCGCGCATCCGGAAATGTGTCGATGCTGAATTCGATCTCACGATCAGGAGGCATTCCAGGCAGCTCGTCCGGGAACACGTCGAGGAAATCTGCTATAATATTAGCCTGAGCTGCATTTGCACTTTCCTGCCGGGTGTCTCGAACTGAAGCTAAGTACCCTTCACAACCCGAATGCAGCATACGCCTAGCCGAAATTGCTGATATCATCATTGCCGTCTTTGGTGCAGCGCTGCACGAATAGTAAAAGTCTGCCTCGCCGGGTAGACGGAATATGACTCGCTTCTCCGCGCACTCAATTGTTGCATGACAAGCACCCAACCAATCCATCCCGAGAATAATGTCGTAATCCTTAATGTCTAATACAATGACATCTAAGGAAAGCTTCCTGCCTCCGATGCAAATATAACCATCCTTACAGATCGCATGGGCGGGCATGTCGACTCCCGAAGGTGTGCTCACGCAAAGATTCATATTTAAGGGAGTAGAAGCTAATTTATGCTTAATAGTAAAATCAGCAGATATGAAACTATGCATAGCACCTGAATCGAATAAGACTCTAGCGGGCAAATCTCTGAAAAGTAATGTACCTGTCACGACAGTTTCAGAGACGGATGCTTCATCCCGAGTCAGTGCATAGACTCGTCCTTGAGCACCCTGGCGTCGTGGGTTCAACGCCACAGCATTGGCATCACTTGTTGGAGGCCCCTTGTTATGGTTCCCGTGGTGCTGATTCCCATGGTGCTGATTCTCATTGTTATGATTCCCATTGTTGTGATTCCCGTTGTGCTGATTCGGTTTTGCCTCACGGCAGTTGAAATGCTTGTGGTCCAGATGACCACATTTAAAACACCCAGTAACTCGGCATTCCTCCACTCGATGCCCTAATCTGCCGCACCTATTGCAGTAAGGTGCACGGGATGGGCCCCTATGCTCAGATGTGTGTGGACGCTTTTGTGCTCCAGACCCTCCCGTTTCTTGAGGTCGCTTATTATTGTTGGTACGGGAGGTTTGCACATCGGCCCTTGGTGGACAGCGCCCAAAGATCCGCTCGCTGTTCAGGGCAGCTTCATAACATTCCCTGTATGTTTAACACTTCTGGTTGATGACGTCCCTACGCAAATCGTCATTCAAACCCTTCTGAAAGCGGTAGCACCACACCTGCTGGTTAGGCAAGAAGTGCCCAGCAAACTTAGCCAGCTTAGCGAACACAGAATCATAATCATCCACAGACAAACTTCCTTGGACCAGATTGCTGAAGTCGTCTTCCTTTTGTTGACGCACGGCCTTGGGAATGTATTGTTTAATGAAGGCTGATTTGAACATTTCCCAAGTTATTTTGCAGTTGGGATTGGCATCGTAAATTCCTTGTTTCGTGTCCTCCCACCAATCATGCGCACGCAGTTCCAGCTGAACCGATGCACAGGCAACTCGCTTGGATCCCCGGATGCCAACCAGGTTGAAGAGTCCCTCCAGCTTAGCAATCCATCCCATCACTACGTCCGGTTCTGCTCGCCCATTGAACGTTGGTGGATGCATCTTAGTGAATTCTGCCGCACGGCAGGTGTTTCTTGCTGGATGCTGTATTTCTTCGGACTCATCCTCTACCGCCACAGCCGGCGTTGTAGCAGGCGTCACCGTGGCTCCCCCGTTGTTGGGTACCAAGGATGCAATCAGTTGCATCATGGTATCCATCTGCTTTTGTTGAGCAGCCAACTGTGCCTGTTGAGAAATGGCTTGTTGTTGCTGCACCTCCATGAGATGCATAAGCCGTTCGGACATATCCATTGAACCCGCTCCTCCGGATTCTCCAGAACTTGTCGGATCGTTCTGGACGGGCTGAGCACTGCTTGCAGCGGCAGTGTTTTTCTTAGCCATTGCTACAAAAGAGAGTAGCTTGTTAACACCTCAAAAACGATAGATTTTTTGTATCTATGGGCTCATTGTATAGGCGACTCATCTCATGTAGCGGACACCGAATGCAACTTAACCGAGAGGCGCATCAAACTCCTTTATAATCTTTTGAAATCCCAAGGATGTAAAGCCTAAGCTCTGATACCAATATGTCACGCCCCGATCCCGAAAGGGTCAATCGTCCTCGCTGGATCCTTCACGGAACCGATTCGTCCTCGCTGGGGCGTAATGCCGTACGAGCCTGGAGTTGCGCTCGTACAAGGCAAGAACTTGCAGTTATAGGAACCCACTTTGAAACACAATTTAGAAAACACATTCACAGATAATTGAACACAAGTGCAGGAAGGAAACATGCTTTTTCATTGATAATTCAGAGTAATTTACATAGAGTCTACATTGATGCGCCTTCTCGGCTACTTGAATTACATTAGAAAAGATAACTCAAAATGCAGGGCGCGCTCTATCAAATAGTCCCCGTCGTCCATACATTACGCCCTTGTATAGGTTGAAAGTCCAAGCCTCCAAAATGATCTGACTTCAACTATACTTCAAAATAGAGGTGCTCCTAACGCCTCTTCGTCTATCCACTAGCGTTGCACCGTCTGAGTGCCTGAAATAGTTGCCCACAACGTGGGTCAGTACTCAACTTGTACTGGTGAGCGGGATGAATCCCACTCGACTAAATCGACACTAGCTTATTAGGGGCGAGCATGCATTAAGATTACTTCTATAAAGAAGCAAGTGAATTCAATTCATATCAGTTGCATGTTTTGATAGAAATGAAAATAGCATTGAATCCAACCAGTGCATCGATTGCTTACTCAACCGATGCACGCCTTCCCTGCAACGAAACACAAGTATACTTACCATCTGCACAAGACAATAAATTAGCATGTGTTCTATTCTATGCGGTCATTGGTGTGATCGACACCTTAGGGACATATTCCAAGCATTAACGGCGCGCCCTATCAGCCCGGGTAGCAAGCCCCGCTGGAGGTCCCGCAATGCATCGTGACGAACACGAATCAATATTTCCCTCCGGATCGATACGGTTCCAGTGCCCCGGAAAGCCGTTTCGAGGAAATGATAAACCTTGTGCACAAGTTGTCCCAGACTATGCAAATACATGAACATTTTATATCTCACACAATGCATCGAATTAAACAGATGAAGTAAAGCAGCAATATATATATCTTATGCAACAGTTCATATTTTCTCAATGCGGTGTTCCTATTTTGATATCCCATGGGTCCAAACTCTATCCGAGGCACCAGGCCGTAACCAACAACCAAATTCCCTTTCCAACCAACCCGAATTATAAGGTGTGCAAGCATATAGTAAAATTAGTCTACAATTCCCATGTTCCTTTCTTAGTGGCTGGCATGCATTGTGGCTAAGCATTTCCTAGGCGTCCAACCGGGCATTATCGAGTGAACGTTTGAAATATTAGAGAAGTTGGCGTGAAGAAGTAGGAAAGAAGGGACCAAACCACTCACTGGTTAAGGGAAAAGTTGCTGAAACAAGGAATTCCGCCTAGCGACGATCAAACGTCAGTTACGCGGACCTGCAACAGCACGAGCATCGAGTTAGAATTCTTGCCTATCCTTCCTTGCCGAACTCTCCAAAATTCAAGCTCCAATCAATAAAACCAACAGCGAAAACCAAGCAACTCGAAAGCAACACCAAATCAAATCCCAAAGCGGCAATCAAGAAAACCAAGCAACCAAACACGAAAACTATTGGACTCATTTCAATAGAGGCCTTTCCATGAGTTGGAAAGGATCATCGCATTTCGTCCGTGGCAATAAGATGCCGAAGATCTAAGCATACTCTGACGGACTAGCCACAAGTCCAATTATATAGTGCACATTCCGGTCGGATCGGGATTTGAGGCACTACAGAATCCTCGCTAGAGGTTGCTGTCGTGGCTACTGCTCCAGGTAGCGGAGCGAGATTGCCTGTGTGGCCGAGGCAGATGGGAGAATTTTTCCCGAGGTCAGCAGCGGGTAAAACTCCCGTCGTGTCAGCGAGCACGTCTGGCGAGATTTTAGCTGACGAACCTCGACTGCGTCTTGGTGAAGGCTTGACGGAACTCTTGGCGATGTCGGTCGGCCCACCTCCTTCTCCAGGTATGACAGTTCGTATTGCGTCATTAAGGCGTGGTTTAGCTACATCGGCTATAGATGCGTCGTATATGCCGTTGGCTCCGGGTAAATGTCGTCTTTATGTCTCCCTTTAGAAAGATTACCATCATACTGATATCAACTTTCCTGTCCTTTTCTCAGGGGATGGCGTCCACGGGGAGCACAGCGTTAAAGCGCCTTCTGTCTCTACTCCGGCTCCTGGCGATGATGTGGAGGCGCCCGACTTTGAGGAGGAAATGTCGTCGGGGGTTAGCTCGCCCAGAGTGGTTTCGTCGTCTCAAGAGGAGGACGAACCCGTCATCGTGACCTCGCCCCTCGCGAGTATGCCGATGACTTCGATTGTTGCCGTCACACCCTTTTCGGTCGCGCCATGCGTCGATGCGGCGGCTGTGGCCACCTCGTCTGCAATTATCCCTGGAGAGGGACTTGCTGATATTGCGGCCGCTCCCGGCGTTCAGCCGGATCTAGTTGCGTTGACCGAGCAACATACCAGCCTCTTCTACACCGGTTTGAAAACGATGATAGCAATGGTGTTGGCGAAGAGTCTAGATTTCGAGCGCCTGAAGAAGACTTCTCAGTTTTCGATCGGGGTCATCGGGGAGCTCGGCGATCCTGGGGCAGCTGACGCCCTGGAGGCGGTGGTTTAATGGTTTAGAGCAACCCATTAACGAATATTTGCAGCTGACTCGGGGCAGCTTCGATGCTGAGGTCCAGACCAGGTACGACCATATGACTGTGCGGCTCACTACAAAGCTGGAAAGCCTAGACAACTCCATCAAGACACACGAGCTGGAGATGGGTAGAAGAAAACCTGTCGTGGCAGAGGCTCTCGCTCTTGAGACAAAGTGTCGATCCGAGCATGAAGGGAATGCAGCGAGGGCCTCCAAGCTAAGAAAAAAACTCGCTCGGGCAGAGGAGTGGGCTTCTCAATCGTTGGCGGGTCTAGACGTAGCGACCGGTCGATTGAGCGCAGCACGACGGGATTTGGACCGTGCAGAAGCTGCCCGTACGGGCTGTCTTCGGGCAAGGGCTGATCTGACCCTTACGAACACCCCCGAGGCACGGCTGGAGCAGGCTCGCGCCGATGCCTTGGTTCTTAGGAACGAGAGGATAGCTGCACTAGAGTGGCTGATTCGTAATCTGACTACTCCGCCATCATGATGTATCCTTTCTCTTTCTGCTTCCCCAGATATAATTCTGTTCTCTTTTGGGAATAAATAAAAGCGACTCTTTTCTGACTTTTGTGGACCCATCATTTCGAAATATAAATGACAATTTTTGGCGATAGTGATATTTGATGATAAACTCTCGATAACCTTTTAGCGGGACATATCTGTTCAGAGGTCATACGGACATGATAGAATGTAACCCAACTAATTACGTTCTGGAAGTAGTTTTGTCAGAATCGAGATCCTCGCTATATTCCACTCGAGCAGGGGAGATTAAGCATAGTACCTTTTCAAGAATTTGCCGTTGATAGGAGCCATCAACAGGTCTCCATTAGGCTGGGCTATCCTGTAGGCGCCGTTCGAGAACGTTGTCTCGATCACATAAGGGCCTTCCCACTTGGGCTGGAATTTGTCTTTACTTCTGTGAGTAAGAATCATCGGCCTTCTTACGGCTAGAACTAGCTCGCCGACTTTGAACACTCTTTCCTTTACTTTATGATTGAAAGCTTTGGAAATACGTGCTTGGTAGAGCGCGATGCGCTGCTGAGCTTGTAGGCGTTTCTTGTCTAATCCTTCTAGCTCTTGGAGCCTTAACAGGTCATTCTTTTCTCGAGTCAGCTCACTAGTCACGGCTATCCTGAGCGACGGGATCTGGATTTTAATGGGGAGAACTGCTTCGCTCCCGTAGACCAGCGAGAATGGGGTGCAACCTGTCGGTGTTCGTACCGTTGTGCGGTATACCCAGAGGCATTCGCCCAGCTTCTCATTCCAATCTCTCTTGTTTGAAGAGACGAATTTCTTCAAGAGTTTGATAATGGTTTTGTTGAAAGCTTCCGCCAAACCATTAGCAGCTGGATAATATGCCGTAGAGGCAATATTGTGTATCCGATTTTTATCACAAAATCGATGAAACGCTTGGCTGATGAACTGAGGCCCATTGTCGTGAATTATCCTCTGGGGTACCCCAAAGCGATAAATGACATGATGCTTGATGAAGCTGATCACATTAGACGCCTTCACTTCAGCGAGGGGGATCGCCTCTGCCCATTTGGAGAAGTAATCCGTGATGGCCAGTATGAACTGGTGACCACTGGAAGAAGACGGGTGAATAGGACCAATGATATCCATGCCCCATGCTTCGAAAGGCCAGGATGCAACCGTAGAATGTAGATATTCAGACGGTTGATGTATGAAGTCTGCATGAACCTGACAGGCTCTGCATTGTCTTGCATACTGTATTGCATCTGCGATCATAGTAGGCCAGTAATAGCCCATTCTCCTGATGCGATCCTGTAGCTTAGGACCGGGTTGATGCGCTCCGCATACACCATCGTGAGCTTCTCGGATAATCTGCTGTGCTTCGTCTTCAGATAGACATCTCTATAGCAGTCCGTCATAGGTTCGGCGATACAGGCATTGTGAGGATGCATCGTAGTAGAAGCGTAATGACCGTCTTTTGACGGATATTACTTCTTTGGGGTCCTCCGGCAAGATTCCGTATGCGACAAAATCTATGAAGGGAATTCTCCAGTCTCTTCTGGAGGGATCTGCGTTCACAGCGTGGCTGTATTCTATGTGAAAGTTGTTCTTCACACAGAATAAATCTCTGTTAAGAAGGATTACCGAATCCTGCCTTCTTATAGGAATGGCTAAATCTGCAACTAGACTGGCTAGGGCATCAGCTTCCAGATTCTGAGATCGAGGTACATGCTCTAAGAAGAACCCTTTGAATATCATGGCTATCTCGACCGTCGTCCGGTGATAGGGGATGAGGTCTGGATTCCGGACTTCATATATCCCTCTGACTTGATTGACGATAAGCAGAGAATCACAGAAAGCTTCCAGGGATTCGACCCCCAGCTCTTTGGCGACTTGGAGCCCGATTAGCAGAGCGTTGTATTCTGCCACATTGTTGGAGCAGGGCTCGCTAAGAGAATATGCTCGGTAGATGACGAGCTGATCAGGAGTGACCAGGATAACTCCTACTCCTGAAACGACGTTTCCCCTAGGACCGGTTCTGGAGGCACCATCGAAGAAGAGTTGCCATGCGTCACTTTTCATCGCGGAATTACATTCTGCAACTTCGTCGGGAATGTCCTCGTATAATTTGGAGGCCTCCGGGATCGGATGAGCAGCTAGGAAGTCAGCCAGCGCTTGGCCCTTGATGGACTTCTGCGATATGTATACCATATTATATGGTGTTAATAGCATCGCCCAAGTCGCGAGTCGGGAATTAAGAATACTTGGCTTGCTCATCAGTACTCTAAGAGGGTTGATCCTGGAGATAATGTGGATAGTCTGGCCGGTGACATAGTGCCGCATCTTTTGGATAGCGAACATCATAGCCAAGCATTCTTTCTCCACTGGGTTGTACCGGTGTTCGACTCTGACCATCATCCTGCTGAGGTATTAGATAGCCTGTTCATGACCCATGTCGTTCTTCTGTACGAGAAGAGCTCCTAGCGAATGATCCATCGCTCGAATGTAGCACTTGATATCTCCGAACGCTTGCTGACAGGCTTCGTCCCATACGAAGGATACACCTTTCTTCATGAGATGGGAAAAGGGCTGACATCTCCCCGAGAGGTTGGATATGAATCGCCGGATATAAGCCTGACGGCCTTGAAATCCCCGGAGTTTCCTCAGATTACGGGGCGGTCGCATTTCTACGATTGCCTGGACTTTGTCAGGGTCCACCTGGATGCCTTTGGCGGTGATGACGAATCCTAGGAACTTGCCACTATATACACCTAGAAAGGACTTCGTAGGGTTCATCTTGAGTTGATGTTGGCGCATTTAACTCGAATACCGTCCTCAAGTCTTGAATGTGATCACCCTTGAGGCGACTCTTGACAGCTATGTCGTCCACGTAATATTCCACTGTTTTGCATAAATGCTCATAGAATATGTTACTCATAGCCCGTTGGTATGTAGCCCCGGCGTTCTTCAATCTGAAGGGCATGACCGTATAGCAATATACCCCCAATGGCGTCCGGAAGGCAGTGTGCTTCTCGTCTCCAGGATGCATCTTGATCTGATTATATCCTGAGAACCCGTCCATGAAAGACATGCGTTCAAAGTCGCAGGTATTATCGATCATGATGTCTGTGATAGGAAGAGGGAATTCATCCTTGGGGCAGGCCATATTCAGATCTCGGTAGTCAATGCAGATACATACCTTTCCATTTTTCTTTATGACTGGGACAACGTTGGCGACCCAGTCGGGATGTTGTTCTTCTCGGATGAAACCACAGGCTATCAGCTTCTTGACTTCAGCTTCAATGGCGTCCATCATGTCCGGTCGGAACCGGCGTTGGTGCTGCTTCACAGGTTTTGAGTCGGTCAATATGTTGAGTTTGTGAGTAGCCACCTTCAGGTCTAGGCCCGGCATGTCCCCATAATCCCATGCAAAGACGTCGACGTATTCCTTTATCAGCTGTATGATTTCTTCCCTTTCAGCTGGGGGAAGATTGTCACTGATAAATATCGGCTTTGGCAAAAGTTCACCCCCAACATCGATTTGGATAACTTCGTCTTTGGTGGGAGGTTCTCTTTGCTCGAAGCGGAATTCCCACTACGTGTCCATTTGTTGAGCCCAAGAGTCATTCTCAAATGGCTCAGAATCCTGTTCATCTGCTCCTGAGGGATCTGTCACCACCGAGCCGAAGGAGGTTCAGTGAGCTCCTCATGAACGCTGAGAGTAGCTCAATCGGTCGAAAACCGACAGTTTTGCTTTAGAACAGCAACAGTCAATCACAATTTTATGACTATTACAACATTGCTCGCTAGGGGGCGTAATAGACATGTTGGAAGGTCCCCTTTCCTTACGCTTCTGGATTAGATATGCGTGCAAGTCAGGAGGAGTAGAGGAAGAAGACGAAGGCTTGTTTCTTCTGTTCCCATCATTGGGTATTCGGAGATTGGGCACCCCGATTTTCTCTACGCCACCTGTGTACAACAGATTGGCCATTTAGGTGGCAGATAATCCCCTGAGAGGGTGTCTTTTCGCAATCTGAGCTTGTTTTACGCCGAGGGACTGTGCCTGGCGTAATTTGGAGATTCGCTCAGTCTGGCGTAAAGCTGGAGAGGCCCTCAGTCGGCCATCGGCTTCTCGCGTAATCCGGAGGGTAGGCAGATTGTTCCCTTGCTGGCGTAAAGGCCGAGTAGCTGAGTATTCACCTGCTTGCTTCCCCTCGCGGAGATCACAGCGCTCATCTGGTTTACCGTAGAGGTCAGATGATGTTTTGTGCGTAGAGCGTGATCTGTACTTCCGATTTGGCATTGAGGCACCATCGGAAGTTTTGTCTGTACCGCGCGTAGCGGGAGACTGATTTCTGCGCGTAAAGCGCAGTGGATACTCCTGGGTTAGCGCTGAGGCTTTGCCCGAAGTTTTGTCTGTACCGCGCGTAGCGGGAGACTGATTCCTACGCGTAGAGCGCAGTGGATACTTCTGGGTCAGCACTGAGGCTTTGCCCAAAGTTTTGTCTGTACCGCGCGTAGCGGGAGACTGAATTTTACGTGTAGGGCACGGAGGGAGCGATGCTACCACCTTATTGGTCGGAGAGATCGGAGAGTCCATAGGAATGGTAGAGGATGTCTTGGGCATCCACACTTTGCGCAGCTTCCTGTTGTCTTGGACGGAGAGAGAGTGAGAGCTACCCCCGGTTCGAAGCATGTCTTCGTAGGTAGACTGGTCGAAATGAACGACCAGTGTCTTCTTCACGGTTCCTACAAATACCGCATCACGTTGAGCAATTACTTCCTCGTCAGAAGAGAAAGACGTCCCCAGCAGAGTCGCCATCTTGTTTGTGGTATTAAACGAAAGAATGAAAGTGTATTTCAATGACAGGGTTTATGCGAAATCCGTGCCCTTTGGTTTACAAACAAACTTGTACAATATAATCCTATACGAGGATGTGGGAGTACAATTTATTTAATCTGGGTATAAATTGCTATAGGTGTCTGATCTGCAGTCGATCACTTTAGCCCTTGGACCACGCGATGTTGAAGAAGTGCCGTGGAAGACAGGTAGCAGCTTCGAAGGTTGCAGGAGAGGGTGGATGCTCGATGCCAAAGTCGTCGATCCCTGCTCTTTGCCTGAGCTCCGTGCTCTCTCTCTCTCTCTCTCTCTCTCTCTCTCTCTCTCTCCGGTTCGATCTTTCTTGGAAGTTCGACCTTGTTCGATCTTCAAGTTTGAAGTTTTTCGACTCTATTGTTCGATTCTTCATTCCAAGTTTTCGACCTTTCTTCCCCATTGATAGGGGTCTCTATTTATAGAGTTTTGGTGACAGTGACCACTCCGTCGGTGTAGAAACCGAGGAGTGGGAAGTACAGTACCCCTTTACACAACGGTTAAGATAACCAATGTCTGCGTATAGATGACCTTTTGAGTGAGCATGTGACGCGTATCCAACTAAGGGGACAAAACGCGTATATCTGCTGTGAAGATCACGGCGTAGAAGCCACGTAGGTAGGTATCCCTCGTGTAGAAGAGGTTGGCGTAGAAGCCAAATGACTGTCACCCTGGCGTAGAAGCCAAGTAGGCATAGAAGCCGAATAGGCATAGAAGCCGAACAGGCATAGAAGCCGAACAGGCGTAGAAGCCGAGTAGGCATAGAAGCCGAGTGGTCGTAGAGACTGAGTGGTCGTAGAGACTGAGTGGGCGTAGAAGCCGCTTGAGCACAGATCCTGAATGGACGTAGAAGCCGCTGCGTACAGATCCTGAATGGGCGTAGAAGCCGCTGCGTACCGTGCCAGAGTGCTGATGTGGACGTCTTAGCCGGAATTACGGCTTTTGAAGATATAATCAAATATCTTGTAGAGATTTGCCACCATCTTATGCATTAAATGCGGAGGCGTGTTTTGAAGGTCTGCAGCCCTTCTGTGCACCCGTCGTAGAGACGTGCCTTGAGAGAAACTGTCACCGCTCTGTGCAATTAGACGTGGAGATGTGCCTCGAGTCCCGTATGAAGTAAAGCTTTTGACGTGGCAGGCAGTTTGTCTGCTGCGGAGCATAAAATAGCTCATATTTGCCTGTGTAAAACAGGGCAGCGTATTCCCTTGTACGCGAAAGAGCGGTTTACGCTGAGGGGACTTCAGTAAACGACGGTTCGGTGATGCTTTAACCAAATCCTCTGCATTAAATGCAGAGATCCACCATCATACTGTGGGGCGCATCCCGAGGGGTCTGCTATCGTTTCCAGCCGTCGTCTGGGTAGCCGTGCAGCACTTTTTATTAGGAGTCAGAGGTCAGATTTACTGCGTGACTTGACAGGTTCATTTCGGGGAAGACGAAGCGTTCCTCGTACGCTATAACGTTGCTTTGAGAGCGGATGAGTTTTACGCCATGGAGGCGATGAAGAACTCTGTTTACGCTGGAGCGGCCTGGATGTACTGCACTTACGCGGATGGTCCTTTGAGCTTATTCTTCACGCTGTGTTTTAGCGGAAAAAGCTTTGTTGCACGCTTGATGGCTCTGAAGGCCTCTGTTTACGCTGCTCTGCATCAAGAGGCTGCGTAGCTCTTCCCAGCGTATTTTTTATACTTCTACAGGTGTTTACAAACAAGATTGTACAATTTTGATCCTACACGAGGAACATCAAAGTACAATTTATTTAATCTGGGTAAATATTACTATAGGTGTCTGATCTGCAGTCGATCACTTTAGCCCTTGGACCACATGATGTTGAAGAAGTACCGTGGAAGACAGAAAGCAGCTTCGAGGGTTGCTAAAGAGGGTGGATGCCCGATGCCAAAGTCGTCGATCCCTTCTCTTTGCCTGAGCTCTGGATTCTTCTCTCTCTCTCTCGACCTTGGATCTAATACTGGATTCCTTGACCAATTTCCGATCGTTCGACCTTCAATTTTTTGACCTTTTTCTCTGTTGATAGAGGTCTCTATTTATAGAGTTTTTAGTGACAATGACCACTCAGTCGGTGTAGAAACCGAATAGTGGAAAGTATAGCACCCTTTTACAAGACGGTTTAAAATAACCAATGCCTGCGTATAGATGACCTTTTGAGTGAGCATGTGACGCGTGTCCAACTAAGGGACAAACGCATATATCTGCTGCAAAGATCACGGCGTAGAAGCCACGTAGGTAGTTATCCCTTGTGTAGAAGAGGTTGGCGTAGAAGCCAATGACTGTCACCATAGCATAGAAGCCAAGTAGGCATAGAAGCCGAGTAGGCGTAGAAGCCGAGTAGGCGTAGAAGCCGAGTGGTCATAGAGGCCGAGTGGGCGTAGAAACCGAGCGGGCATAGAAGCCGAGTGGACGTAGAAGCCGAGTGGGCATAGAAGCCGAGCGATGTGGACGTTTTAGCCGGAATTACGGCTCTTGGAGATATAATCAAATCTCTTGCATTAAATGCAGAGATCTGCCCCCATCCTGCACATTAAATGTAGAGGCTTGTCTTTAAGATTTGCCATCATTCCGTGCATTAAATGCAGATATGTCACGACCCGCACCCGGGGTAAGGGTACTAGTCGAAAACAACGCCCAGCCTACGCCGCAGAATCGGCGGTAGAACGCTGTCTAGAAAGTCTATCTAATATAATGAACCACCAAAAGATAGTGTACTCAATCACAGAACTAAGATAGAATGAACACGAATCAGATAAGAATAGAATAGTCATCAACTCATGAGTTTAAAATAATACATCAATGAGTCTGAAGAGTAACAAAAATAAGCTGGAGACAAATCCAGTACAAAAGAATACTATCAAACTACAAGCTACACTCCAGGGTCAACTGTCTCAGTTGGGATAAGTCCCTCTTGAGCCAGGGTCTCCGAATCTAAACCCACAACATCCTGGGGTCCATAATAGGTAGGGTACTCCTCAGTGTCATCTGGAAAAATATATCCAGTCAGGAAAGGAGCAGAGTACATCTCTAACAGCAGTTCTAATCCATGATAAAAACTATGTAACAGTAAATAGCTGTGGATAAACAAGATGCACAAAATAGATACAAGAGATATATAGACAATAAGGAAATACTGGAAAGAAATACAATAATGAACAATATGCCAATGAAACAATAATACTAATGACTAAGTGTGTGAGTACTAGCTTACTATGTGATCGGCTTGGGCAAGATACAATGCGGCCTGGCTAATCATACGTGCGATGCATGATCAACACTATTCGCTTACCAATACTTTATTCAATAGGGATTTGATCACATATCTATACTAATACTCCCCACCCCCAACTGGTATAATAGATCCAACCACGGTATGCTATGGCACTAGATTCCCCAAGAAGACAGCTAGTCTCCCCGAGAATCGGTGTCTGTACATGTACAAGATAACCAATAAAACAATACTTGCACCATATACACCATATACCAAGGAATAACATCTCATGACGAGATCCGGATATACCAATCCATGTAACCATAGTGTCGAGAGAACATGTAAATCTACACTAGATACAACGAACATAGAGGATATCATAAATGAGAAACTATCAGAGAATGTACTCGCCTGAAGTCCAATGAACAGTCTCACAGATGTCTGACTCGGTACCTCGAAGACCTAGATATGGAATACCACATTAATACAAGGTCCCGGAAAGAGAACAAGTCAAACTAGTCAACTCCTAGGTCAATAAATAAATTCTAAGTCAAAAGTCAACTATGGTCAACTCTAAAGTCAACTAAAGTCAAACATGGTCAAACCAAGGTCAACCTCACAAGAAATCTATGTAAATAATATAGAAATAAAATACAACAATTTAGGAATAAAAATTAGATCCCAAATCATACTCACACAAAGTATACTACTAATACAAATAATATATACCCTAAAATAATATATATACAAACCAATATGTATACAAATAACATAATATATTATTACAAATATTATACCTCACAAAACACATATATATACACATATATATATATACAATAATAATATATAAAATATAATTTAAAACTGCCAAAGCGTCACTGAAAACAGGGAGTTAAAAATACAATTTAATTAAAACAGCTTATAGTGACAGTCTCAACTGTCACAGAAAACGTCGCAAAAGCCACTGTGTAATAAAACCCACTGCTGCTGCATTGGTGACAGTTAATCAACTGTCACCGAAAACTGTCGCCACTGCTGCTAAGATCCCGCTCGCAGCATTAATGACAGAACTGTCATTAATGCACAGTGGGCTACAGCGGCTGCTGCTGACCCGCCTATTTAGCGACAGTTTCACTGTCACAAACCCACTGTCACTAAAACACAGAAATATATATATATATAAATATATATATGCAATAATAATCACAATACATATATATAAATAAATAATTATATACTTATATATATATGCACATATAAACTTATAATTAAATACCAATAGTTACAACACATGCACATATTAATGTTCATATTTTACATGGCTAGAAGCACACCTAAAATATATACATTAATATACAAATAATTACATAATAATTATAAATAATATAATTACACAATTAAACACATAAATATATTTTATAAAATATTTATGTATAATTTATGTTATTAACATAAGTACATATATAATTACATGCAAGAAAGCTACATATTATATTTGTACATCATATTAGCACACATAAAAATATATAGATCTATGCTACAATAATTACTATAATAAATACACAAAATAAATATATAATATCTATATATATTTACTAATTATATTTGAAGAATTTAAACCATACATAATTAGATCTATTCAAAAATCCACACAATTGGAGAGTATCCCACCGTATCCCACTAGATCTAGGATACGCATGTGACACGAGTCCAACACACAACCAATTGCACCCCGAAGGATACAAACAAATCACAAATAATATTTATGAATAAAACAAAGTGTCAAAAGTAGATCTATGTGTCCGTATCAAAATACGACATGTTCAAAGCCCCGTGTCGGAGGGAAAACCCCCAAAATGACACGTATCACCAAATAGTTGGGATACGAACCACATGTACCAAATTATGGACACGACACTAGCCCCAAACACATAATATCATGTCCAATTGATCTATAGGATCAATTGATACAAACAAAAAAAAATGTAAATTCGGAATTCCAACAAAATTAGCACAAAAAGCACCATAACTTTCTCCATGGGTCTCCTATGAACACAAAACAAAGTCCTATGGGTAGTACATACATATAGGTTGATTTTACATGATTAAATCTCAGATTTAGAAGCTATTTAAATAGGAAAATCTGAATTATACCTATTAGGAGATGGATTCCCAATGAAACCTCCAATTGAGAAGAACTTGCTTCCAAATTGTAGATCCTTGCTCCTCTTTGTAGATCCTTACTTCCTTCTTCTAGATCCTTGCTTCCTCCTTCTCTAATGGTGAATTGGGAAGAATTTGGAATGAATTTGGTAGGGAATTGGAATGGGAATGGAAGGAATTTGGGAGTGGGAAATTATAGATCTAGATTTGGAATGAGAATGAGAGGAGAGAGAAATTTCCCCCCTCTTTTAATAGGCCGGCCTTGCCCCTCTCCCAAGCAATTGTAAAATGTCCAATGTACCCCTTGGGGCCTCTCATGAAAAAATAATTAAGGAAGGAAGCTTCTAGTCTAATCACTTAATTAATTTAATCCATCTCCTTAACCATGGGCTTTCTAAATGGGCCAAGTCTAACTAATTAATTCATGTTGGTCCATGGGTCCAAACTAAACTAGTTGGGTCCACTAAAATAAGTCCAAAATAATTAAATAACATCCAACAATAATTAAATAATACAACAAAAATTATTTACCATGCACAATACTTATTTAAATAGAAAATTACTAAAATACCCTTTTTCCTAAAATGTGGTAGTGACAAGTCTACCCTCCTTAAAATAATTTCGTCCTCGAAATTCAAAGACGAAAACTACCCCCAGAAAAACACAGAACAGAACTAAAGAATCACAACTAACTAATGAACAGAACATAACAATGAACAGAACATAACTAGAAATAACATACCTCAAGGTACAAACAAATATGGATAACGCTCTCGTATGTCATCCTCTCTCTCCCAGGTAGACTCCCCCGGAGAGTGATGCCTCCATGCGACGCGCACCAAAGGAATAGTCTGGTTCCTCAGCACCTTCTCTCTCCGATCCAGAATCTCAACTGGCTGCTCTGGATAGCTAAGAGTAGGGCCCACCTCTATCTCCGAGTGATCCAATACATGACTAGGATCTGCCACGTATCGTCTCAACTGCGACATATGAAATACGTTGTGCACTCCCTCCAATGCAGGTGGCAAGTCTAGTCTATAAGCAACTGCACCGACCCTCTCTAGAATAGTGAAAGGTCCGATGAATCGCGGACTAAGCTTTCCGCCTCCACCGAAGCGAATCGTGCCTCGTGTCGAAGAAATCCTCAGAAACACCAAACCACCCACCTAGAATAAAACACCATCTTAAGAACTTAATCTATAACAAACAAGAACAAGCACAAACAAAATCTAAACTATACCTCAAACTCCAAAGGTCTCCGATGGCTATCGGCCCAATGCCGCTGTCTGTCCTGCGCCACTCGAAGTCTGTCTCTGATCAAATGAACCTTCTCCGCTGCATCCACAACCATCTCTGGCCCAAGCAAAACTCGCTCTCCAACATCGTCCCAAGACAAAGGAGTACGACACCTCCGACCATATAGAGCTTCAAAAGGTGACATCTCTATACTGGCCTGGTAACTGTTGTTGTAAGCAAACTCTACCAAATGGAGATGGTCCTCCCAAGAACCCCCGAAATCTAGTACACAAGTGCGCAACATATCCTCGAGAGTCTGGATAGTCCTTTCTGACTGCCCATCTGTCTGGGGATGATATGCAGTACTGAACTTGAGCTGAGCTGAGTGCCCAAACTCTCCTGCAAACTCCTCCAGAAATGAGAAGTGAAACGACTATCTCGATCTGAGACTATACTGACGGGAACTCCGTGTATCCTAACGATCTGCCTCACATACATCTCTGCCAGCTTCTCCGTAGACAAACCCACTTTGAAAGGCAAAAAGTGGGCCGACTTGGTCAATCTATCAACAATGACCCAAATCGCGTCTTTTCCTCCTGGAGATCGTGGAAGTCCGGACACAAAATCCATAGTAATGTGTTCCCACTTCCACTCTGGAATGGGTAATGGCTGAAGTAAACCTCCTGGCCTCTGCCTCTCGGCTTTCACCTGCTGGCACACCAAGCATCTGGATACAAACTGTGCCACTTCCCTCTTCATGCCATACCACCACACACTCTCTCGCATATCCCGATACATCTTGTTAGCACCTGGATCTGCCTCTCGGCTTTCACCTGCTGGCACACCAAGCATCTGGATACAAACTGTGCCACTTCCCTCTTCATGCCATACCACCACACACTCTCTCGCATATCCCGATATATCTTGTTAGCACCTGGATGTATGGAATACTGAGAGCGATGCGCTTCCTGCAATACCTCCTCGTGCAACTCCCCACTAGGCACACACAATCTAACTCCATGCCTCAAGGATCCATCCTCTGCAATAGTGAAATCATCCTCCAATCCTGCTCTCACCTGAGCTCTGATACTCCTCAAAGATACATCATCATACTGTGCTGCCTTGATCCTGTCCATTAAATCTGAGTGTATCTGCAATCCCCACATCTGCATAGCACACCCAGGAACAATCACCTTAATGCCCAAGCTCTCCAAGTCCTCCAACAGATATCGATCCTGCGTCAAGAACATAGCTACCGGATATCTGCTCAAAGCATCGACAACTACATTGGCTTTCCCAGGATGATATTGCAAAGAGATATCAAAATCCTTCATCAATTCCAACCACCGACGTTGCCTCATGTTCAACTCCTTCTGCGTAAAAACGTACTTCAAGCTTTTGTGGTCTGTGAAGATCTCCATACGCTCTCCATACAAATAATGTTTCCATAACTTCAGGGCGAATATGATAGCTGCCAACTCCAAATCATGGGTAGGATAGTTCTTTTCATGAGGACGCAATTGTCTGGATGCATAGGTAATCACTTTCCCATGCTGCTGAAGAACACAACCCAAACCCTTCCCCGATGCATCACTATAAATAGTGAAACCTCCGGACCCTGATGGCAACGTCAAAATAGGAGCAGACGTCAACCTCTTCTTCAACTCCTCAAAAGCAACCTGACAATCCTCCGTCCAAACAAACTCCACATCCTTCCTTGTGAGTCTGGTCATCGGCTCAGCAATCCTCAAAAAATCTTGCACAAACTTCCTGTAATAGCCTGCCAATCCCAAGAAACTCCTGATCTCTGCTACTGAACTCGGAGTCTTTCAAGATTCCACTGCTGAAATCTTCTTCGGATCCACTGAAATACCATCACCAGTCACAACATGCCCCAAGAATTCTACCTTGTCCAAGAAAAACTCACATTTGGACAACTTCCTATACAGCTTCTCCTTCCTCAGCATATCCAACACAATCCTCAAATGCTCCTCATGCTCCTCCGGTGTCCTCGAGTATATGAGTATGTCGTCGATGAACACCACCATGAACTTGTCAAGGTACTGGTGGAACACCTTGTTCATCAAGTTCATAAATACCGCCGGTGCATTAGTCAAACCAAACGGCATTACCATAAACTCGAACTGACCATACCGAGTTCTAAAAGCAGTCTTCGGTATGTCCTCCGGCTTCACCTTCACTTGATGGTAGCCTGATCTCAAATCTATCTTAGAAAACACCTTCGCACCACTCAACTGATCAAACAGATCATCAATCCGTGGCAAAGGATACTTATTCTTGATAGTGAGATTATTCAAAGCCCTGTAATCAATGCACATGCGCACCGATCCATCCTTCTTCGGTACAAACAATACCGGGGCTCCCCATGGTGAAGAACTCGATCTGATAAACCCCTTATCCTGCAATTCGTCCACCTGCTTCTTCAACTCGACCAGCTCGCTGTTGTTTACTCTATAGACATGTTGCGAAATTGGTTCTGCACTTGGCACCAAGTCTATAGAAATTTCAACATCTCGATCTGGTGGCAATCCTGGCAATTCCTCAGGAAATACATCCCAGAATTCTGCTATCAACGGATGTGGCAACTCCTTGTCTTCTACCATAGCTCCACAAATAATGCCTTCTCCCTGCTCCGCAGATCCTCTAGTAAACTGGAACTCTGGCTCTCCTGGCGGACCAAACAAAACTCTACCTCCTCTACAGTCTATGCTAGCACGGTGCCTACTCAACCAATCCATCCCGAGTATAATATCGTAGCTCGGAAGTGGCATTATAAGTAGACATGCACTCAACTCCCGGCCTCCCAGAGTAACTCTCCGGTCCTTGCAAATATCATTAACCAGGATAATGCCTCCCCCGGTCATGATCTTGCAAGTCCTAAGCAAAGACTCAGCTACCAAACCATGCTTTAGAGCAAAAGAAACAGATACAAAACTATGGGAAGCACCACTATCAAACAAAGCTAAAGCTGGAATATAATCAAGAAGAATAGAACCTGCGATAACATCTCCGGTGGGTTCCTCCTCTTCGACGGTCATAGCAAACGCTCGTCCCTGTCGAGCACCTCCCTGCTGTTGATGCTGGACAAAACGCTGCTGCTGTGTCGGAAGCGGTCCCCTCGGCTGTGCTGCAGGTGGTCTCGTCTGTGTCCTCGGAGCTGGAGTTGCTCCTTGAACTGCGCGACGAGGACACTCCCTCGATTGATGCCCTTCAGTACCACAATACAAACAAACTCCTAGCCTCCTCCTGCAAACTTCCCAGATGTGGCCGGGCTTCTTACAGAAGTTGCATGGAGCCTGCTGTAACTGCCTCTGCTGCTGAGGTGCCTGGTGAAAAGGCGCTCTAGCTGGAGTCTGGTTCTGCTGTGGCTGCTGGAAAGGTCTGGACTGGAAATGAGGATGTTTGGCAGATACTGTACTGCCGTTGGCCCCCAGAAAAGAATCACGGTCTCTCTTGGTCTTCAAACCCAGACCCCGCTCAACCTTGCGTGCCTCCGCAAGTATCTCCGAGTATGTCTCATAAAAAGACGGAATAAGAATCTTCACCTCCCAGTTTAGACCCTCACGAAAACGAATAGCTCGAACCTCCGGTTCCCTCACCAAGTACTCTGCAAATCGGCTCAACCTACCGAACTCCGCAGCGTATTCCTCCACAGACATGCTTCCCTGAATGAGACTCTCAAATTGTCTCTCCAAGTTAAGCCTGTCTATCCGAGCGAAAAACTTCTTCTTGAAAAGGTCCTTGAATACCTCCCAAGATTGTCCTGCGTCAACTAGAACCGGCTCATTCCTGAACCAAGTGCGAGCGACGTCGAACAATTGAAGTCCTACCGCCTCAACCTTCAAATCTTCAGAAAGACGGGACACCCTCATAAGACGCTCAATGTCCTCGAGCCAATCATCAGCATAGACGATGCCCTCCGTCCCTTTGAAAACCCTAGGCTCCAGTTTCTTGAAGTCCTGAATGTTGCCTGGCCGAAGCTGAGCAACTTGAGGAACAACCTGCTGCTGGATCGGAACTCCTCTCTCAACTACAGCACGAGCAAGCTGATGAGCACTCTCGATGCCCTGCCGTAGAACGTCGGTCTGCCTCTGATGTGCCTCTGACTGAGCCCTCTGTGCCTCGAGCATCTCACGAAACAGTGTAAACATCTGTGACGCCTCTGCTGGCACAGGAGGTGGAGGTGGAAGCCCCTTAGATACAGCTGGTACAGTCCTCTGAGTAGGTGGTGGACCTCCGAAAGCAGCTGACACTCCAATCACCGGAGAAGTGACTGGTGCAGGCCCTCGGGATGTCGCAGACCTCTCAGAAGCTGCTCTCCCCTGCTGTGATCTAGTCTTAGGCGGCATCCTGAGACAAAGCGAAAGAAAGAATCAATATGGCACAAGATGTAAGACATCAAGGAAAGGACAGTTTAAGAGATCAAGTATCAACGTCAAAGGAGAATAGTTGAATCAAAAGAATTTTCCTAGATGTGATTGAGTATCTCAGCCTATATCCTATATCCTATTGCAGGCTCGCAGTAGTACAACTAAGTTGTCGCACTACCACGACATCACATACTTGTGAAGCTAGACCTGCATGGGCCACCACAAAAAATGTGTCACGACCCGCACCCGGGGTAAGGGTACTAGTCGGAAACAACGCCCAGCCTACGCCGCAGAATCGGCGGTAGAACGCTGTCTAGAAAGTCTATCTAATATAATGAACCACCAAAAGATGGTGTACTCAATCACAGAACTAAGATAGAATGAACACGAATCAGATAAGAATAGAATAGTCATCAACTCATGAGTTTAAAATAATACATCAATGAGTCTGAAGAGTAACAAAAATAAGCTGGAGACAAATCCAGTACAAAAGAATACTATCAAACTACAAGCTACACTCCAGGGTCAACTGTCTCAGTTGGGATAAGTCCCTCTTGAGCCAGGGTCTCCGAATCTAAACCCACAACATCCTGGGGTCCATAATAGGTAGGGTACTCCTCAGTGTCATCTGGAAAAATATATCCAGTCAGGAAAGGAGCAGAGTACATCTCTAACAGCAGTTCTAATCCATGATAAAAACTATGTAACAGTAAATAGCTGTGGATAAACAAGATGCATAAAATAGATACAAGAGATATATAGACAATAAGAAAATACTGGAAAGAAATACAATAATGAACAATATGCCAATGAAACAATAATACTAATGACTAAGTGTGTGAGTACTAGCTTAACATGTGATCGGCTTGGGCAAGATACAATGCGGCCTGGCTAATCATACGTGCGATGCATGATCAACACTATTCGCTTACTAATACTTTATTCAATAGGGATTTGATCACATATCTATACTAATACTCCCCACCCCCAACTGGTATAATAGATCCAACCACGGTATGCTATGGCACTAGATTCCCTAAGAAGATAGCTAGTCTCCCCGAGAATCGGTGTCTGTACATGTACAAGATAACCAATGAAACAATACTTGCACCATATACACCATATACCAAGGAATAACATCTCATGACGAGATCCGGATATACCAATCCGTGTAACCATAGTGTCGAGAGAACATGTAAATCTACACTAGATACAACGAACATAGAGGATATCATAAATGAGAAACTATCAGAGAATGTACTCGCCTGAAGTCCAATGAACAGTCTCACAGATGTCTGACTCGGTACCTCGAAGACCTAGATATGGAATACCACATTAATACAAGGTCCCGGAAAGAGAACAAGTCAAACTAGTCAACTCCTAGGTCAATAAATAAATTCTAAGTCAAAAGTCAACTATGGTCAACTCTAAAGTCAACTAAAGTCAAACATGGTCAAACCAAGGTCAACCTCACAAGAAATCTATGTAAATAATATAGAAATAAAATACAACAATTTAGGAATAAAAATTAGATCCCAAATCATACTCACACAAAGTATACTACTAATACAAATAATATATACCCTAAAATAATATATATACAAACCAATATGTATACAAATAACATAATATATTATTACAAATATTATACCTCACAAAACACATATATATACACACACATATATATATATATATATATATATATATATATATATACAATAATAATATATAAAATATAATTTAAAACTGCCAAAGCGTTACTGAAAACATGGAGTTAAAAATACAATTTAATTAAAACAGCTTATAGTGACAGTCTCAACTGTCACAGAAAACGTCGCAAAAGCCACTGTGTAATAAAACCCACTGATGCTGCATTGGTGACAGTTAATCAACTGTCACCGAAAACTGTCGCCACTGCTGCTAAGATCCCGCCCGCAGCATTAATGACAGAACTGTCATTAATGCACAGTGGGCTACAGCGGCTGCTGCTGACCTGCCTATTTAGCGACAGTTTCACTGTCACAAACCCACTGTCACTAAAACACAGAAATATATATATATATATATGCAATAATAATCACAATACATATATATAAATAAATAATTATATACTTATATATATGCACATATAAACTTATAATTAAATACCAATAGTTACAACACATGCACATATTAATGTTCATATTTTACATGGCTAGAAGCACACCTAAAATATATACATTAATATACAAATAATTACATAATAATTATAAATAATATAATTACACAATTAAACACATAAATATATTTTATAAAACATTTATGTATAATTTATGTTATTAACATAAGTACATATATAATTACATGCAAGAAAGTTACATATTATATTTGTACATCATATTAGCACACACAAAAATATATAGATCTATGCTACAATAATTACTATAATAAATACACAAAATAAATATATAATATCTATATATATTTACTAATTATAATTGAAGAATTTAAACCATACATAATTAGATCTATTCAAAAATCCACACAATTGGAGAGTATCCCACCGTATCCCACTAGATCTAGGATACGCATGTGACACGAGTCCAACACACAACCAATTATATCCCGAAGGATACAAACAAATCACAAATAATATTTATGAATAAAACAAAGTGTCAAAAGTAGATCTATGTGTCCGTGTCAAAATACGACATGTTCAAAGCCCCGTGTCGGAGGGAAAACCCCCAAAATGACACGTATCACCAAATAGTTTGGATACGAACCACATGTACCAAATTATGGACACGACACTAGCCCCAAACACATAATCTCATGTCCAATTGATCTATAGGATCAATTGATACACACAAAAAAATGTAAATTCGGAATTCCAACAAAATTAACACAAAAAGCACCATAACTTTCTCCATGGGTCTCCTATGAACACAAAACAAAGTCCTATGGGTAGTACATACATATAGGTTGATTTTACATGATTAAATCTCAGATTTAGAAGCTATTTAAATGAGAAAATCTGAATTATACCTATTGGGAGATAGATTTTCAATGAAACCTCCAATTGAGAAGAACTTGCTTCCAAATTGTAGATCCTTGCTCCTCTTTGTAGATCCTTGCTTCCTTCTTCTAGATCCTTGCTTCCTCCTTCTCTAATGGTGAATTGGAAAGAATTTGGAATGAATTTGGTAGGGAATTGGAATGGGAATGGAAGGAATTTGGGAGTGGGAAATTATAGATCTAGATTTGGAATGAGAATGAGAGGAGAGAGAAATTTCCCCCCTCTTTTAATAGGCCGGCCTTGCCCCTCTCCCAAGCAATTGTAAAATGTCCAATGTACCCCTTGGGGCCTCTCATGAAGAAATAATTAAGGAAGGAAGCTTCTAGTCTAATCACTTAATTAATTTAATCCATCTCCTTAACCATGGGCTTTCTAAATGGGCCAAGTCTTACTAATTAATTCATGTTGGTCCATGGGTCCAAACTAAACTAGTTGGGTCCACTAAAATAAGTCCAAAATAATTAAATAACATCCAACAATAATTAAATAATACAACAAAAATTATTTACCATGCACAATACTTATTTAAATAGGAAATTACTAAAATACTATTTTTCCTAAAATGTGGTAGTGACAAGATACGCGCCTCGAATCCTGTACGAAGAGTAACTGCTGATGTGGCGGTCTATTTGCCTTCTACGAAGCGTAAGAAGCTCACGTCTGCCAGTGTAAAACTGGGCAGCGTATCCCTTGTATGCGTAAGAGCAGTTTACGCAAGAAAAATATCACTAGACGACGGTTTGGTGACATTTAATCAAATCTCCTGCATTAAATACAGAGATCCGCCATTATTTTGTGCATTAAATGCAGAGGCATATTCTGAAGGCCTGCCACTCTTCTGCGCATAAAATGCAGAGACGTGCCTCGGGCATCTGTCAGTATTCGGCGCATTAAATGCAGAGATGTGCCTTGAGAACCTGTCACCACTCTGCGCATTAAATGCAGAGACGTGCCTCGAGCCTTGTACGAAGAGCAGCTTTTGACGTGGCAGGCTGTTTGTCTTCTGCGGAGCGTAAACAGCTCACATCTGCCTGTGTAAAACTAGGCGGCGTATTCTTTTGTATGCGTGAAAGCGGTCTACGCCAAGGAAATGACAGTAAATGACAGCCTGGGTTGCAGTATCGCGCCATCATTATAGCCGTCGCTTGGGTTGTCGTGCAGTACTCTTTGTCGGGAGCCCAAACGTCAGGTTCATTGCATGATCTGACAGGTTCATTTCGAAGAATATGAAGCGTTCCTCGTACACTTCAATGCTGCATTGAAAGCGGATGAGTTTTACGCCATAAAGGCGATGTAGCACCATTTTCACGCTGAAGCAGCCTGGACATACTGCATTACGCGGATGGTCCTTGAGTCTATATTCTACGCTGTGCTTAGCAGAAAAGCTCTGTTGCACGTTTGATGGCTCCGAGATCCTCTGTTTATGCTGCCTTGCATTAACATGCTGCATAGAGCTATCCAGCGTATTTTTCATGCTTCTACAAGACCCCCTTCAAAGATTTTAAATTCTTCGTAATTTGAAATGCTTTGAATGAAGCATGAACCGTTTCTCAGAATTTGAAACGCTCTGAATGGAGCCTGAAACGGTCAAGTCTGACACGTTCTTTCAAGGCTGACTTTATGGCAGAGTTATTAGGGATCGGTGTGATCTCTTTCGCCTATAAAAAGGCTGAGGAGTTAACCTGTTCTTCCCATATTTCCTTCACCACACAGAGATGATGGCCGGAGTTCGTCGGGTCGACTTGAGGAAGAAGGAGACCATGCTCTTCCAGCATGTAAGGAGCCGAAAAAGATGACATCTTCGAGTAAATATCCTCTGCAACGATGGATCATGGAAGAATATCATAGCCTCCCTTGATCGGGATAATCAGCAACTTTGTATGGCGGTTCTTCGGGAGAGAGGAAGGGTTGCAAGCGGTACCTTCTCCCGTTACCTGCGGACGAGAGCGGGCAAACTGGCTGCTGTCCGAGATTGGGTTGGGTGAAATACCTCAACTCAATCTGTCACGGCGCTGGACGCAAGAAAGTAGATTTACCCTGCTTCTTCGTATTGGAGGATGGGTCTGCATAATTTAAGCAGGCCTAGTTTTGTATCCTCCTGCCGTTGATCATATGTCAGTCGGTTTGCGGTCATCGACTGGCTGCTGGAGAAGATGGATGAAGAATTTCGCCCATGCGAGAACCTGGCAGAACAGATTCTGGACGCGATCTTCAGACGACGATGAGGAAGTCCTTTGTAGACGGGATTTCCCTCATATGTAATCATGAAAATGAAGAAAAACCCTTGTAGACTGAATTTCCCTCATATGTAATCATGCTTTTAAATAAAATCGTCTTTCTTCTGTGTATATGATCATCTTGCCATATGTTGCTGCGAAGTCTGAATATGTGTAGCTTTGACACGTCTGATAATTTACGTCGACTCTGTTTAGAAAGAGTGCTAGGTCCTGTCCTGTCTTTTACGCATAACTAAGGATGCACAGAAAGCCGCTTTAGCAGTTAAGTGTTCAAACTGTCCTGCTGTTAGGAATGAGGAACCGCGTAGAATTCTGAACTGTTTTTACTTCTGATAAACAAAATTTTTGTTCAGACCGTCGTCTTCAAGAATGATTTCTCGAAAATCCCTTGGAACAGGGCGAGAAATGGCTGTCAAAAATGGAGTCGCCATCTTGAACTGTGGACGAAATATTCAGACTAGGTTCTGGATGAACTTTAAATTGACCCATGAAGAAGAGTAGCTTTCAATGTTTTGAACTCTGTATGCCTTGGGTACTTGGGATATATTGAGGTCAAGGAGGAGTATCTTCTGTGTGAACTCCTACAATTGACCCCCTTGAGAATTGTTCAGATGTACTGTACTGGCCTGCGCATTTTTCAGATATGCAGAAAGTCGTGGAGCGTGAAATCATAAGTTTGTTGCCTCTGAGCGTAAAAAGCCACCGAGTGTGAGATCATAGATTCATAGCTGCTGAGCGTGAAGTCGTAGGTTCGTAGCCTCTCGAGCGTAAAAGCTACCAAGCATGAGAGCATCCGAGCGTAAAACCATAGACTTGTAGCCTGTGAGCGTAAAATAGTAGATCCGTAGTTGTCGAGCGTAGAAAGCTCCTTAGCGAAAAAAACTGTAGATTTGTAGCTTCTGAAAAGAAAATCTTCCGAGCATGAAGTCATGGATCTGTTGCCTCTGAGCGTAAAAAGCCACCGAGCGTGAGATCGTAGATTCGTAGCTGCTGAGCGTGAAGTCGTAGGTTCGTAGCCTCTCGAGCATAAAAGCTACCGAGCATGAGAGCATCCGGGCGTAAAACCATAGACTTGTAGCCTGTGAGCGTAAAACCGTAGATCCGTAGCTGTCGAGCGTAGAAAGCTCCTTAGCGTAAAAACTGCGAATCTTCTTCGCACGAAAACTTTTCGAATTCGCTGACTGTCCGCCTTCTCTGAGTAAATAGGCTGACGTTGTCCCCAATCATAACCAAATATTAAATGTGAGATTTGGTTCGGGATTCGAGGAGTCCATCCGAACTCTATATATACCCCAAGTTTCTGAGAGAAAAACTTTTCATCCGTCTTCTGCGAAAGAAAGCTTTTGTCTGTTCGAGTTCTTCTTCGTTTCTTCTCCGAGTCTTCAAAGTCTCCATTAATGGCCTCGAAACAAGTCTCCTTCTCTAAGGGAAAGAAGGATGCTTCTTCTTCTCGTTCTTCTGCTCAAGCGGGGGCGACTTTCGTCGGGCACGGCGAGCTTCATTCTGAACGAAGTATCCCGCCGACTAGCAGTGCACCCGGCCTTAAAGGTAGAGCTTTTGGGACAAAAAAGAACGACTAAAAGTCCTTCGCACACGTTGTACGTGAACGCGCTAGGTCATCTTCTGTGTTGATAGCCTCTTTTCGAGGAAGATGATGCACAGAGATGTTTCATCTTTTAGGCCCACATTTCTAATGTGTCAGCGCAAAAACTCCATATTTCGCAGTCTGGCGTAAAAGCTTTGACTGTCGAAAATTGGCGTATACTATATAATTTGAGTGTCACGCAGGGATAGAAATTTTGGCGTAATAACTCAAATTCTGGCGTATACTGCCAGTCTTGAATTTTACGCCTTGGAAAGGGATTCCAGCGTAATGATCAAGTTTTTTACAATCTTGGCGTAAAGTACAGACTGTTGATTTTTTGCATATGTTGCAAGATTATAGAAACTGACTTGTCTTTCTTGCATTTTGCAGTTAACTTGCACGCGTCTCCGCTAGCCGATGTGATGGGCTCTGCCGCCGGGATGCTGTACTCCAACTATCTGGAGGATCTGTCGCACGTGACATTTCCTATCTCCGGGCCCCAGTATTTGAAGTACGTGGACGATCACGGCATCGTCAAGACTGAATTTGCACGTGGATCCATTCAAAGGGGTCGAGGCCTATTATCTGACTTGATCATCTACAAGCAAGTCCACCAGGATGAAGGAGGCAATGACATTGACGATGAGGCAGAGACTAGGATGACATCAGATGAGCCATTGAAAGTCCATCTCAAGGCACGCGCTCCCGATACATCCCCTCCCCTCATGGTAAAACTGTCCAAGAAAGCTCTTGAACCTTCGGTTGTTTGCCTACGTAGAGCGAGTCGAGCATTGAAGGAAGCTCCGACACCTACCACGACTTTCGAACCTATTGTGGTAAAGTTGCACAGGAGACCTTTGCAGCCGTCGCTTGCACTAGGGGTAGATATCGGGAAGGCTGAACTGGAGGAGTACATAGCATCTCATGCTAACGTCCCTTCTCTCGACGATATAATTTTGGAAGAAGAGATACCTTATTTCATCAATAAAAGGCTATCTTTGAACTACTCGGATGTTGCACGTCTCAACGCACTATACTCCTTGGAGCACGGTCTGGGCCTACACTTGCATACACAGGTGACTAACACCTATGCAGCTAACCGGGTCATCTCCAGTCTGAACTCCTACTTCATAGTTCCAGCAAGGAAGAGGGGAGACAAACTCATCACCTTCGACAGAGTAGAAAGTCAGAACTATGAAGTACTCAGATGTTGCACATCTCAACGCACTATACTCCTTGGAGCACGGTCTGGGCCTACACTTGCATACACAGGTGACTAACACCTATGCAGCTAACTGGGTCATCTCCAGTCTGAACTCCTACTTCATAGTTCCAGCAAGGAAGAGGGGAGACAAACTCATCACCTTCGACAGAATAGAAAGTCCTCAATCCTTTGTCCCAGAGAAATTGGAGCCAGAACTCGATACCGAAAAGATATTATTTTTCCGATACAGTTCTCGAACCAAGTACCTCATCCAGAAGATGGGGTACGATCTAAAAGCTGCTAGGGGCCTGAACTACGACAAATAATGATGGTTGCCTCTGTGTCTATAGACTTCTGCAGGCAAGCCCGAGGATTACTACCATAAGACCAAGTATGGCTTAGGGTACGACACACCTCCCACAACCCCTGAAGGCTCGGATGAAGAAGATGAGTTACACTCTCACTCTTCTGAATCTTCCTCTTGGGACTCCGATACTAGTATCGGGGATATGCTCAAACAAACATTGTCTGCCAACATTGTGTCAGCTGACCTTAAGGAAAACGACGAGGATCTACCTAAACTCTTTAAAGTAGAACCGTGGGCCCAAAGCCTAGACACACAATATAATATGTGGTTCGAACAACGAGAACCTCCAACTGAGGACGGAGTCGTACAAGTCAATCTGAGTGACGAATCCTCTCCAAAACCTATCTTCATCAGCAAGAGTCTGTCCGATAAGGATCAGGAAGTCCTGCTACTGCTCGTCAGGGAGTGCATAGATGTATTTACCTAGATCTATGAAGACATGCCAGGACTGGACCCCCAAATTGCGGTCCACAAACTCAATATTTTGCCTAACTCTAAGCTAGTCAAGCAGCAGCAATGGCGGTTTCGGCCGGACATCATGAACGCCATTGAAGCTGAAGTTAATAAACTAATTGCTAGTGGCTTCGTCCGTGAAGAACAACACCCAGATTGGGTAGCCAATATCGTGTCCATCGTTAAAAAGAACGGGAAGATCCGGATCTACATTGACTTCCTTAATCTAAATGCGGACTGCCCTAAGGACGAGTTTGCCCTACTGATCACCGACATAATAATTGACAATACTTATGGCTTCAAGCACATATCCTTCATGGACGTATTCACATGCTATAATTAAATCAAGATATTTCCTGATGACGAGAAGCATACATCATTCTAGACGTCGATAGGTGTGTACTGCTACACAGTCATGCCCTTTGGTCTGAAGAACGCTGGTGCTACATACCAGCGAGCTATGAGCATCATCTTCCATGAACATCTATGTAAGACGGTCGAGTGTTGTGTTGATGACATCTCCGTCAAGAGTCGCTCCAAAGATGATCACCTCTAGGACTTGAAGACTGTGTTCGAACTCATGCGTACGCACCAGATCAAGATGAATCCCACCAAATCCTTCCTAGGAGTCTCCAACGGCAAGTTTCTGGGTTTTATCATAACTTCGAAGGGTATCAACATAGACCCTGACAAGACTAAAGCAATCCTTGAGATGCGCCCACCAAAGAACCTTAGAGAACTTCATGGCCTTCAAAGAAGATAGGCATAAATCATGAGGTTCATATCAAACCTCTCTGGACGTTGTCAACCGTTCATTCAACTTATGAAGAAGGGAGTCTCCTTTGTCTGGAATGAAGAATGCCAACGCACCTTCAATGACATCAAGGAGTACCTCATGAACCCTCCAGTATTGGTGGCCCCTATTATAGGGAGACCCTTCTTACTATATGTGCGGACAATGGATCACTCCCTCGGCTCTCTGCTAGCCCAGATAAACGATGCAGGCCATGAACATGCCATTTACTACCTTAGCAGAATGATGGCCGACGTAGAGTATAGGTACAACCCCATCAAGAAGGAGTGCCTTGCTCTAGTCTTGGCCATTCAGAAGACCCGACATTATATGTCAGGATAAACCATCCATGTGATCTCGCGAGTTAATCCTCTTCGGGTCCTTATGAGTAAACCTGGAGTACTCAACTATCGCCTCACCACATGAGCAATACTTATGTCACCATATGACATGGTATTCGTCCCACAGAAGGTCGTCAAAGGTCAGGCATTGGCAGATTTCTTGGCAGCCCATCCGATATCGGAAACCTCGAAGCTCTACGAAGAGATCCCAAATGAGGTAACAAACTCAAATATGACCACAACCGCAGAAGTTGTTTGGCAAATGTTCTTCGACGGTGCTTCAAGAACAGTGCCCAAAGGCGATGTTATTGCTGAAGTCGGGATAGTACTGATTTCCCCACACGACCTGGTCATAAACCACGCTTACTCCCTCATAGAGCCATGCTCTAACAATATGGCAGAATACAATGCCCTCGTCATCGGGCTCCAACTCGCTAAATAAGTAGGAGTTGACTACTTGAAAGCCTACGGTGATTCCAAGCTGATAGTCAATCAAATATGAGGTGAGTACGAAGTCTGGAATGAAGACTTGATCCCCTATCAAATATGAGGTGATTCCAAGATGACGCCATGGCCAACCTCAGCCTCTTTAGTTGTTCCAGCCAATACTCATAAACTTATCACCAAATCGATCAGGAGCTGGTCATCCCGAAGAACAACCTCTGTCTGTGCCTAAGCTACTCAGTAGAGACGAGCACCGACTCACAAGACTGGAGATTTCTATTCATCGACTACACAGTCTATGGAATTCTCTCCGAGAACCCAAAGAAAGCCACTTCCATCAGAAGACGTTCCCTCCGGTTCTATTATGATACTGCTACAAAAATATTGTATCGCTGCTCCTATGATGGTCTTCTGCTATGATGCCTATCAAATACAGAAGTGAAGCAGGCTCTCCGTGAGGCTCATGATGGGGTTTGCGGTGCCCATCAGCCCAGACCCAAGCTACAGGACCATCTCTGAAGAATGGATTACTATTGGCTGATAATTATAGCAGATGTCGTTGACTATGCAAGGAAGTGCCAAGCGTGCTAAATCCATGCAGAATTTATCCACCAACCCTCGGAGTGACCGTTAAGTCTTGGCCATTCAAAGGCTGGGGCATGGACATCATAGGACCGATTAGTCCTCCTTCGTCGAAGGGATATCGGTTTATCCTCGCTATTATCGACTACTTCTCCAAGTGGGCGGAAGCCGTACCACTTGCTAAAGTCAAAACATCAAACGTGATCAGCTTCGTCAAGCATCACGTTATATACCGCTTTGGTTTGCCATGAAGGGTCATCCATGACAATGGTCCATAGTTTGCAAGTCATACTTTTTATCGGTTTTGTGAAAAAATTGAATCCAGAATGTAGTCTCGACTGCCTATAATCCAGCAGCATATGGTATAGCAGAAGCATTCAACAAGACCATCATAAAGCTTCTCAAAAAGTTTGTGTCATCCAATAAGCGCGACTGGAATGAGAAGCTGGATAAATGTCTCTAGGCTTATCGAACAATGGTCCAGACACCTATTAGCAGTAACCCATTCTCATTGGTCTACAGGAGCGAAACAGTCCTTCCCCTCGAGGTCCAAAATTCTCTTTCTTCGAGTGTCTCTCTCCAATCGGTTGACCGTCGACGACAATCACCACCGACGGCTATAAGAGTTAGAAGCACTCGACGAGAAGCATCTATTAGCTTAACAATGCATCGAGCTGTACCAAACATGCCTCTCGGGAGCCTTCAACAAACATGTCAATAAGAGGACTTACCAAGTGGGTGACCTCTTCTTGACAGTAAGAAGGCCGATGGTTATGACCCATAAGACGGGCAAAAAGTTCTAACTCAAATGGGAAGACCCGTTCGTCATAGAATCTGTATTCTCCAATGGTGCCTACCGATTGGCAAAACTCAATGGCGACTTATCATGATGCCCATCAATGGCAAGTTCCTGAAGAAGTACTATGTCTAAGGCTAGACTAGTACTTTCTTATCCATATTAGGACAACCGAGATGTACAGTATTTACACTCTTGGTTCTTCATCTCCAGCGAGTGCCTACGTACGGCATTGCCCTTTTTTATACAAATTATTATAAAAGCCATTATTTGTATCCAGGATTCCTGGATACGCAATGGACAATGGATCCTTAAGAGCTTCCCATCAGAGCAGCCCTCAAGTCCACCTGCACACTCCCATAGGGACCATCCAAACCCAGTCTCGTTAGATACTAGCTATGTCTATATTATCTCTGAGCTATCATCCAAACGATCTCCCCACCGGAGTAACCCTCAGATCTATCTATATTCCCGGATAGACCACACCCAGCAAATTACTCCTTAGTAAGTTTCTCGGATATTGGTTCACTTCCATATTACCTCTGAACTATCGTTCAAATATTCCTTCCTGGCCGAGTTTGCCATGTCCATATTACCTCTGAGCAAACCTTCCAGGTTTGACTATCGATTATCACGTCCATAATACCTCTGATATTCGGTTGTCATCTCAACATAGAACCCGTACTTAATTCTAAGTACGCCAACGGTGTTAAGTCCATAAAACCTGCCACATCCATATTACCTTTGGCAAGACTTGTCTTGAACTTATTACTTAAAATCTGGTACGTAAGAAGTGATAATGTCACGTCCCAGTCCTAAAATACGTAGGACTAGGAATACGTAAGCATGCCAGCCGTATGTATATGGAGACTCTAATATATGGAAACCATAACGCATACGTACGCTGTATTATGAACAATAATTCACAAGTGGTATATATTTGTCACAAGTCACAGGGCATAACTAAATCTCATCCACAAAAAATCATAAAGAAATGAATAACCAATCAACTATATAACTGAATCATGTATAAGATGCTTGATAAGAACAAGTAGTTGGGTGGAGACAAATCCACTACTAAACTAGAATATAAGAGAAACAAAATAAGTACATCTATTGAACAATAAGGCTCGAAGAGAAGACCTCCTCGAAAGAGAGATAAGTAGCAAGTCCTGATCCGTGCTCCTGCGAATAGTCATGATCGTCTACACCTGGAAAGGGACCAGGTCCTCAGAGGGACGTAACAAGGTACATAGAAGCATGTCAATAAAGTACTAAAAATAAACATCCAAGGGTCATCTAACCATCTATGTGAATATACTTTGAGAACAACTTTCCAACACGTGGGCTATCTGGCTAAAATGGGATTGGAATGATTCTCTCGGAGAATCAGGAGCCTAAAAAGTATGACGTCTTTTGAACATCAGAGGCCGCCTGTAGATAATAATATAGGGGTCATCTGACCACGCATCTTCGGCGGAGCGTGCAAGTTACACAAGGAAAGTGCAAAGGAGCCCAAAAGCCTTACTTGTTGTTCTTCCCACCCCATGCTCTATTCATGCCATATCCATGACATGATGGTACCTCTAATAACTGCTAGGCTTCTAACATATCTCTATTAGTAGTTACTTCCTATCGCACGTCCCACACGTACAGGTGGCCAGTCTGTCACACAAGTTCGTATTCTATATGAGATTCATACTCGTGTAACAAATGTGTCACAGCCAATGAAACCTAATGATGCCTCCAAATCCTATGGTGGTCTCGTAAAACTAGGTCGATATGCATAATATATAATAAAAACAAAATACGATGCCACCGTCGTTGCACCCAAGTTATTCTTGGACGCAGTTTATATAACAGTTTAAAATATATGAACTAAATAACAGAAATAAAATGCATGCACCATATGAAATATAAATCATAGTACAATGGCAAGGTATACTTGCCTGACAAGAAAGCTGCGTAATATAAACGTCCAGGTGTCAAGTACAGAGGATTATAAACTATGGCCTCCGAATGAACGTCTTCGGATGCTGAAATAAATATCACCAATGTTCCCGAAATCAGTAAGATAGTCAGAAAAGTCTACCCTTTCGTCCAATTTGGACACAGGGGCTAAATGGTAATTTTGGGTCAAAGCGGGGTCCACATGTGGCCCACTTTGTATCAAAATACGTGTCAGAGGTAAAGGTCTCTAAATGGAACAAATTATAAGTCAAACAAATTCTAAACGATGATACGAACTCAATGGTATGTCCAATTTTGGATTCCGGTGAGTCGATCACAAATTCGCCCTCAAAGTCAAACCGTAGGGCCCACGAATAGGCGGCTCGGTCAACTGTCTCAGAATCGCGTGAAACTTAGGTCACAGGACCAGCGTGATACCATGAATCCAATGAAATAAGTTTTGTCGCATTCTGACGAGCGTACACAAAGTGGGGTGGTGGTTTGCAAAAGTTACGATACGGGAACTTTTTGCGGATACGGGTTGATTTCGACGCGCACACACGTCCGAATCAACTTCCACGAAAGTTCACACGTCAGGATATACCATACGCGCATTTTGGTGTAATTAGTATGCGATAAAGCAGTCCCGTTTGGTGGAGCGCACTCTCTATCACAAAATTTTAGTTTTAAAATACCAAGTTTTTGGTCGTTTTGGAGGCCGAATAATTAATCAAATAAAATAAACTAATAAAAACTAAAATAATAGTTAAATTTTTAGTTATATTGAGAAGAAAACTTTTCAATTAGATTTTAAAAATATTAAACAGGTTGATGGCAAATTAGGCATAAACATGGGGGGTTTGGGTCGAATTTTTGGACTATTTTTGGTCAGTTTTTCGGCCATTTTTTGGTCAATTTTTCGACCAATCCAGGGCACGAAAACTCGTCCCGCTTGAAGGAAAATCCTAGAGGGTTAGGTTATGAACGTACACGGACAAACCGCTCGCAAAAAGAATCAAAGATGAGGGAGATATAATATCTTGAAGTATGGGCATTGAGGCTGCGCTGCTGCTACCATCCGCGCGCGTGCAGCCCACGGCTATTGCGCGGCGGTCGCCGACGACTGCGACGGTGGGCGCTGGCATCGGAGGGTTGGGGTTCGGCGCTGAGGTCGAGGTCGGAGATTAGGGTTAGGGTTTGACTTTAGGTTTGTTATATATATATATATATATATATATATATATATATATATATATATATATATAGAGAGAGAGAGAGAGAGAGAGAGAGAGAGAGATCGGGAGGGGGAGTTGCGGCTGAAGCGGGGGCTCGTGTGGGCTGCTGTGGGTAGAATAGGATTAGGTTTTAGTTAGGTTGTTAGTTTAGGAGTTTAGTTTAAGTGTTTTTGTTTTTATTATTATTATTGTTATTTTCTTTTTCTTTTTTCTTTTTATTTCTTTTTTTCCTTTTATTATTATTATCATTATCATTATCACTATCATTATTATTATTATTATTATTATTATTATTATTATTATTATGATGATTATTATTATTATTATTAATAACTATATATTTATTAACATATATATTTACATATATAGATGAGGTAAAAAATCCAAAAATAATATTTGCACACAAAATAAATTCTAAAAAATGTTACTTTGTAAAGCTTTAATAAAATACTACACCCAAAATATTTTATAAAATATTTTGTAATTAATAATTAGATATTTATCTAGTTATAATAAATCAAATAATTATATTATCTAATTAACTAAGTAAATAACTAAATGGTTATCCACAAAATAGGATAATAGTAAATAATGTACAAATCTATAAAAAATGAACAAATGCCTAACTTGACACGGGGAATTATGGGTTACTAATTATAGAAAAGTTAAAATTTGAAAATAACCACAATTAAATTATATATATAAATATTTAAATATTTAACACTTAATCTACGGTCGTTATACTAATGTCATACTAATGCTAATGGATCGAATTTTTGTGCCACAAAAAGATCCTAAAGGTAGTGTCTCTTGTGTAGGCTACTTCATATGATGGGCGATACAGATTTTGGGGCTATCCTATATCATTAATGTCCAAACCACGGTAAAGTGTCATAATAAAATTATTGGATTTTATTTGATTTGAAAAAAATAATCTAAAACAAATACAAGAAATACAAAATACACACAAAATACCTATTTTTGGGGAGGGGGTTTACAATCTACCCAACTTACAAGAATTTCGTCCTCAAAATTAAAAATAAGGCATAATTTACTAAATCCTTCACATTCGTATATAAGGCAAGTCAATCACAATCTCTTCCAAAAATTAAAATAACGAAATCTATTCAAATCCAACCCAATCACTTCAAAAATTAAAATAACTACTGTTTAAATCAAAATTCAACCTATCGTAATCTCTTCTCAATTTTTTAAATCATCAACATCCAAATTTAAGTCAAATCTATATGACATCTTCAAGATTTAAATAACCCACACCAAATTTTATATCACGATCTCCAACTATCATAATCTTCTCTAGAAAACAATTCTAATCAAATCTTATTCCTATTTTCAACTTATGAATTTTGTACTCTTCAAATTTTAAATTGAATTTCTATCATCAACATTTCAAATAGGCGATCCAACAATCAAAGCTTAACTTTTAATTCAAATCATCAAATTGTAGAATTTTGAATTCAATCCATCAATATTCATGTTTAGAGTTCTATTTATTTTATTTTATTTTCTTAAAATTTAAATCGTTGATTCAATCTCCAATTTTCAAAATTTAAATCATGTGCTCAAAGTATAAATATTTGGTCCGCAATATCAAAATTCTAAAATTTATTCTATAAGGCATTCTTATCTTTAAAGTTAAATCCTCGTCATCTAAATCATTCTTCTAAAAATTTCTCAAAATTAAAATGACTTAAATCTCTCAATCTAATCTTACTTGATGACACTCTAAAAAAAATTCACCTCAAGTTGACAATGCAACTCCTACCCAACTTAGAATTTACCGATCTATCATACCAGACTATACTTTTAAGAAAAATATTCCTCAAATTATTTAATCGTGTTATTCAATTCTCAAAAGTTTTAACACCAAATATATCACATGTGATATGCCCTTAATTACAAAAGATAGTCACAAGGTAATGTGATTGGCCTATGGGGTATATCTAGTACTCTCCGTGTATCAAATTTATACCAAGCACGAGCGTTCGTCTTTCCGAAATAGGGGAAGACGAAAAACAATAATAAAGAATTCAAGGAGGAGGTGATAGAATATAAGTATGGGGTTCAAGGCGATTAAAAAATTCAAAAAGAGAGTTGTCAGGGCAGTTGTGGATTAAAATCTTATTTTGGTAAATTCCTATTCGCATGCTCATATTAGAACAGTTATGTACCTGATATGATATGCTCTGACCTGTCTAGAGGGCAAGTATATTCGTCTAATATGCTAAGTCAACTATATCTTAATCCACGTAAAATAGTCATACGAAGAGCGAACCAAGCGCACTAAGGTTAGCTAGAACATAATACACTGATTCTGATTTATACAATGTATTAGTAGGCGTCCCCAATAACACATATGTCATGAACAAGCTCGATAAAAGAATAAGCTTGCAAAAGTAGGCTATAAAATAGCAGTATAAGTCGAGGTAGTCCAGAAAATATAAGTACGCTGGATTATGATGAAGGAAAGGTACAAAATAATTCAAGTTCATCAAGAAGATAAGACTCGTCTGGTGTTAAGCCTCTACAGTTGCCATACTAACTTCTTGTCTAAGTCTCTAGTCGACCAAATGGGGGTATGGGCCTCTAAGTTCTACAGTCTGGATAAACACTATCGTCTTATGCTAGCATATAGTTAATGTCATTCAATTTCACTTCATTAATGGGTCAAAAGGACTATGTGATACAAGGCTGTAAGGCATAATACCCAACTTACAAGAATTAACTAATACTATAACTGCCTTGTGGGGATAAAGTAGAAACTCTTATTGGGGTATACGAGAAAAAGATCTTGGTACTTATTAGGGTATCCTATTACATTATATAGGTAATGGTCATCTTAAGTCTTAATCATAGTGCTTATAGAACAAAAGTGTTAAAAGTAAGAAAGGAGAAGTTACTGGCTCTCAAGTGAAAGAGGATATAACCGGTATTGAGATATATTAATAAAGGTTATATGATTTGGAACTAGGGATAATTACAAAATCATATTCTAAACTAAATAAATAACCCAACCTGCCAAGTTCTAACTACTAAGCACAAAAATTTAATATTAACAAACTACAATCCTACTAAACTATATATCCAAACATAAAAGAAATCACTTGGCCTACAATCAGAAGAGTTAATTGGCACGAATTGAAAGATGAAGGAAAAAAAAATTTAGTCGTCGCACAAATAGAGAGCGTTAAGGTTTCGGAGAAACAAGTTATAAAATAAAATAGAGAGACTCTTGATAATATCATGGTTTCCTAAGAAAAATGTGGTATGCTAATCTCTGTGTTTGAGGTATGATCAAGAAAAATGTTCTATCTATTCCTCTTGGTTTCCTAAGGTACTGTTCTGCTAATATCAAGACAAGAATCTAAATGTATAGTTCTCTAATATTATCTCACTATAAAAGTTAGGTTTAGTCCTAATATTCAACCTTGAATTTCTATTGGTTCCTCAATACTAGGGTCAAACAATATGGTCAAATTTCTAACTAACCCTAGTAGTGTCTATACTACTCTCAAGTCATTCATAAATATATCAAGGGATAATGGTCAATCAATTTACAGGTAAGGGATGCTAGGGTTTATTAGGTATTCTAAACTTAGTAATGCGTCAATATTCTAGTTGTATTCTTAGTAGGAATGTTACCCTAATTATCATCCTAACAACAAGGTAGCTTCTTAGTATTCTTTTGTAGTGGATTTGCCTCCAGCTTTTTGTTTAGTATTTTTTTCAGACTCATTGATGTTATTATTTGACTCATGAGTTGTATGTGACTATTATATTCTTTATCATATTCGTGCGCATTTCCATCTTAGATCTGTGATTGAGTATATTGATATTGTTGGTGGCTCATTATATTGTTAGATAGATTATCCAAACAACGTTCTACCGTCGATTCTGTGGAGTAGGCTGGGCGTTGTTCCCGACTTGCATCCCTATATCGGGTGCGGGTCATGACAGTTTATTCCGAACAACATTTATTTTGGCTTTGCAATCACAACGAGTTCTTCCTCGCCTCCTTAAATTCTTATTTTTTTGGTTCTTCCTCTTTCGCTCATGACACAAGTTTGTTTCTCCTTCCTTGGAACATACAAAGTTTTTCCAAGTCCATATGTTAGTACTCTTTTTCTTCTTACCCTCATCTTTTCTAATGCTAAAACATGTTTGTTTTGCATTTGTATTATAGAATTCAATGCATTTTCCCTTCAAACTCTTGTCCTTTCCTTGGTTTTTGGCTCTCTGGAACTTGAGGAAAAAAATCTTTGAATGGATGACTGTTCTTCCATATTGTACAAAAATATACCAACAAGAATAAAAATAATGATATGATATACAAATGATGGATGTTCATAGTAACTACCATATGGATAATGCAACAAGATTGTGTGGATAGTAAGAATTTAATAATATCAATGTAAATTAAAAGCCAATTATCTAATAATATCAATGGAAATTGAAAACCAATTATCAACTTGGTAAATTAAAAACCAATTATCAGCAAATACCAATTATCAACTTGGAAATTGAAAACCTATTATCAACATGACCCACAAATCTTACCAAACTCAAATTTCATCTTCCAAGAATGAATAGAGTTAAGCCATAACCTGGAACTCAGGAGGATCAGTTATCATCCCAGGTTTTTGAAATATTTTTTTAGTCAAACTTCAATATGACCCACAAATCTATCTTCATTCAGGTAAAATTCTTATCAGCATATACCAATTATCAACTTGGAAATTGAAACCAATTATCAGCATGACCCACAAATCTATCTTCATTTAGGTAAAATTATGAGCAATGACCGTGGTGGAGAGATGAAGCGTTGCCTTGGGGATGAGAAGGGTTCAGGATTAGAGAACCCTAGAAACCCTATTAAAAAAACCCTAGATAGCCTATAAAAACCTTAGAAACCCTATAAAACTTGAAAATTAAAAACAAAACACACTGGATGAACGGAAGAATTGAGCGCCGTGGAGATGGGGCTTTGACTAGCTGCGAAGAGGGGGAGGTAAACGTCGTAGAAAGGGGTTGGTGATGGGTTGTGTGGAGAGGGGGCGGTGATCGGCTGTGGAGAGGAGGCATTGACCGGTTGTGGAGAGGGGGCAGTGACCGATCCGGGGAGAGGGAGCGTCGCCATAGGGAGGTTTTTGATCAAGGAACGAGGGAGAGAGAAAGTAGAGAAGAGAGAAAAATTAGAATTGGTTGGAAGGAATTGGTTAGATTATAAAAAACCCTGATCTTTTTGTAAAATATCCGCATATTTTCTGGTTTTAATCTTAGCCTTTTGATCAAATCAAACAGTTGTAAGACAGTCTGGTTTTAGAATAAAAAACCAGATGGCTGGTTTTTGATATATATATATATATATATATATATATATATATATATATATATTGGTTGCCATTAAAAAATTTTGTTTAATAACAAACAAAAAGTATAAAGAAGTCCTAAATAAATAATCTAAGTATAATATTTAATCTGGATAATGTGCCGATGGAGAGCGATGGTTATGGCGGCTCCTTTACTCCATTAACGATCCGACGAGTGAGTGAGGGGTGCTCTCTTCTCTTCTCTTCTCTCTCTCTCTCTCTCTCTCTCTCGCTCTCTCTCTATTTTGAGCTTGTGTGCACGTAGTAGCTCTCTGGGAGGGTATGGTTCCTCTCTGAAGCAGAAAAAATCCGCCTTTGGGACGTCCAAGTTGCACCTATTTATAGCCATCATGTTGATGGGTTATAGGTCACACATGTTCTTCTGTTTGGTGGCCGCAGGGGGGTTCTTCAACAAAATATGGTTGCAACTATAGACGCATAGTAAGGGTTGAGTCTAGGACAAGTTGACACGTGGATATTTTGTTGAGATTTACTATTGTTGGAGATCTTGGCACTTCTTGTCTTCTGTTTGCATGACTTTGTCAGCTTGACACGTAGCCCATATTTAGTTGGAGAGAATCATTTCAATCACAACAGAAAGATTTCGTCGTATGAGACGCATGGTGTCTAGAACGCAGAGGGCTAGAGATGCATAAAATGCATGGAGTCTGCAACGTAGGGGGGCAAAAACACATGAACGCATGAAGTTTGGAACACATAGGGCCAGAGATGCATAAAACGCATGGAGTCTTCAACGCATGGGACCAGAGATGCCTGGAGCGGGTAGAGTTTGGAATGCATAGGGCCAAAGACACATGGGACGTATGGAGCCTGGAATGCATGGGGCCAGAGACACATGTTAATAAATATATATAGTTAATAATAATAATAATAAAAATCTTAATAATAATAATAATAATAGTAATAATAATAATAATAGTAGTAGTAGTAGTAGTAGTAGTAATAAGCAGAATTATGAAACTGAGAACCACCTCGCTCCAATGATGTCTAGACCGATTGAGTGAGTACGTCACTCTGGTGCTGCTGGGTCGCCATGAAATCTCGAAGAACATCTATCAGTGCTCCGACAACAACCTCTGGCTTCTCGGGCTGAACTGGGTGCACTGGCTGCACCGGTGCTGCCTGCTGGTCCGATATTGCTGGCCGATCTGCCTCGGGATCTACTCTAGATATTGCCCCTGAATGATGAGGATGATCTCCAAGAATACGCTGGGCACCCCAATGCTGACCCTCCTCGAGCTGCACTCGATCCATCTGGCCGGTAGTAACATGAATAATGCCCTTGAAAGATAAGGACACAAAAGTTAATAGAATAATATGATAGATCAACGAATAAGCAGGTATCAGATCAAGAATTAGGGTTGGAGATAAATGACTAGGGATCAAGGGGAATGATTTAGGATTTACACATCTAGCAACAACAACAACCCCCCGCATATCTGAAAAACTAGATCTACGGCCACCACTAAAACCGTATCACGCCCTAGAACCAGAATACTAAAAAGTGGGACTGACAAGGCCAGATACGTATACTTAGAGCACTCCGGTACTCTGGATATATGGTAAAGCTGTAAGACATGATGGATCACTATTACAATCCAACAGTCAAGCCTAGGTTCAACAACCTAGTGTCTCAGTCACAGGAACAACAGGTATAGTAACAAGATGTAAGATCAGCTAAAATAAAATAGTAAAGTGTCCCAAACTATAATATATAGCTGATCATGATGCTAGTAAACACAAAATGAGTAAACTAGCCAGAGTCTATGTCATACATGATCAACCCTAGGTTATGCCAATCTTGCAAATTCCCGTAGGCTAACAGATCAATCCAAAACATGAGCTAAATACGTGCTCGGTGGCTAAATGCCAACAAAAGATGAATGTACAATAGAGCGAAGAATTTAAGGAACCAACTCAAGCGGTCTGGTGCTCCGGTTAGTCACCATCCTCGGGAAGATACAGGAGATCCTCTGATGCTTCTACCAAATCTGGCCATACAAAATCAGTGTGGTCAGACCCCAAATAGCTAGTATCACAAAGGAAGCCAATCTAGGAACTTAAACCAACAACACAAGCAATGCAAATACTGAAATTAAATAATCTCTGAATAAAATAAATACTGAAAACCTACAATGAGACATATCCTGAACTGAAAAGCACTACAATGAGACATATCCTGAACTGAAAAGCAATAAGAAATAACAAGTATAGAAGATAAATGTGTGATCATATAAAGCCTAGACTAATCATCATCCATCAATCACAATAAATCATATAAGTATGGCTTGATACTTTAACTAACTAGGGTTATCACAATCCTTAATTACTAACATTTGTAATGCAACGCGATGGTAGAGTTTCTTCTGATCGCATGCCCTTACAGTCCGTCTAGGTTACCCACTGGCGCATGTTGAGACCAGAAAAATCACACAATGAAATCATGTAAATCCACTCGATAAAGCCATGTAAATCCACTTCTTTGCTATGGGTAACCGAGACTGCATGCAATCTAGGAAAATCTCTAGCCATGAACTATATGAGTCTCTAGTTGTTTAATCCTTAGCATTTTCTTGTATGAATCCGGGTATGGCATTCCGCAGAATCCATCCTAGACATGATGTAGATAAATCAAGTTCTAACAGTAATATTGTCTAGTTTCAATATATATTACAGAAATAGACTCATGTAAGCCACGACAACAACTAAGCCACGTGAAACCAAGTAAAGCCAGAAAAAGCCAAATGAAGACATGTCAATCCAGGTGAGGCCAAGTGAAACCAAACCAAGCCATGTTCGATAAAGCCATGTAAAGTCATGCCAAATAACATTCACAAATATCAGTCACAAATGCTATGGGTTAATAGCGTTCCTAACTACTATAATTCTATATCATTTCCTATCTACAACGTTCTTGTACGCTATAGATTAATAACGTTTCGTTATAGCGTTCAAAATGCTATACCAAGACTACAACGTTCATAAATGCTAAATTATTATAGCATTTTCATACTATAGCGGGGGAAATTAAAATATGCAGAATACGCTATAGTTAGTATCCTATAGCGTTTTAGGCATGCTATTATATGCCATATTTGTTGTAGTGGCATGATCTCGGGATACCGTTTTATCTCCCATGTTACTACCACTTTTAGTTGCTTAATTAACCTTATATATTAAGCTCGAAAATCTCAAGGCATGGCCACATGAGAATTTTTTTTAAGATGTCGAACAAAGTACGGACACGCTAAAAATGAATCCATGGAATTTCAATCTGGATTCACCCAAGCGTGTATACAATATTTAATAAATTAATATCCTAGCCACGCTTTGGTATTTGACTCGCATATCATGTCCGTACTAGAAAAAATAGTATATTTATAGTATCACACATTCAGGAATTTGGAGGCATTCTCGATGCACATCCCAAATATAATCACTTTAACATGTAATACGAAATATTATACCTCAATGCACATTAGATCAGGAACTTTATCAGGCAATAATTGTATCACTACAAATACAGTATTCGAGTCCAATTACCAATTATCATTGGGTCATATAAATTTTGATCACATTATAACACGAAGCTTATGTCATGCACATAGCTGGTTAGTTATTATTCACATAATCTGGTCCACACAGAACATCTCAAGTCCAACACATATTCATGCCATGTATGAATCCAATCTTAGCACATGGTCACGTTTAACACGAGGTCTGGTTTCTAAGTACATTCTTCCTTAGAATCATAACACAAGCAATACCAGGATCAACCACATAGAGGATGATAAGAATATTCCATATAGGATAAGTGAACACATAATGAAAGTACTGTGCGCACAAATGGGTCACTAAGGATAACATGTGCATAAAATTGTACGCATGAAGGTCTGGCGCATAAAGTCTTATGAACTACAAAAGGGGTGGCACATAAACTCACAAAAGTAAAGTTGGTACACAAACTCACCAAAATAAAGTTGGCCCATAAACTCACAGAAATAAGCTTGGCGTACTAACAAACAAAAGTAAAGTTGGCGCACAAACTCACAGAAATAAGCTTGGCTCACTTTGTCAAGTTTACCAATACGGCGTACTTAACAAAAGTGTACGGGCAAGAATAAGACGTGCTTTCAAAGAAAGTACGCGAGCAGCTAGCTAAAAGACAAAACACACAATCCGAGGTCAAAGCTTGACAGTCGAGAAACTCGTCAGTTGAGGAGCATACAAATCAATAACACAATAATCGAGAAACCAACCAAAGCTTCGTTCCTAAGAAAACGAAGAGGAAAGAAATTATACGAGCAAACCAACCTAAGAAAAGTGCGTCGGCTGATGAAACATAGAAAAATTTTGCCATATTGCCAAGCACAAAGAAAGTGCGCTGACTGACTGTGGCGCACTTTTCTCTTGGTTTCTCAGGGAGAACTTTTCCTGAATATGCACCAAAGTGTGCTAACTGAGTTTTTCTCTCGAAAGTGGGCTTCTGAATCAAGGAGTGTGACTGTCGTACTTTTGCTAGGAGACTGAGTGCAGTATGATTAGTACGTACGAAGAATTGGGACATCACATAAATCCGCCCAAAGTAAAAAAATGTATTTCTACACCAAAGGGGTCATGTTGCAAATTCTTCACAGAGTACTGTTCTTCTTCTCCGGTCAGCCATTTCGGTATATGTATTGCATCAAGTTTCAGTACTGAACTTAGCTGGACTCAAAAACAAGCATGACCAGAAGCAAAGTTACACAAAATATGGTGCTCTACATTATGAGCTAATTAGTTTTATAAAACACCAAGTTTTGGGGAGATCAAACCCCAGAAAAATAAAAGTAAACCCATAGACCCAAACTCAGGTCATGCAATTCCAACCAAGAAAATCTAGAACAACAAGTTTTAAAGATGAAGGGGTGCTTGGTAACAACAATATGACCTAAAAATAAGTAAGAATTATTAAGAACTAAAAGCATGCATACATCCATAGTTATTCTTCTTGTGCAAGATGTACTTGCCTACGGAGGGAGAGGAAAACCTAAGGGAGAGAAAAGGAAAGGAAAGATAATGAGAAGAGAGAGAGAGAGAGAAATAGGAATATATAGGTTTAGGTTTGAGATGTGGACAGTTGGATCACTCAAATCCATCCAAGCCACACATGCCACCAACCCAACCAAACCCACTCTCTCCATAACTCTCAGGTTCGGTCTAAACAATGGCCGGGCTATCAACCAGTTTCCACCAAAGTGCGACAAGGAGAATATACACAAAGGTGCACTGGGAAAGGGGGCTGACATCTCTACCCACCTTAAAAAAATTCTGTCCTCATAATTCAAACTCAAGACTAGATAGAGATATCAAGACAAGCAACAAACTAACTACGAGCAATCTACACATGTAAGCAATAACATCACAATAAATAGGTGATCGCCTGATCACGCAATCTACGATATGAAGGCATAAGGTAGAATATACCTTCCGAATCGAATATGTGTCGATACCGAGACTGTATATCGTCCTCGTGCTCCCATGTCGATTCTCCAAGAGTGTGATGGCCCCAGGCAACTCGAAACAGAAAAATAGTCTAATTCTTGAGTACCTTCTCCCTTTTGTCCAGAATGGATACTGGTTGCTCCTCGTAAGATAAGTCGGTACCAACGACTAATTCAGAGTGATGGAGGATATAACTCAGACCCGGGACATACCTACACAACTGAGATACATGAAATATATCGTGAACCTCACGTAGTGAAGGTGAAAGGCAAGATGATAAGACACATCGCCTACCCGATCGAGAAAATCAAACGACCCAACGTATCGCGAAATAAGATTTCCGTAGACCCCGAATCTAATAACTCTATGGGTTATCAAAATCCGTAAGAATACGTGGTCGCTGACACGAAACTCTAAATTCTTACGATGCTGGTCTGCCCAGTGACGATGCCGATCCTGCGTAACTCGAATTTATTCTCTGATCTGCCTGACAACTTCTAATGTCTGTGTGATCATTTCGGGGCCTAACATCTTTCGCTCACCAATGTCGTCCTATGCCAATGGTGATCTGCACTTTATGCCATATAATGCCTCGAAAGGTGCCATCTGAATACTGGCATGATAATTTTTTTTATACGAGAATTCCACTAAGTAAAGGTAATTTTCCCAAGATCCACCAAAGTTGACTGGATCTGTAGGCTTGCCAAAATTTTTACATCATGTGGTAGTACTATCTCGATTCTCATCTCTCGTAAGTCTTCTAGAATATGCTTCTGAGTGGTTAACATGAATTGTCTACCTCTTATGCTAACTTCATCAGCTACTACATTAGCCTTGCCTTGATGGAATTAAAGTTTCACATCATAGTCTTTCAACGCCTCCAGCCACCTCCTCTGTCTAAAGTTTAAGTTCTTATGCATGAATACATATTTCAAACTCTTATGATCTATAAATAGCTCCACCCGATCGCCATATAAGTAGTGCCTCCATAGGTTAAGCACAAACACTACTGATGCTAACTCTAAATCATGAGTTGGATAATTCTTCTCGTGATCTTTGAGCTACCGAGAAGCATACGCCATCACTCGCCCCTGCTGCATCAAAACACATCCAAGCCCCTTGTCAGATGCATCAAAATACACTTTGAATCCTCCGGAGCCTGCTAGGAGAGTAAGGATCGAGGCAGAGATTAACTTCTTCTTCAACTCTTTAAAAGCTATCTGGTACTCTGTTGGCCAAATAAATTTAATTTTCTTGCGCATTAACCGAGTCAAAGGTGCCAAGATCTTAGGAAAGTCTGACAAAAATCTTTTGTAGTATCCTGCCAAGCCCAGAAAACTACGCACCTCTGCCATAGTCTTCGGAACTGGCCGGAACTGGCCAGTTCTCTACTGCATCCAGAAATAATGTACCCAAGAAAGGATATGTGATCCAACCAAAACTCATACTTACTAAGCTTCGTATATAACTGGTGCTCCCTCCAGGTCTGCAATATTATCCTGTGATGTTCTTCATGCTCCTTCTCATTAGAGAATACACAAGGATGTGATCGATAAATACTACCACAAATTGGTCTAAGTAAGGCATGGAAATACGGTTCATCAAATCCATGAATACTGCTGGATCATTAGTCAGTCCGAATAGCATAACTAAGAATTCGTAATGCCCATATCGTGATGTCATACCCCAGTCCCAAATACGTAGGACTAGGAATATGTATCATGCCAGCCGTATGTATATGACAACTCCAATATATTGGAAAATTATAAAACATGCGTACGTTATAATATGAATATTAATTCACAAATGGAACATATATTGTCAACACAAGTCACATGCATCTATATCTCATCAATAAAGACAAGTAAAGGAATATCAAAATATATAGCTAAATGTCTCAAGTATGAAGTATCAAAGAATAATAGTCGGGTGAAGACAAATCGAATACCCATCGACTATATTAAAACCTAAAATGATAGAGGAGATCAAACCTGGAATATAAGATAAATCCCAAATAAAATAAACTGCAACTAAGATATTCATCAGTAATGAAATAATCACTGGTACTCAGAAGGTAAGACCTCCTCAACAAAGAATGATGTGTTAGGTCCCGATCCGTAGTACTGCGGATAATCCTGCTTGTCTATACCTGGAAAGGACCAGGTCCTCAGAGGGACATAATAAGATACATAAAAGTATGCCAATATAGTACTGAAAATAAACATCAAACATGGTCGCCTAACCGTCTATGTGAAATACACTTTTGAGAACAACTTTCCAACGCATGGGTTATCTGGCTAAAAATGGGATTGGCATGACTCTCTCGGAGATTCAGGGGCCTAAAAAGCGTAACTTTTGTCGATCGTCAGAGGCCGCCTGTATATAATATAATATAAGGGTCATCTGACCACGCATCTCCGGCGGAGCGTACGGGTTACAAAAAAAAAGTATAAAAGAGACCATATGTCTAATTGTTGTTCTCCCTACCCCATGCTCTATCCATTTCATATCCATGCTACGGTGATACCTCTAAGAACTGCTAAGTCTCCTAGCATGCATTTCTATCAGCAGTTATTTCCTATCCGTCACACGTCCCATACGTACATGTGGCCAGCCTATCACGCAAGTCCGTATCTTATATAAGACTCACACTCATGTAACAAATGTGTCATGGCCAATGAAACATAAGAATGCCTCAACATAATGTGGTGGTCTCATAAAACTAGGTCCACATGCATAATATAAATAAGAGACAAAAGACGACCCAACCGTCGTTGCACCCAAGTTATTCTTGGACGAGCAATTTTATATAAAAAAATAAAATAACTAAATGGGCAACAAAAATATGCGTGCTAATAATGATTGTAAACAAACAACACAATTGCAAGGTATACTTGTCTAGCAAGCAAGCTGTGTAATATAGATGTCCAGACAATAATTCCAAGAAACCAAAAAGTAGGGGCTCTAATTGAACATCTCCGAATGCTGAAATAAACATCACCAACATCTCCGGAATCAGTATGATAGCCAGAAAACTCTACCATTTCGTCAAATTTGGATACAGGGGCAAAACAGTAATTTTGGGTCAAAGCGGGATCCACATATGGCCCACTTTGTACCGAAATGCATGTCAGTATCAAAGGTCTCTAAATTGGACAAATTATAGGTCAAATAATGTATGTCCAATTTTGGATTCCGGTGAGCCCATCATAATTTCGTCCGTCAAATCAACAGTGGGTCCTGCGAATAGGCAGCTCGGTCAACTATCTCGGAACCGCGTAAAACTTAGGTCATAGGACCAGCGTGATACCACAAGTTCAATGGTGCAAGTTTCGTCATGTTTCGATGATTGTGCACCAACTAATGGAAAATTTTATAAAATATCGATACGTGAAATTTTTTACGGATATGGGTTGATTTCGACGTGCACACACGTATGAATCAACTTCCGTAAAAGCTCGCACGTCAGAAAATACCATGCGTGCCTTTCAGTACAACTGGTATGTAATGTAGTGGTTTGGTTTGTCGGGACGCACTCTGTATCATAAGTTTTCTAAGGTTTTGAAGGTTATTTTTTATGATTTTTAATGTAAATTTTAGCACAGAAAAAAGAGTATATAGGTATAAACAATACATTATTTTAATGCCGTATAGGTTGTCTCTAGGTCTGCGCAATTAGATTCCAGGTTTGTCAAATATTCTGAAAGAAACTAGCCTTCCAATATGGCCTCATGGATTGATTTATAGGTGTTCTACTTTGCATGCAAACAGACTTTTTGGAAAGTTTTGGTTGAATTTATAACAGAAATATGATTGTTCGAATAAAACTACTTGAAGTCACTCGAAGATGTTTATGTCGTGATTAAGCCTAAGCAATTAGATCAAAAATATGTGAAACAAGTACGAAGAATTAAGAAGGAAAATATGGGTACCTGGACTGTTGGTTCTGACGAACGAACCAGGGTCGTAGCAGGCAGTTTTCGCGGTCGTCGACGGTGGAGGGTCTGGTGGCAGTCGCGAGGCAGTTGCGAGGGGTTGGTCTGGAGGCGGTGCTTGTTGACTAATGGTAGGGTTTCGTTTTCGATTGTCATATATATATATATATAAATATATATATATATATATATATATATATATATAGAGAGAGAGAGAGAGAGAGAGAGAGAGAAAAAGATATTGAGGGGGAGTAGTAGTCTGGTTTGGGTCACGTTAAGGGGGGTGTCGTTTGTTTGTTGCTATAGGTTATTGTTGTTGTAGTGTTTTGGTTTGTATTATATATTTTATTTTATTTTATTTTTCTTTTCTATTCTTTTTTTTCTTTTTTCTTTATTATTATTATTATTACTATAAAATAATTGTCATATTATATTTTAATTACTACTATTATTATTATTACGAATTATTGGTACGTTGTCCGTATACGTACTATTATTCCTATTATTATATATATATAAATCCTAAAAAATTAGGGGAGGTTAAAGCTAACGCACAATAAAGAAATGAGAATATTATACGGCAGGAAAGAACAAAGTAAGATCATACATTGATCTTCGAACAGATACAAAAAATGTTTGCGCATGTCATCCTCGTGCTCCTAAGTGGATTCTCCTGTCGAGTGATGTTTTCATGCCATACGGACCAAGGGAATAGATTAATTTCTTAACACCTTCTCCCGACGATCAAGAATTTCCACGGGTTGCTCTTGGTATGGCAAGCTCGACCCAATTATGATCTCGGAGTAATCGAGTACATGACTGCTATCTGCCATATATCGTCTGAGTTGTGACACATGGAATACATCATGCACTCTCTCAAGTGAAGGTGGTAGTGACAGTCGATATGACACGTTACGAACATGAATATAGACATACTGAACACGAGAAGAGTGTGAACATGAAGTACACGATAATTAATACCTGATACACATTATAAAATACATGTGAAGGAGTACCCGCTGAACACGGTAAGGGATAACATCTCCAGATAGGATCCATTTAGTACCAGTCCATGAAACCACTGTGTCGAAATCAAGTATACAGTTATAGAATATGTGATTTATATACTACAATGAAATAAAAACAAATAGAGAAATATACTCGCCTCTGGTCCTGAGCAAAGGTGTATCTCGATGCCCAAGCTGGTGTCATATAATCCTATTTAAAAAATATCATGTTAAATGGTGTAATGAATGATTAAATACTGACATGAACTAAAACATGCTTCTAAGTCCATTTCTAGCTAACTAAGTCATACTAGGCTTATACTAGTTGATACTAGGACAACTAAGGTCATTACCTTAAGGTATTAGCTATAGTAGGTATTCACACTAAGGTATCTATATATAACTTATAAATGTATTCAGGGATACCCAATATCTAGTATCAATATATAGTACTAACCTTAACCCAATCCTAACTTGATACTTCGTATCCTAACATCACTTCTAGGATAAGACTCCATATCCCACTAGCACTACCCCAGCCCTTGGTATCAGTCCCTTGATACTCACACCATCACATAGTGCACCAACCTCTCACACCCTCCTCTACCTACAGCAGTTGCCAATGTGCATGCTAGTACACGCTGCATACTCACACAGGTACAACAGTACCTGTTGTTGCTGTATCCTTGTTTATTACACTTGCTGCCTGTTGTTGCTAATGCAACTAACTCCAGGTTTCCATAGACCTGGTAGTCATCCCCATAATGCACTGAAATGTTAATACCTCTCCTACTCTAGGTGCACTCTTGCTCTAACTATTCTCAATACTGTACTTAGACACTTACCCCTACTGAATCTGATATTACTGCTGAGTTTACATAGCCTTGCACTAAGGAAATGCTATATGCTTCTGTTGACATCTCTTATTAGCCCACACCAACCAATACTCCACTTAGCTTATGTAACTACTGCTAATTACACAGCAACATAGTTGCTAAGCATTGTTGCTGATCCTAACTACTAATGCAACTACTAATTTTACCTAACTCCAGGTCTGTCCTAACTTAAGGTTTGTTTCATATGGAAACATCCATTTATTGGCCTCCTAACCCGACCCCAAATGCACTGCTGATCCTATGAGTTTTTTACTGATGTCCTTCATTCCTACTTATACACCATAATGCCTACTCTGATACTCTTGTAACTCTTACCCTCACAAGCCACTACAACATCAGTGTAATGAATATTGATGTCATGTTCTACACTTGCATCAGATATCTCCCTCCTTACACAGTCACTTCACCACAGTCTCAAATGAAACTCTTATCTGGAACCACTTTTCCCCAAAGTCACGGTACACAGATACACATAGGGTCACTTATGTTCTAATACTATTGTATCTGGTTTTAGTATGATACAGGTAGCCCTCTTGCTCCCAAATATCTTGCACTCTACCATATACTCTAATATTAAGATGTATCAGATATCTCTTAACACCATCCTTACATATCCATTTTCCACCCATATTCCCTGGCAACTAGTGCTACTACCATGGCTGATATCATGTTCCCCTTCAACATTGATACCCAGATTTCAGTTCCTACTCGAGCCCCTCTATATCTGACCTAATGCTTCAACTCTTCCTTTATTTGCTATCAAGGATGTTGTTGTTCTTGCAACTTATTGTTGCTGCAGTTTCTACTGATATCGAGCAACCTGCTCCTATTGCTCCAGTCCAAATAACTCCAGTTAACATTTCTCTCTCCTCACTATACTTAATACACTCCTTTACACACTTATATTCACCTCTGATGCACCCCATCAGTTGCTGATACACACATCAGTCAGTGACTTATACACACATCAGTGCTTCAGCTATATACTACTTCATAACTGATATATGTACCCTCCATCACTCACTATATTGCCACCACCAACCTGCACACACACACACACACACACACACACACACTATTGGAGGCAGTCCACTCCAACCTGTGTGCAATCCAATTGAGCACAGACACAAAATACATATATCTATATACATATGGTTATATATATATATATATATATATCTATATATCATTTGATCAAACACCTGATAGGATATATATGTATACACTATGATACTATTCCATTGAAGTTCCATAACTCAATTCTCCACAAATAATCATTCTTATACATCAAATACCTTATAATTTAACTAATACAACATGCTACAATGAGAAATAAAGTGTAATTGTGCAAAACCCCTAAAATTGGGCCCCATATTGCACCGTATCACGAAATACCATGATACGGCCTACACGTATCCATTTGTGGACACGTACCTAATCCCATAACCCCGATCTAAGTCTAATTAGATCTAATTGGTCTCATGACACAATATTTATATCAATATCGTAATTCTCCCAACATGCACACAAAATACCACATATAACTCACAATACATAGCCAATTAGCCTAAAACTTGTTCCTATAGGTAGCCCTATGCCATGGCATCATTCTTAAAGGTCAAATGCATGATTAAGAAGCAATAAGAAGAGCAAAATTTAGGAATTACTAATTAAACAATGGATTTCCAATAAAAATATAATTGGACATGATCCGGACATAATCTCTAGCTCCAAAGCTCCTTCTCCTTGTGCTCCTTGCTTCTCCAAGCTCTAAAGCTCCAAGAGTGATGAATTTGAGAAGGAAGTGGAGGTGAATTGAGTATAAAACTAATAGAGGAAAAAAAATTAGGGATCTAGAATTTTTGATCAAAAATGAATACAAATAAGGAGAGAAGAGGAGAACCCTATCTAATAGTGGCCATCCTCTTCTCCCCTTCCCTAAGCAAAATAAAATGCCCAAGTTACCCCTACATGGTAAATTATGTCACTACCACATTTTAGAATAGGGGTATTTGTGTCTTTTCATTATTTAATTTAATGTGTTATTATTGCATGATATTTATTTATATTTAATTGTTGTAATTTTATGATTATTGTACCTTACCATTGCTTCGATAATTGGAGCGCTACACTAGCCATTGCCTTCCAACAAATTATACATGCTTGTCCTAGACATGCCAGTTTTCTATTTTGATCCTTGTGTAACTCATAACTATGCCATTTTTTTCTTCAATTTAGTCGCACAACATTCGTCGTAAACAATTATATTTAATTCTAAATAAATTTAACTTTATATCTTTGTGCGTTCCAATCAAAATTGGAGACACAATCTCGACCCACTTTGTGTAACCCAAATTATGATAATATTCTATTCTGTGTCTTCTACATCCATGATACTTGTGTCCCACCTAATTTTAACCCTATGTACTTCCAATTAATTTTAGAACACAAATTATATTAATTTTAATTAAATTAATCCAAAAACTCCACTTCGTGTAATTTTCCAATTGTTGGGGACATTTATGCAAAAGTGCATTGAGGTGTCCACACTCCATTGGACCCAACACATGAAGAAATCCTATTTTCTTTCATTGACCGGTCATGTGATTTTTTCCATAATTTTGGAGTGTGTAACACTCAACATCAACCCCTCATCAAACCTTAGCCCTCCATTTTTGAAATAAACCAAATCCTAGCCCTTTAAAATATCTACATGAAAAATGAAACCCAATTCCAAGGATGTTGACAGGCCCAACTTTCTAGGTCAACCTCAACCCTACTTATTTACATATAAATATAACTTTTCCTTATTTTTTCATTCACCTAAAACTTAACCTAGCCGAACCCCTTATCCCCCTCTACTATTCATCTTCTTCCCTGTTTACCGTTGACCGGAGTTATCCATGTCCGGCCACCCCGACACCGCTGAACCACCAACCCGCCTGATCACAGCCACCACCGCCGAGTCCTCGACCGAGCAGACCTAGCCTGAGCACTTCCCAACCGCGGCCATCAGCCCCATCCCGCCTACACGCCATCACCAACAGGACCTCGCCGGATCCCTCACCACTGACATCGCCATTAACGCCGACGCCGTTCTCCTCCATCGACACCATCTTTATGACCCGGCTTAGCATCAGCCCGTTGACCTCACCTGTGCCGCCACCGTCGTTTCCCCTCGACGACTGAACACCCGACTTTACCGAGCAGTCCTCCACCTGATCATCCGCCTGAACTCGACTTCCCTCAACGCTGAACCGACGACACCTCGACGACAGCAGCACCTCCCCCCTCACGACTCACCTGAGTAGCAGCCGGGCCTCGCCTGAGCAACAGTAGCAGCAGGAACAGCCGATCCTCTTTGTGACACAATCGAGCGCCACCTCGATGTCGAACACCCCCTCATTCACGTGTGCACAGGTTCAAGTTGTTTCCTTTCATGTTGTGTATATGTACGTGTGAATGATGTTAGGATTTTAGCGTGTTGTGTCATGACAAGTTCGTTAGATATTCATTACAAGAGACCATACAAATAAACCCAACTCGTATGCGTATACGTACGCGTATGTGTATTATAATCAAATTGGTATATATATATATATATAGAAACATATATTATGTGGGAATTAAATGCTAATACTAGATATGACTATATATGTATTTATACTATATGACCCTAGGTTAACTGTGGATTTTCCCGTATAATTGTATATACTATATGACCCTGAGAATTATGAGTTGACTGCCTTATGTATACTGACGTACTGGCTAGACATATGATAGTGAGTGGCTGTCTGATTGCATATCAATTGAGATATGACACCCATGCAATTAGACGTGTGCTTGACCCTACTAGATGACCAGTAGCACCCCTAGCGTAATCTCTGAGTTCAGTGTATTTATGATAGTGTATATGTTAGTGTATCGACTGATTCTGTATTATCATTAAATAATGTCTATAGGACTGTTGGATTATTCAGTCAAGACCTCGAAAATAGGACATTGGTATTGCCAGCAGAGGACCACATGCTAGTACATTCTCTGACAGTTTTTATTATATTGATTATCTCTATAATTTTAGTTGTATGGCGTACATGATTCTGACACTATGTATACACGAGTTGGCATCATCGAGACCGATCACGAGGAGTCGTGATTGGAATCCATCGTGCTAGCTGGGGATAGGGAGATATTAGTAGATTATGTGATCATACCCAACTCAACATGCATCATAGCTCACCCACACCTCACGCGGTGCAGCCTGACCATTACATGCCTCATAGCCTATTACATGTGATTAGCCTGACTATTGCTCACATCATAGCTATCCGGATGGTTAGCTTGACCTTACATGAATCATAGCTAATCATATGTAACACGTCTGATCAGTCCCAAGTCGATCACATGATATGCTGATATTTCACACACTTAGCTAGATAGTCTATACATATATCTCTAGTTTATTGATCTAGCATTTCCCTATGTTCTAGTTATTGCTCTAGCATTCACTTATATTCTAGTTTATTGTTCTAGCATGCACTTGTATTTCTATTTATTGCTAGTTGTACCATTGATGATGACATGATCTCCGGTATTTCTATTTCCAGTATTTTGTTATCTCCGGTATTTCTTATTGCCAGTATTTATATCCATCTTGTATTTCTTTACACTTATTATAGTTTTTGTCAATATATGTGGAACTGCTGTTAGTGCTTGTACTTCGCTCCAATCCTGACTGGATATTTTTCTAGAGGATCTTGATAACTTTTGTCCTACACACTATGGACCAGGTATAGATGCAGACTACACACCAGAGATCTTAGAGGAGTCCCTACCCTTAGAGGAGACATTACCTGCAGCTATCTAGATAGCATTTTATTTTATGCATTTTAGTTTATGTTGAGACTTATGTTTGTAGAAGCATGAAAAATACGCTGGCAAAAGCTACGCGGCGTATTGATACAGAGCAGCGCAAGCAAAGGCCTTCAGTGCCATCAGGCGTAAGAGCTCAAGGGTACAGCGCGTCCAAAACCGCTTCGGCGTAGACGGGACCCCCCCATCGCCTCCAGGGCGTAAAAACTCAGCCGCTCTTAAAGCAGCGTTAAAATAGCGTACGAGGAACGCTTCGTCTTCCCCGAAATGAACCTGTCAAGTCACGCAGTGAACCTGGCCTCTGACTCCTGACAAAAAGTGCTGCACGGCGACCTAGACGACGGCTGGAAACAGGCACAGACCCCTCGGGACGCACACCACAGTATGATGGCGGATCTCTGCATTTAATGCAGAGGATCGGGTTAAGATACCACCGAACCATCGTTTACTGACGTCCCCTCAGCATAAACTGCTCTTTTGTGCACAGAGGGATACGCTGTATTATTTTACACAGGCAGGCATAAGCCGGTTTACGCTCCGCAGTAGACAAACCACATGCCACGTCAAAAGCTGCACATCGTACGGGGCTCGAGGCACGTCTCTACGTCTAATTGCACAGAGCGGTGACAGGTTCAGTCAAGGCACATCTCTGCAACAGATGCACAGAAGGGCTGCAGACCTTCGAAACACGTCTTCGCATTTAATGCACAAGATGATGGCAAATCTCTGTAGAAGATTTGATTACATCTTCGAAAGCCGTAATTTCGGCTAAAACGACCACGTCAGCACTCGGGCACGGTACGCAGCGGCTTCTACGCCCATTCAAGACCTGCGCCCCTTCGGCTCTCAACGCCTCTTCGGCTCTCAAACGCCTCTCCGGCTTCAACGCCTATCCGGCTTTCAACGCCTCTTCGGCTCTCAAATGCCTCTCCGGCTTCAGCGCCTCTTCGGCTCTCAACGCCTCTCCGGCTTCAACGCCTCTTCGGCTTCAACGCCTCTCCGGCTTCAACGCCTCTCCGGCTTCAACGCCTACCCGGCTTTAACGCCTATCCGGCTTCTACGCCTATCCGGCTTCTACGCCTATTCGGCTTCTATGCCTATCTGGCCTCTGTGCCAGGGCGACAGTCATTTGGCTTCTACGCCAACCGTTTCTACACACGGGATACCTACCTGCGTGGCTCTTACGCCGTGATCTTCGTAGCAATAGTACGCGTTGTGTTCCCTTAGTTGGACCCGCGTCATACGCTCATTCAAAAGATCATCCATACGCAGGCATTGGTTACTTTAACCATTGTGTAAAAGGGTGTTGTACTTCCCAGTCCTCGGTTTTTATACCGACGGAGTGGTCACTGTCACCAAAACTCTATAAATAGAGACCCCTATCAATGGGGAAAGAGGCAGAAAAAGAATTATCATCCAGGAGAGAATTACCGTCCAAGGAGAGAGAGAGAGAGAGAAAGAGAGAGGGAGAGAGAGGGAGAGAGAGAGCCCGGAGAGCAGGCAAAGAGCAGGGATCGACGACCTTGGCCTCGTGCGTCCAACCTCTTCTGCAACCTTCGAAGCTGCTACCTGTCTTCCACGGCACTTCTTCAACATCGTGTGGTCCAAGGGCTAAAGTGATCGACCGCAGATCAGACACCTATAGCAATTTATACCCAGATTAAATAAATTGTACTCCCACATCCTCGCATAGGATTACATTGTACAAGTTTGTTTGTAAACAGAAGGGCGCGGGTTTCGCATAAACCCCGTCATTGAAATACAATTTCATTCCTTTCGTTTAATACCACAAACAATGTTAAGTTTAAATTGAGACTTGTGGAGACTTTTTATATTGGACAGCTAGACTGTGGTTTATCTCTATTTTGAAACATTGTGTTTGACTATGTCATTCTTTCTTATCTTTTATTATGCTATTTATTCTTATAGTTATTGTGATTGAGTATACATTAAGAGATGTTGAGAGATGTTTATTTCATTGTACTCCTTATGGAGTCATTAACAGGTTGTGAGTTATATTTAGTATATTATTGAGACCTAGACAGCGTTCTACCGTCGATGCTGCGGCGTAAGCTGGACGTACCCACGACTCATGCCCAAATTTCGGGTGCGGGTCATGACAAATTATGAGGAATAATTAAGCGTGGGTATGTTTGGAAGTCTCTAATTAATTGTAATTAAACTGATTCTCGTTAATTAATTAATGAGAAGGTCTAAAGGGCTTGGATACAAGTTGGGTTTACTATTTGTCATAAAAAGTCTAAATATTGGGCTAGTCTCTCTAACAAAAATAAATAACACAAGTCTCTAATAAATAATTAATACAAGTCATAAATAATTATAGCTCAACTTAATTAATACAAGTATCACATTAATATTCAATATTTATTCCTAAAATTAAATACCCATGAAAAATTACCAAACTACCCCTAGCTGAAAAAGTGAGGTTGACAATCCTACCCACCTTAGAAATTTTTTTGCCTCAAAATTAAGGAAGAAACTAACTATCAATAACAATCAATACAAGCAAGAAATAATTATACCTCATGGCTAAAACAGATAAGGATATCGCTCGCACATCTCGGCCTCTCGCTCCCAGGTACTCTCTCCTGGCGAGTGATGCCTCCATGCGACGCGTACCAAAGGAATCGTCTAGTTCCGCAGCACCTTCTTCCTGCGGTCCAAAATCTCTACGAGCTGTTCTGGATAGTTGAGCGTCGGACCAACCTCGATCTCCGAGTGATCTAGTACGCGGCTAGGATCTTTCACGTACCGTCTCAGTTGTGACAGATGGAACATATTGTGCACTCCCTCTAATGCAGGCGATAAGTCAAGTCTGTAGGCTACTGCACCGACCCTCTCAAGAACACCGAAGGGTCCGATGTACCGCGGACTAAGCTTTTTGCCTCCACCAAAATGAATCGTGCCCCGTGTCGGAGAAATCCTCAAGAACCCTAGATCGCCAACCTAGCACGAAACACAGCCTTAACACTCTAACTAAAACAACAATTATAAATAATATAAAAGAAAATCTATACCTCAAACTCTAATGGTCTATGGTGACTATCGGTCCAATGTCGTTGTCTGTCCTGCGCCACCCAAAGTCTATTCCTGATGAGATTTACCTTCTTAGTTGCATCCAAGACCATCTTAGGTCCCAATAAGGCTTGCTCACTAACATCATCCCATGATAACGGAGTGCGGCATCTCTATTCATATAGTGCCTCAAATGGTGATATCTCGATACTGGCCTGGTAGCTGTTATTGTAAGAAAACTCTAGGTAAAGATGATCCTCCCAAGAGCCTCAATAATCTAAAATACAGGTGCAAAGCATATCCTTGAGAGTCTGGATAGTCCTCTCTGACTGCCCGTCTGTCTGAGGGTGATATGCGGTACTAAACTTGAGCTGGGTGCCCAAGCTAGCCTACAAACTCCTCCAGAAATAGGATGCGAAGCGACTATCCCGATCCGAGACTATGCTCACATGAATTCTATGCAATCTGACTATTTGATGCATATACATCTTTACGAGCTTCTCCGTAGACGTTCTCACTTTAAATGGAAGAAAGTGGGCCAATTTGGTCAACCTGTCTACGATAACCCAAATCGCATCTTTACCTCCTCGAGAACGCGGAAGACCTGAAACAAAGTCCATCGTCATATGCTCCCACTTCCACTCTGGAATAGGTAACGGCTGTAGCAATCCACCTGTCCTCTGTCTCTTTGCCTTTACCTGCTAGCATACCAAGCATCTGGATACGAAACTAGCCACCTTCCGCTTCATACCATACCACCAAACATACTCTTTCATGTCCCGATACATCTTGTTGACATATGGATCCATAGAGTACTGAGATCGATGTGCCTCCTAAAGAACCTCCTCTCGCAATGGTTCACTCAGCACACACAATCTGGTATCGTGCCACAATGATCCATCATCTACAATATTGAAGTCCTCTGTCAATTTTATCCATACCTGTGCACTGATGCTCCTCAGAGACTCATCCTCAAACTGTGTGGCTCTGATCAGGTCCATCAACTCTGACTGTACCTAAAGTCCCCATATTTGTACTGTAACTCCAGGAACTAATACCTCAATATCCAAGATATCAAGATCAGCCAATAAATATTTGTCCCTTGTCGAGTATATAGCCACTGGATACCTGCTCAAGGTATCAGCGACTATGTTGGCCTTTTCTGGATGGTACTGCAAAGAAATATCGAAGTCCTTCATCAACTCCAACCATCGTCATTGCCTCTTGTTGAGCTCCTTTTGTGTGAATACATACTTCAAGCTCTTGTGATATATAAAGATCTCTACTCACACCCCATATAAGTAGTGCTTCCACAGTTTAAGAGCAAAAATTACTGCTACCAACTCCAAGTCATGGGTAGGGTAATTCTTCTCATGCAGGCGTAATTGCCTGGAAGAATAGGCAATCACCTTCCTGTTCTGCTGTAACACACAACCCAAACCCTTACCCGATGCATCACTATATATAGAAAATTCTCTTATCCCTCATGGCAATGTTAACACTGGAGTTATAGTCAACCTCTTCTTCAGGTCCTCAAAAGTAGAATAATAATCCTCAGTCCAGAAGAACTCTACATCCTTCCTGGTTAGTCTAATCATCGGCTCTGCGATCCTGGAAAAATCCTGAACAAATCTTTGATAGTAGCTTGCCAATCCAAGAAAACTCCTGATCTCCGCCACTGAACTCGGGTTAGACCACGACTCAATTGCTGCTATCTTCTTCAGGTCTACTGAGATCCCGTCTTCTGTAATCATATGTCCGATGAATTCAACCTTATCAAGGATGAACTCACACTTCAAAAGCTTGCCATAAAGCTTTTCCTTCCTGAGGGTCTCCAGAACTATCCTCAGGTATTTCTCATGCTCTTCCGGGGACTTCGAATAAATTAATATATCATCTATGAAAACTATAACAAACTGATCCAGGTACTGATGAAACACCTTATTTATCAGGTTCATGAATACCGTCGGGGCATTGGTCAACCCAAACGGCATCACCAAAAACTCAAATTTTCCATATCGAGTCCTGAAAGCTGTCTTCGGTATGTCCTCCTTCTTCACTTTCCCTGGTGGTACCCCAACCTCAGATCCATCTTTGAGAATACTTTTGTCCCGCTCAACTGATCAAACAAATCATCAATCCGCGGCAACGGATATTTATTCTTGATAGTGAGGTTGTTGAGTGCCCTGTAGTCGATACACATGCGTACTGACCCATCCTTCTTCGGTACAAATAATACTAGAGCACCCCACGGTGATGAACTGGAGTGAATGAAGCCCTTGTCCTGCAACTCATCTACCTACTTCTTCAACTAAACTAGTTCATTGTTGTTCACTCTATAGACGTGCTTTGATATCGGCTCTGAGTTTGGCACCAAGTCTATAGAGAACTTTATATCTCTGTCTGGTGGCAACCTTGGCAACTCCTTCGAAAAGATATCCATATAATCTGTAATAAATGGACATAACAGCTTCTGCTCTTCTACCATAGCTCCACAGAGGTCTTCCTCGCTTTGCTCTGCTGCTCCTATGACGAACTCAAACTCTGGCTCTCCTGGCGACTGAAACAAAACTCTGCCTCAACGACAATCGATACTAGCATGGTGCCTACTCAACCAATCCATCCTGAGTACTATGTCATAGCTCAGAAGTGGCATTACAAGTAGACATACGCTCAACTCTCAGCCTCCCAAAGAAACTCTCTGATCCTTACAAACATCACTGAGCAGGATAATGCCACCCCCGATCGTGATCTTGTAAGTCTTTGCCAACGGTTTAGTCTCGAGGTGATGTTTCAGAGCAAAAGATACAGATACGAAACTATATACAAAATCAAATAAAACATGATCTGGAAAAGAATTAAGATAGAATGAACCTAAAATAACATCACCGACTGGCTACTCCTCCTCGACGGTCAAGGCAAAAGCTCGCCCTTATCGCTGGGAACCTCTTTGCTGCTGCTGGTGCTAAACGAATTGCTGCTATTATGGTGGTAGAGGAGGTCCTCTCTGCTATCCCGCTAGTGGTTTCGTGGGTGCTCTTTGTGCCTGATCTCCGCCCTGATCTAGACGAGCTGGAGCTTTAGGACAAGCCCTCAACTGATGGTCTCCTGATCCGCATAATAAGCACTGGCCTAATTTTATCCTACACGCATCCCATCCGTGTCCTTACTTTTTACAGAATGGGCTAGAAATAGCTGGCCTCTGGATCTGGTGCGTCTACTGTACTGACGCTCTAGCTGGTCCCTAGTACTGCTGCCTTGGTTGTTGAAAGTACTTCTGCTACTGCTGCTGAAAGTGAGGCCGCTTCATTGGACCTGTGTTTGTACTGGATTCTCCTATGTCCCTCGGCCTCTTAGAGCCAAGCTCTAGATCATCCTCTGCCCGCTGTGCCTACCTCAGAATCTCCTCAAAAGTAACGGTGGGGTCTCCATTCGTATGTGATTTGATCTCCTTATTCAGGCCCTTCCAGAACTTTCTGGCCCTTCCTCTAGGGTTCTGCCCTTCCACAAAGTGGCCTAATCTGTAATACTCTGCCGCATACTCATCCACCATCATACCTCCCTGAACGAGGTACTGAAACTGGCACTCTAGAGATGTCAGAGCCACATCTAGAAAGAATTTTTCCTTGAAGAGCTCCTTAAAAGCTTCCCAAGTAAGTTCTGGTGCTGAGATCCTGGGGTCCATCCTGAACCAAGTCAATGTGATATCAAATATCAGGCTTCCTGCGGCCTCTACCTGCAACCTCTTTGGAATCCGCACCAGTCGTAGTTTTCGCTCAATGTCTTCTATCCAATCATCAGCATAAATAATCTCTTCAGTGCCTTTAAAGTCCTTCGGCCCCATCCTCTTGAAATTTATGATTGTCCCCGGCCGCGACTGCTACAGGGTAAACTGAGGTGGTATCATCTATGGACGGACTAAGTTGACTCACTCAACTACGGCGAGCGTAATCTGGTAGGCATTCTAAATACCCTTCCTCATAACCTCTGACTGGCGCTGCTGTGACTCCATAATCTGCTGAAAGAGCACAAACATCTGTGTCTGATCGACTACGGGTAGTGGGGGTGAAAGATTTCCTGAAACTGTCAGCGCTGTCCTCTGTACCAGAGGTGGAGCACCTCCGAAAGCTGCTGCAGAAATGCCCACTTGGATCGGTGAAGCGGACCTCTGGAATATAGCTACTGTAACAGCATCTGCTGGTGCTGCCCTTAGAGGCGACGAAGTTACCGACCTTGATGACATTGTACCTGAGCGCTGGGAACGCGTCTTCGACGGCATCCTAAAGATAGGTTGAAATATGGAATCAATATTGAGTATGATACGATATCATCAAATAAGGACAAAATTATTCAAAGTAAAATAAATATTCAATAGATAAGGATAGCAAAACAGATATTTGGAATTGTTCCCTAGTTGTGATTAAGTATATTCTCAGCCTAAATCCTATATCCTAAAACAGGCTCGTAGTAGTACTCTAGGTAAGCACTACAACGATATCGCTCTAATTGCAACTCCAGACATGCATGGGCCACCACTAAAAATATCTCACGATCCGCACCCGGAATAAGGGCACGAGTAGTGAGCAATGCACAGCCTACGCTGTAGCATCGGCGGTAGAACGCTGTCTGGGTCAAATCTACTATCTAACGTCTCATATAATATATACATGGTACCTATCAATCATCTCAAATCTAAACAGAGGAACAATCTGATATATGTTAAATATAAACTATACTCAATCACATAGAAACTAAGAAAGATAAATCACGGGATAGAATAACGAAGGAAAAGAGTCACAATACATCCACAAGTAAGAAATAATATATATACATGCGATAAGCCTCAAAAATATCTAAAAATAAGTCTAAACAATAAGTCTATGCCTCCTCACCCTCGGGTACTAGGTCCTTCTGTTTAAAGGAATATCCTCTAAAGGTACGCCGTCCTGCGGCCCGTAGTAGGTAGGACACTGGTCTACGAGCCAATCATCTGAAAAATATATCCAGTAAAGATTGGAGTAAAGTACATACCTCTGAAAGCAGTTTTAAATACATAATCGAGCATATATAATAGGTAATAGAAAATAATATAAGATAACTAAATATCAGAATGTATTGAACTAAAGTGAACATGTAATATACTGGAATGAAGATCAGACAATAGAATAACAACAATTTAATGGAAATAGATAAAACTAGCTATTGTGCCATGGAATACAAGTTCTTATGTGATCGGTTTGGGTTGAACACAAATATAATATGGTAACTCGATTACACGTATGATATGTAATCAACATGTATACGAAAATATTTGGGTTTGATCACTTAACCAACTCTTACACCCCTATCCCCAACCAAAACTTATGGATCCAATCACGATAAGTTACGAACACAAATATGGGCATACTGAACACGAGCAGAGTGTGAACACTAAGTATACGATAATTAATACCCGATACACACGATAAAATACATGTGAAAGAGTACCTGCTGAATACGGTAAGAAATAACATCTTCTGACAGGATCCATATAGTACCAGTCCGTGAAACTACTGTGTCGAAATTAAGTATACAGTTCTAGAATATGTGATATATACACTATCATGAAATAAAAACTAACAGATAAATGTACTCGCCTCTGGTCCTGAGCAAAGGTATATATCGATGCCCAAGCTGGTGTCACACAATCCTATTTAAGAAATATTATGTTAAATAGTGTAATGGATGATTAAATGCTGGCATGAACTAAAACATGCTTCTAAGTCCATTTCTAGCTAACTAAGTCATACTAGGCTTATACTAGTTGATACTAGGACAATTAAGGTCATTACCTTAAGGTATTAGCTATAGTAGCTATTCACACTAAGGTATCTATATATAACTTATAAATGTATGCAGGGATACCTAATATCAAGTATCAATATCTAGTACCAACCTTAACCCAATCCTAACTTGATACTTGGTATCCTAACATCACTTCTAGGATAAGACTCCATATCCCACTAGCACTACCATAACCATTGGTATCAGTCCCTTAATACTCACACCATCACATTATGCACCAACCTCTCATACCCTCCTCTAGCTATTGCAGTTGCTAATGTGCATGCTAGCACACACTACATACTCACACAGGTACAACAATACCTGTTATTATTGTGTCCCTATTTTATTACACTTCCTGCCTGCTGTTGCTAATACAACTAACTCCAGCTTGCCATAGACCTGGTAGTCATCCCCATAATGCACTGAAATGTTAATACCTCTCCTACTCTAGGTGTACCCTTGCTCAAAATTTCCTCAATACTGCACTTAAACACTTACCCCTATTGAATCTGATATTACTGTTGAGTTTACATAGCCTTGCACTAAGGAAATGCTACCTGCTGCTGTTGACATCTCTTATTAGCCTAACACCAACCAATACTCCACTTAACTTATGTAACTACTGCTAATTATACAGCAACTTAGTTGATGAGCAACTATTGCTGATCCTAACTGCTAATGCAACTACTAATATTATCTAACTCCAGGTCTGTCCTAACTTAAGGTTTGTTGCATATGGCAACATCCACTTACCGGCCTCCTAACCCGACCCCAAATGCACTGTTGATCCTATAAGTTTCTTACTGATGTCCTTCATTCCTACTTATACACCATGATGCCTGTGTGAAACATCATAATTACTGTAAACAACACTTTGATACTCTTGTATTAGAGTTCTCTCACCCTCACGAGCCACTGCAATATTAGTGTAATGAACACTGATTTCAAGTTCTACACTTGCATCAAACATCTCCCCCCTCACACAGTCCCTTTACCACAGTCTCAAATGAAACTCTTACCTAGAACCACTTTCCCCCAAAACTTACAGTACACAGATTCACACAGGGTCACTTATGTTCTGATACTATTGTATCTGGTTTTAGTATGATACATGTAGCCCCCTTGCTCCCAAATATATTGCACTTTACCATATACTCTAATATTAAGATGTATCAGACATCACTTAACACCATCCTCACATATCCTTTTCCCCCCATATTCCCTGTCAACTAGTGCTACTACCAAGGCTGATATCAAGTTTTCCTCCAACATTGATACCCAGGTTTCAGTTCCTACCCGAGCCCCTCTATCTCTGACCTACTGTTTCAACTCTTCCTTTTTTTGTTGTCAAGGATGTTTCTGTTCTTGCAACTTATTATTGCTGCAGTTGCTACTGATATTTAACAACCTTCTCCTATTGCTCTAGTCCAAATAACTCCAGTTAACATTTCTCCCTCCTTACTATACTTAATACACTCCTTTACATACCTATATTCACCTCTGATGCACCCCATCAGTGATTGATACATACATCAGTTAGTGACTTATACACACATTAGTGCTTCAGCTGTGCACTACTTTACAAATGATATATGTACCCCCCCCATCACTCACTACATTGCCACCACCAACCTGCACACACACACACACACACACACACACACACACACTACTGGCGGCAGTCTACTTCAACCTGTGTGCAATCCAAGTGAGCACAGACACAAAATATATATATCTATATACATATGGTTATATATAACAATGCAAATATATATATGCATACCTACACACCATATATCATTTGATCAAATACCTGATAGGATATACATGTATATACTATGATACCTATTCCATTGAAGTGTCATAACTCAATTCTCCACAAATAATCATTCCTATACATCAAATACCTTATAATTTAACTAATACAACATTCTACGATGAGAAATAAAGAGTAATTATGGAAAACCCCCAAAATTGGGCCCCATATCGCACCGTATCAGGAAATACCATGATACGGCCTACACATATCCATTTATGGATACGTACCTAGTCCCATAACCCTGATCTATGTCTAATTAGATCTAATTGATTTTATGACACAATATTTATGTGTCAATCTCGTAATTCTTCCAACGTGCACACAAAATACCACATAAAACTCATAATACATAGCCAATTAGCCTAGAACTTATTCCAATAGATAGCCCTATGCCATGGGGTCATTTCTAAAGGTCAAATGCATGATTAAGAAGCTATAATGAGAGCAAAATTTAGAAATTATCAATTGGAAGATGGATTTCTAATAAAAATATAATTGGACACGATCCAGACACGATCTCTAGCTCCAAAGCTCCCCCCTTGTACTCCTTGCTTCTCCAAGCTCTAAAGCTCTAAGAGTGATGAATTTAAGAAGAAAGTGGAGGTGAATTAAATATAAAATCAATGGAGGAAAAAAAGAAATTGGGGATCTAGAATTTTGGATCAAAAATAAATGCAAATAAGGAGAGAGAGAGAGAGAGAGAGAGAGAGAGGAGAACCCCCCTCTAATAGTGGCCGGTCTCTTCTCCCCTTCCCTAAGCAAAATAAAATGCCCAAGTTACCCCTATATGATGAATTATGAGGAATAATTAAGGGTGGATATTTTGGAAGTCTCTAACTATTTATAATTAAACTAATTTCCCTTAATTAATTAATAAGAAGGTCTAATGGGCTTGGTTCCAAGTTGGGTTAACTATTTGTCATGACAAGTCTAAATATTGGGCTAGTCTATTTAACAAAAATAAAAAACACAAGTCTCTAATAAATAATTAATACAAGTCACAAATAATTATATCTCAACTTAATTAATACAAGTATCATATTAATATTCAATATTTATTCCTAAAATTAAATACCCATGAGAAATTACCAAACTACACCTAGCTGGAAAAGTGAGGGTGACACTTCACCTTCTCCATAAGGATGACAACCAATTCTTGCCCTAATATCTGATGTTCTCCCACGTCACTCCAACACATGGGAGACCTACACTTTCTTCCATACAAAGATTCAAACGGAGCCATTTGGATGCTCGATAGCTATTATTGTAGAAAAACTCCACAAGATGTAGGTAGTCCTCCCATGATCCTCCAAAGTCTAACATGCATGCTCTCATCATATCCTCCAGCGTCTGAATAATACGCTCCGATTGCCCGTCTGTCTGCGGATGATAAGACGTACTAAACTTCAGACGAGTCCCAAGACTCTCCTGCATTCTCCTCCAAAAGTGAGATATAAAATGCGATTCCCTTTCTGATATAATGCTAACAGGAATGTCGTGTACTCTCACGATCTGCCTCATGTATAAGTCAGCCAAAGCTTCTGTAGACTGTCTAACTCGAAAAGGCAAGAAATGAGCGGACTAGGTAAGTCGATCCAAAATCACCCAAATATTATCTCGCCCACTTGAACTCTTTGGAAAGACCGTGACGAAGTCCATAGTTATGTGCTCCCACTTACACTCAGGAATCGGAAGTGGTTGTAATAACCCTCCTGTCCTCTGTTGTTCAACCTTCACCTCCTAATACACTAAGCATTTGGCAATAAAGCGAGCTATCTCCCTCTTCATCCCATGCCACCAAATAATACTTTCGCAAGTCACGGTACATCTTGGTGCCTCCAGGATGCTTGGAGTATATAGAGCTATGAGCCTTTGTCATCAGCTCCTGTCGAACCTCTCCATTGGGAACATATAGACGATCACCACATCGTAATATCCCGTCATCATGAATACGCAATCCTGACTGCTCTCCAGCCTTGTTCCTCTCTCTCAACCTTCTGAATCTAGCATCCGTAGGCAAAGTTTCCCTGATCCTCTCTACTAGAGGTGACTGCACTGGCAAGTTGGCTAATATTCCGTCTGATCCGGGTAATACAACCTCTATGCCAAGATTTTGCAAGTCCTCCAGTAACATCCTCTGCGTTGTCAAGAATAGCACCGTAGGCTTTTGGCTTAACGCATCTGCTACCACGTAAGCTTTGTCTGGGTGATAATGCAGCTCTATCTCGAAGTCCTTCATCAACTCAAGCCACCGGTGTTGCCTGATATTCAGATCCTTCTGTGTGAAGACATACTTGAGGCTCGTGTGGTCAATATAGATCTCCACTCGTTCCCAATATAAGTAATGTATCTATATCTTCAAGGCAAAAATAACGACTGCAAGCTCCAAGTCATGAGTTGGATAATTCTTCTCATGTACTCTCAACTGTCTAGATGTATATATAATCACCTTGCTATGGTGCATCAATACGCATCCCAATCCTTTCCCTGATGTGTCGCTGTAGATCATATAGCCTCCTGATCCTGATGGAATGGTCAACACTGATGCTGTGGTCAGTCGATTCTTTAACTCCTCAAAAGCGGCTTGACACCCATCCGTCCATATGAACTCTCGGTCCTTGTACGTCAACCGAGTCATAGGCTCTGCTATCCTTGAGTAGTTTTCTACGAACCGACGATAATATCCTGAAAGTTCAAGGAAACTCCTTACCTCTGATGCCGACTTAGGAACGAGCCATGTCTCAACTTTCAAGATTTTCTCCGGATCTATTGAAATACCATCTCCAGTGATGACATGCCCAAGAAAAAAGACCTTATTTAAGAAGAACTCATATTTTCTAAGCTTCGCATATAACTGCTCTCTTCTCAAGGTCTCTAAGACAATCCATAAGTGCTTCTCATTCTTCTCATGGATCTTTGATTAGACAAGGATGTCATCTATGAAGACAACCACGAACTGGTCCAAATACTGATGGAAGACTCGATTCATCAAGTCCATAAAGACAACTGTAGCATTGGTCAATCCAAATGGCACGACCAAAAACTAGTAGTATCCCTATCTCGTCCTGAATACGGTCTTCCAAATGTCCTGCTTTCGTACCTTCACCTGGTGATATCCAGATCTTAAGTATATCTTCGAGAACACCTTGGCTCCACTAAGATGGTCAAATAAGCTATCAATACGTGGCAGAGGGTACTTATTCTTTACACTCACAACATTCAAGGCCCTGTAGTCAATGCACATGCACACTGACCCATCCTTCTTAGGTACAAACAACACTAGGGCTCCCCAGGGTGATACACTCAGTCGGATAAAGCCTTTCTCCTCTAACTCCTTCAACTGCGCCTTCAGCTCATCCATCTCCTTCTTTGCCAATCTGTAAACATGCGATGCTATGGGTGCTGCTCCTGGTATCAACTTAATCGGGGACACCACATTTCTATCCGGAGGTAGCCCTGGCAACTCCTCTATAAAGATGTCCACAAACTCTTAAATGATAGGATGATAAATAACATCGTTTAATGCCATCTGAACACCCTCAAGAGCCTCTGTGGATCCTCGTACAAACTCGAGTTCCAGCTGGCCTGGTACCTTAAAGAGAATTCTTCCTCTGTAGCAGTCAAAGAAAGTGTGGTACTTGTTTAGCCAATCCATCCCAAGGACAACATCAAAGTTTGGCATGAAAAAGACTAAGAGTCGAGCCTTCATCTTTCTGCCACGAATCACTATAGAGAAAAATCTATAAATATGGCTAACAGGTATAACTCCTCCTGAGTTGTCGAGTCGTCTGCAGTGATGGCGAGGGTAATAACACGTCTCACAGGGGGAGTAGAGCATTAGAACAAATTCAAGGTAGATGCAAATCAAGCAGTCAAAGAGAGTACAAAATTAGAATTCAAAGAAAGTGATTAAATAAGTGGATAAGATCCTATACTCTAATGCTAATTGAAGGCTTGCTCGGTACAGTAATGTAACCGAGACAATATACTCTCGACCTGCATAGGCCACCAAAAAAATATGTCAAGCCCCAGTCCCAAATATATAGGACTAGTAATACGTAGAATGCCAGCCGTATGTATATGACAACTCCAATATATTAAAAAATAATAACACATATGTACGTTATAATATGAATATTAATTCACAAATGGAACATATGTCAACAAAAGTCACATGCATCTATATCTCGTCCACAAGCACAAGTAAAGGAATATCAAAATAGATAGCTAAATGTTTCAAGTACGAAGTATTAAAGAATAATAGTCGAGTGGAGACAAATCCACTACCCATAGACTATATTAAAAACTAAAATGATAGAGGAGATCAAAACTCCAATATAAGATAAATCTCAAATAAAAGAAACTGCAACTAAGATATCCATCAACAACGAAGTAATCACTGGTACTCAGAAGGTAAGACCTCCTCAACAGAGAATGATGCGTCAGGTCCCGGTCCGTACTCCTACGGATAATCTTGCTCGTTTATACCTAGAAAGAAATCAGATCCTTAGAGTTACGTAACAAGATACATAAAAGTATGCCAATATAGTACTAAAAATAAATATCAAACATGGTCGCCTAACCATCTATGTGAAATGCACTTTTAAGAACAACTTTCTAACGCATGGGATATTTGGCTAAAATAGGATTGGCATGACTCTCTCGGAGGGTGAGGGGCCTAAAAAGCGTAATGTCTTTCGATCGTCAGAGGCCTCCTGTAAATAATATAATATAAGGGTTATTTGACCACGTATCTTCGGCAAAGCGTACGGGTTACAAAAGAGAGTGTAAATGAGCCCATATTCCTACTTGTTGTTCTCCCCATCCCATGCTCTATCTAAGTTATATCAATGCCACGGTGATACCTCTAAGAACTGCTAAGTCTCATAGCATGCATTTCTATCAGCAGTTATTTCCTATCCGTCGTACGTCCTATACGTACAGGTGGCCAGTCTATCACGCAAGTCCGTATCCTACATGAGACTGACACTCGTGTAAAAAATGTGTCACGGCCAATAAAATATAATAATGCCTCAACATCATGGGATGGTCTCGTAAAACTAGGTCGACATGTGTAATATAAATAAGAGACAAAAAATGAACCAACAGTCGTTGCACGCAAGTTATTCTTGGACGCACAATTTTATATAGCATAATAAAATAACTAAATGGGCAACATAAAATATGTATGCTAATAATGAATGTAAATAAACAACATAATGGCAAGATATACTTGCCTAACAAGCAAGCTGTGTAATGTAGATGTCCAGACGATGATCCAAAGGAACCAAAAAATAGGGACTCTGAATAAACTTCTCCGGATGCTGAAATAAATATCACCAACATTTCCGAAATTAGTGTGATAGCAAAAAAACTCTACCCTTTCATCCAATTTGGTCATAGGGGCAAAGCGGTAATTTTTGGTCATAGTAGGGTCCACATATGGTCCACTTTGCACTGAAATACGTGTTAGGGTAAAAGGTCTCTAAATTAGACAAATTATAGGTCAAAGAAATCATAAAAAATGATACCAACTCCACGATACGTCCAATTTTGGATTCCGGTGAGCCGATCATAATTTTGCCCGTCAAGTCAACTGTGGGTCCCGTGAATAGGCGGCTTAGTCAACTATCTCAGAACCACTTGAAACTTGGGTCACAGGACAAGAGTGATACCAAGAATCTAATGGAGCAAGTTTTATCTCGTTCCGACGAGCTTGCATCAACTAATGGAGAAATTTGCAAAACGTCGATATATGAGAACTTTTACGGATACAAGTTTATTCCGATGCGTACACACGTCCGAATCAACTTTGACAAAATCCTGCATGTTAGATAATATCATACGCGTCTTTTGGTGCAACTAGTGCTTGACGTGATAGTCCGGTTTGTCGGGACGCACTCCGTAACACAAGTTTTCTAAGTTTTTGAAGGATATTTTTCATAAATTTTAGGCTAAATTTTAGCACAGAAATAACAAGCATATAGGTATAAACAATACATCATTTTGATGCCGTATAGGTTTTCTCTAGGTCTGCATAATTAGATTCCAAGTTCGTCAAATAATCTAGAAGAAACTAGTCTTCCAAGGCCTCATGGATCGATTTACAAGTATTCTGCTTTGCATGAAAACTTAGACTTTTCGAAATTTTTTGGTTGAATTTAAAACATAAATATGATTGTTTGAATAAAACTACTTGAAGTCATTCGAAGATGTTTATGTTGTTATTAAACCTAAGCAATTGGATCAAAAATTAGTGAAGCAGGTACGGAGAATTAGGAAGGAAAATATGGGTACCTGGACTGTTGGTTCTAACGAGCAAACCAGGGTCGTAGCGGACGGTTTCCGCGGTCTTTGACGGTGGCGGGTCTGGCGGCAGTCGCAGGGTCGCGCTACGGACGTGATGCATTAGCGATGGGTTGGTCTGGAGGAGGTGCTTGTTGATTAAAGTTAGGGTTCGCAACGGTCGTAAGGCGTTGGCGAGGGGTTGGTCTGGAGGCGGTGCTTGTTGATTAAAGTTAGGGTTTCATTTTTGGTTATCATACATGTGTATATATATATATATATATATATATATATATATATATATATATATAGAGAGAGAGAGAGAGAGAGAGAGAGAGAGAGAGAGAGAGAGATGGAGTAGTAGTCCGGGTCGGGTCACGTTAAGGGGGGGGGGTCATTTGTTTGCTGCTGTAGGTTATTGTTGTTGTTGTGTTTTTTCTTTTATTTATTTATTAATAGTATTATTATTATTTCTTTATTAATAGCCGACGTACTTTTTCTTTTATTTCTTTACTAATAGTATTATTATTACTATAAAATAATTATCTTATTATATTTTAATTACTATTATTATTATTACACATTATTGGTACGTCGTCCGTATATGTGCTATTATTCCTATTATTATATATATATATATATATATATATATATATATATATATATATATATATATATATATATATATATATATATATATATATATAAATTCTAGAAATTTTGGGGAGGTTACACGTGACCTAAATGCTGTCTTCAAAATATCCTGCTCCTGAACTCGCACACGATGATATCCTGATCGCAGATCTATCTTGGAGAAGACTCTTGCTCCGCTTAATTGGTCAAAAAATTTATCAATCCTTGGCAATGGGTACTTGTTCTTCACTATTACTGCATTCAATCACTTTTAATTCATGTACAACCGCGTCCATCCATCCTTATTCTTTACCAATACCGCTGGTGCTCCCCACCGTGATCCACTAGTCCCAATGAACCTCTACACCTTCAGTTCTTCCATATATCGATATAACTGATCAAGCTCTGATGGTGACATTGGGTAGAGCTTCTGGGATATTGGTTCTGCTCCTGGCATCAACTCTATACAGAAATCTACTTATCTAACTGGGAGTAATCCAAAAAGCTCGTCGGGAAAGATGTCCCTGAATTCTTTAACTATTTTGGGTATCGGGTCCTCTCCCATCGCTACTGTTATGATTCCCTTTTTATGCTAGTCTCCGATTATTCTGCTAAGAATAAACTCTTCTAGACCATGGACTCTAAATAACACTCTACCCTCATAACAGTCGATCGTCGTATGACTGTCTCTCAACCAGTCTATGCCTAAGATAACATCAAAGTTGACCATAGGAAACTCGATCAACTCCCCAGGTAATAAATGTCCACATACTACGACTGGACATGGTAAGCATACTTTACTAACTCCTATGTTCCCATTGCCAATGAGTATATTCAGCCTCTCTGGCAATGCCTCAAACTTTAATCCAATATGTATCGCATATTGTGCAGATATAAATGAGTGAGATACTCCTGAATTAATTAATGATGTGGCAGGAAAATATGTAATAAGAATGTTACCTGCCACTACGTCACTTGACGCCATAGCTTCTTCCAGGGATAAAGTGAACGCCTGCCCTTGGCCTTGTCCAACTCCTTGCCGTTGCATTCCCTAGTGTATTTGTTACGGTCTTTGCTGATTTTGCTACTGCTATTGCCAGTACAATTGAGCCTGCTTCGGCAATGGACGCTGAGCTACAGGCCATACTGCGACTGCTGGTCCTCCTTGATGCACTGCTCATAAAGATGGCAATGCAGAAAACTGTTGTGCTTGCCCTCCTAGCCTCTGTATTAATAGACAAGTGGCAATCTTATGATCGGGGCTTCCACATCTTAAGCATAGTCTATTAGATGCCCGGCAAACATCCCTGGTATGACCTCCCTTGCCATAATATGTACAACCCGTCGGCTCTTCCCGTTATTATTGCTGCTGTTGCCTCGGCTGCTGCTGCCGAGTATGTGCTATCACTATCGATGTCACAGGTCTCCTCTGTGTTACGTCATGGATGTGAATGCCAGAGGATGGTGCTGACGTCCGCCGTACTGGTCCTCTCTCTCTACTCTGTCCATGAGGCCTCTTCCGGTCAACTCTTCTTGCTTCCATCCTCTGAGAGGTAAGCTCAACCCTCTTGGCCGCTATTAATGCTGCCTTGATGGTCTGGTAGTCATGCACCTCTACCATATGTAAGATTTTAAGTGAAGTCCCTACTGGAACCTCCAAGGTCTGGTAGTCAATCATAAAATACTTTACCCTAAACCGGATTCTGAAATCGTCCCACAAAATAGGATGCCTCACTCCTATCTCCATTGTGGTCTACTAATCTCTTACAAGATCCTGGAGCTGCAAGCGAACCAAGTCAACATGTTCCTCAGCCGAAACCTTAGCTGCTACCAAAATAATCTCAATATCCTGGAGCCAATCATCTGTCGTAATAGCTTCCTTCGTGACATCAAAATATCTGAGATTCAGTCTGCAAAATCTAACAGATGCACCAGAATATACTCTTCTGCCTCGTTCTAGGGACATCTGCAACCCTTGGTTCAATAGGATATTCTGTTCTTGTTGTTGAAACCGTTGACATTGATGTTCTTGATGTTATTGGGCAACCAACATTCCCCAGATAATTTCTAGCAAGGCCGGTGTATCTAATGCTGCCTATACTATGGGAGGTACGAGAATACCTAGAACCTGCTGCTCTGTCACACTTATCGGGGGCTTAACTTGGATCCCTGGATGGGGTTCTACAAGACCTCGTTCCACTAGCAAATCTAAATAAAACCTTCAGAATAAGCAGGTTTGATTGAGACTCCTATGACCATGATACCCCACAAGTCTGTAGAACAGACTTGCATGGGCCACCAATAAAACCTTGTCATGCTCCAGTACCAAAATACAGAGACAAACACGACCAACTACCCCGTACAAGGTACTATACGTTGTACGGCGATCACGTTATAACTAGATAAGGGGTGCATGCTACAATCAAGTCTCCTAAGGTCAAGAACTTCTGTCTCAATTATTCAAACAAGAAGCAATAATATAGAATACTTCATAATAAGTAGTAAGGCATCACAAATGCCACATCAGAATGTTCTTTAGAGATCTGGCGATATATAATGATGTGCCAGATACAAGATCAATGTATACATGACAGTGAGTTAGCTGCAATATGAATATATACAGTCATATAAGGAACTAGTGTCCAGATTTGCCGGTTAATAGGTGCCAGTTGGCTAAAGCCTAAAAGAATATAGTTACAAAGGATGAGCAGTGAATAAAGGAACCCACTCGTTATCCTCGTCAGCCATGTTACTGGTACACGCCATAAGTCAGGAGAAAGTACGCTTGATCCTCGAGTGCTGGCTCGAAACCTGGCCATGCAAAACCAGCGGGGTTAGACCCCAAATAGCAAGTACAACAAATAAAGTACGAAAAGAAGAACAAAACCCAAAGCATAAAATATAATATATATAATAGTTCTGCGTCGAAGCGTAGGTCCATGGCATATCCTAGCACAAAGGCCCAATATTACAACCAAACAAGGACAAGAGTTGAATCCTTCACACTATGATAGTCCATTTTCCTAGGCACTAACAGAATAATACAATCACAACCAAGTCCAATTAATAAAATTGGCCAAACACTTGTACGGATTGCTAATTGTGGAGTCTGAGGTTATCTCAGAATAATGCATAATATGTATCCTCAGATCACGCCATTGCCGAACTTGAGCTAACCTAGTCAATAGATGAATATACAGGTATTTAACGAGTTGCACCAGTTTTCCATAGGGCCATTGCGCTAAAAATACGTTATTAGTGGTTCCAATATTCCTATAGTGAAACGGTGGCTCGACATATTATAATAGGTCAGATACTGCACTCCACTAAGGTAGATGATATACAGTATTTGTAGTGGCTAGTCCACATCGCACTTAGATATGAGAAGGTTCGTTGGCATGATCTCGAGATACCGTTTTCTTCCTATGTTACTACCACTTTTAGTTACTTAATTAACCCTATATTAAGCTCAAAATTTTTAAGGCATGGCCACAAGAGAATTTCCCTTATGATGTCGTACAAAGTACGGGCACACTAAATACGAAACCATGAAATTTCAATCTTGATTTACCTGCAACATTCAATAAATAAATATCCTAGCCACGCTTTAGTATTTGACTCGCATATCATGCTCGAGCTTGCAAAAAATAATATACTTATAATATCATGCGTTCAAGAATTTGGAGACATTCTCGATGCACAACCCAAATATAATCACTTTAACAAGTAACACGATATATCGTACCTCAGTGCATAATAGATCAGGAACTTTATCAGGCAACAATCGTATCAACACGAATATAGTATTCGAGTTCAATTACTAATTATCATTGGTCATATGAATCTTGATCACATTATAACACAAAACTTATGTCATGCACATAGGTGGTTAGTCACTATTTACTTAGTTTGGTCTATATATAATATCTCAAGTCCAACACATATTCATGTCATGTCTGAAGCCAATCTTAGCACATGGTCATGTCTAGCATGAGGTCTGGTTTCTAAGTCCATTCTTTCTTAGAATCATTACACAAGCAATACCAGGATCAACCACATAAAGGATGATAAGAATATTCCAAATTGGATAAATGAACACATAATAAAAGCACTACGTTCACGCATGGGGTAACTAAGGATAACATGTGCATGAAATTGTATGCATGAAGGTCTGGCACATAAAGTCTCATAAACTACAAAAGGGGTGGTGCACAAACTCACAAAAGTAAACTTGGCAAACAAAATCACCAAAGTAAAGTTGGCGCACAAACTCACAGAAATAAGCTTGGCGCACTAACTCACCAAAGTAAAGTTTGCGCACAAACTCACAAAAATAAGCTTGGCGCACTTTTTCAAGTTAACCAACACGGCGCACTTGAAAAAAGTGTGAGGGCAAGAATAAGGCATGCTTTCAAAGAAAGTATGCTGACAACTAGCTAAAAGAAAAATACACAATCCAAGATCAAAGCTCGACAGTCGAAAAATACGTCAGTCGAGGAGCACACAAATCAATAACACAGAAATCGAGAAACCAACTAAAGTTTCGTCCTAAGGAAACAAAGAGGGAAGAAAGTGCACGAGCAGACCAACGCAAGAAAAGTATGCCGGCTGACGAAACATAGAAAAAGTGTGCCATATTGCCAAACGCAAAGAAAGTGAGCTGACTGAATGTGCCACCATTTTCTCTTGGTTTTGCTCTCGAAACTCAGGGAGAACTTTGATTGAATATGCACCAAAGTGTGCCACACTTTTGCTAGAAGACTTAGTGTAGTGTGATTAGTACACACGAAGAATTGGGACAACACACCAATGCGCCCAAAGGAAAACATACGTATTTCTACACCAAATGGCTAATCTTGCATACTCTTCAGAGAGCACTGTTCTTCTTCTCCGGTCGGCCATTTTGGTATACATATTGCATTAAGTTTCAGCACTGAACTTAGTTGGACTCGAAAACATGTACTACCAAAAGCAAAGTTACATAAAATATATTGCTCTATACTATGAGCTAATTAGTTTTGTAAAATACCAAGTTTTTGGGAGATCAAACCCCAAGAAAACAAAAGTGAACCCATAGACCCAAACTCAGGTCCATGCAATTCCATCCATAAAAATCAAGAACAACAAGTATTAAAGATGAAGGGGTGCTCGGTCCCAACAATATAAGCTAAAAATAAATACAAATTATTAAGAACTAAAAGCATGCATAAATCCATGGTTCTTCTTCTTGTGGAAGATATACTTGCCTACAGAGGGAGAGAAAAACCTAAGGGAGAGAAAATAAAAAGAAAGATAATGAGAAGAGAGAGAGAGAGAGAGAGAGAGAGAGAGAGAGATGTTTAGGTTTGAGATATGGACCGTTGGATCACTCAAACCCATCTAAACCACCCATGTGATTAACCCAACCAAACCCACTCTCTCTATAACTCTCGTGTCCGGTCTAAACAATGGCCGGGCTAGCAACCAATGTGCGCCAAAGTGCTCTAAATAGAATATGTGCCAAGGTGCACCGGGAAAGGGGGCTGACAGTTTTGAAATACCACTTTTGACATGTAAATGGCTAGGAGTTATACGACTCATCGTACGTGAAGTGTGCGACTGTTATCGTTCCAAATTAAACCAGAAGTGGTGGTTCCATATTTGGGAATATTTACATATCTATTAAGGTATATCTCTATCAAGACCCGCACCCAATGTAAGGGCACGAGTATGCGGGTACGTCCAGCCTACGTCACAACGTCGATGGTAGAACGCTGTCTAGGTCAACAATACTATCTATTTATCTTACATAGTATATATAACATACCTGTCAATGATATCTGAACTCCAATTGGAGGATAATATAATGGTATAATTATAATCGATACTCAATCATAATATAAAACTAAAGGAAGATAAAGACACGTATGGAATAGAAAAAATAGTCACAAAGTCATAATATAATACATCCAAGACTAATAGTCTAGCTATAACACGAGTCTCAAATAATATATATATGACAATGACTAAAACTAAAATATATATACTATATACTAATAGAAATCTAACTCACCTCAGTAGCTGGCACTAAATCTTCAGGTGGCTCACCATCTTGTGGCCCGTAATAGGTGTGACACATCTCTTCTAACCAATCACCTAAAAAATATATCCAGTCAGGATTAGAGCAAAGTACAACCCAATAGAATTTCTAATTAGTTGATAATGACTATAAATAAAAATAGAGAATATAATACAAGACGAGAAATAATGAACAATATATCATAGTATGGTGGAAAGAAATAGGTAAACTAGAGCAACATGGTATAAAATGATCACAATGATATAGAATAAAGGCAATGAAATAGAATATGGTAAAGAACTGTAACTACATTAAGTGTTTGAAATACTAGTTAGATATGTGATCGGCTTGGGTTGAACATTGTCTACTTAAACGTTGGATGAACATTGTCTAACCTAAACATTGAACACAATCTAGGCTTTTATCACATACCTCGCTAGCACTTCCTTTTTTCCCCGACTAGTACAATGGATCCAACAATGACATGTAACGATGCAAGATACTCAATGAACATTATCTAACATTAAATATTGTCTTGTGTTAAACATGATCTAAACCATACGAGAAATAATAAAATAATAAATAATATCTCATGATTGTAGATCCATGGGTATACTAATTCGTGTACCAATGTGTCAAAAATCAAGTAATACATTTCTAAATACTTACATTATAGTAATTATCAAATAGTATAAACTATCAAAAAATGTACTCGCCTCTGGTCCTGAGTAAAAGATGTCACTCGGTGTCCGAGCTGGTGTCACATACACCTATATAGAAAAAATTATGTCACTTGGATGTAATAGATGAGAAATAAGTTAAAGATACACTAATATGATTTTCTAGGCCATTTTTAGGTCACATTAGTCTAACTAAATCAAACTAGGTCTTACCTTGGTTTTAGATCCATACCTAGTCTCTAGGTTGATCACAAGGGTAAAATGGGTAATACTAGGTTATAACTAGATTGTAAGCCAATATCTTAAGGGTATTGGTTCATCTAACCAATATACTAAGTATCTAAATATATACTAGATAATATAATGCACTATTTATATTTACTAGTTAGTATTACCTAATATCTGAACTAATACTCGAACCCCAACTAACTACTATATACTTACCTTACCCCTAGTATCAACCTTAACCAATACTCAATAACCCCAACTACCTCATGATACCTATACTTAAGATATTCTAACACACTACCTTTCGATATTTGACATTCACAAACTGGTATACTTCCTTACACACTATATACAACCTTACCTTGCCAATACTTTGGTGTTCGCACTTCCCAAATCTGATACACTGGTTGTTCATATTAATCTCAGCACTACAACCCAACCTCAACTCATACTAGTACCTGTGCACTTGCACAAACTGTACACAAGTGCACTGTACACCAACTATGAGTATCAGTAGACTTATATCTGCCTGAACACCCCTAACCTGCAGTTGCTTCCTGAAACTTGCAATACCCATTCTTCATAGCTAGCACACGATCTCCTTGACAGATTCATACTAATAGACCCCTCACTTACTTTAACACACACACACAAACACACATGATCTTTCTTCTGCTGCTATGTTGCTTCCTGTTGTTGCTTCTATTACTTACATCTATTCCTTACACCCCCTATCGTACACCACTTGTGCACAAAATAGCACATGCAGCACACCACTTATCTTCCTCCAGGTCTGCCTCTACGCTCCTTACAGCAAGGAGCAATGCATGACTGCTTGTACCCTGATTATAGTAAACTGTACTATGGTGCAGGCAGTACACCATAACAAGGTAGCTGTGCAATTCCCTCATCTTTTTGTAGCTACTCTCTTCTCTCATGTGAACACTCCAACCTCACACAGTCTACATTTGATGTGCCCAACCCCATCCAGTGCACAACACAACACCTAACACAATACTTGAATATCACTATGTGCACACACACACACACACACACACAGTCCACAGTGGCACTCTCAAACACACACACTCACAAGGTACACATACACACCTGACCACAACTCTCCCTTTTACACTAACACACAGGGAACACAACACAGTCACACATATCACATATTTCCTCCTCCCCATAGATACACATACAGGCAATACACATATATACATACTATATATATATATATATATATATATATATATATACTTAAACTTATATATATACCCATATATACAAATATACACTCAAATAGATAATTCATCAAACACTTGGTGCTCATCCTTATGATACTCTTATGATACTCTCAATACACCATGATACCACCACCACCAACACATGATATACATTATATGTATAATATAATATATATATATATATATATATATATATATATATTATTTTTAGCAATAAATATAGAATATGATACTAAGGATGCATTAATTATAAGGCAACCTCAATTCTACCCATGTGTATCATGGCGTGTCATGATATGACCTACTCGTATCCAATTTTGGATACGTATCTACCCCTACATGACCAATCTATCTATAATTAGGCCTAATAAACCTAATGACAAACACTTGGTGCACCATTCTCGGATTATTTCCAAAATGGACACCAAACTCAATGTATAGAAGTCACAATAAGGGTCATCAGAAGCTCAAACTTCTCTATATGGGTAGCCCTAATATATGAGTGGTTTTTTAATGATTAAATGCAATAATTAGAACTTAATTAGAGAGAGAATCTTATAATTTAGCTATTGGGAGATGAATTCCTAATGTAAAGTCAAGTAGACACAATTTGGACACAAACTTCTTGTCCAAAGTCTTCTTCTCCAAGTGCTCTTGCAAATCCAAGCTTCTAGTCTTCTTAGATGGTGATGGTGAGTGAATTTGAGAGGGTTTTATGAAGAATTTGGTAGAGGGATTGAGCTATTTGGGGAAAATCACTAATAGGAAATGAAATTGAATAAACAATCAGAGGAGAGAGAGGGTCTATCCCCATAATTAGGGCCAGCCACATCATGCCCCTCCTCCAAGCAATGTATATGTCTAGAATACCCCTTGAGGGTTGTCATGGAGAGGGTTTCAATTAATGAGACTTCTATTTCTAATGAAGGTTTAGTCTAATCTCTAATTAAAGTGAATGTTGAACTAATCTAGTCTAATTGGACAAGTCTAAACTAATTGGTTAAGTTGTCATGTCAAGTTGGTTAGGTCCACTAGGGTCATGTCTAATCAAATAGTCCAATCTACTAACCAATAATAATATTATTCACCAATATATATAACATCCCCTATATTAAATAAATTATAATCGTAATATTTATAATAATACAAAATAATAAAATTATCCCTATTTTAGAAATGTGGTAGTTACATTCTTCGTCCGACTAGTATAAATGAATCCAAGTCCCGACACGTAGATCAAATACAAGGCTAGCCAGATAAATACAAGTGATGCCAGTAAGTGAGTCCTAAAGTGACGTTAGTAAAAGAGTCCTGATATAGGCCAGACAAGTATGATGAACGTATCTCATAAAGGCGAATCCATATGTTACCAATTCGTGTATCCATCGTGTCAAGAATCAATTAAAACAATACTATAAAATATGAATCATAGTAAATATCAAGTAAATAAAACTATCAGAGAATGTACTTGCCTTTGGTCCTGAGCTATAAACACAAATAAGTGTCTGAACTAGAGTCCAAGACCTATATTATGAATTCTCAATGTTAACAGGTGTTGTGGAATCATAAATATGCTTAATTAGTTCTATTTTAGATTTCTAGGTCAATTATAGGTTAATAAGGTCAAACAAGGTCAATACCTATTTTTGGGTTCACCTATTACCTATTTGAGTGGCCTATTATCACGACCCACACCCAATGTAGGCGCACAAATAGTGAACAACGCCCAGCCTATACCACAACATCGGTGGTAGAACGTTGTTTGGGTAAACTATCTATCTAATAATCAAGACATAATAATGCCACCAATGTAATATGAATATACTCAATCACAGATCTATAGATGGAATAAAGCACGAATATGATTGTTTGTGGTATTAAACGAAAGAATGAAAATATATTCAATATGGGGTTTACACGGAACCCGCCTTCTTTTGTTTACAAACAAACTTGTACAATTTGATCCTATACGAGGATATGGGAGTATAATTTATTTAATCTGGGTAAATATTGCTATAGGTGTCTCATCTGCAGTCGATCACTTTAGCCCTTGGACCACACGATGTTGAAGAAGTACCGTAGAAGACAGGAAGCAGCTTCGAAGGTTGCAAAAGAGGGTGGATGCACGATGCCAAAGTCATCGATCCCTACTCTCTGCCTGAGCTCCGGATTCTCTCTCTCTCTCTCTCTCTTGACCTCCGGTTCGATCTTTCTTGGAAGTTCGACCTCTCCAATTTGTCCCCTCCAATTTTGTCGACCTTTTTCCCTTATTGATAGAGGTCTCTATTTATAGAGTTTTAGTGACAGTGACCACTCCGTCGGTGTAAAAACCGAGGAATGGAAAGTACAGCACCCTTTTACACAACGGTTAAAGTAACCAATGCCTGCGTATAGATGATCCTTTGAATGAGCGTGTGACGTGGGTCCAACTAAGGGACAAAACGCGTATAATCGCTACGAAGATCATGGCGTAGAAGCCACGTAGGTAGGTATCCATTGCATAGAAGAGGTTAGCATAGAAGCCAAATGTCTGTCACCATGGCATAGAAGCCAAATAGTTATCAAACCGGCATAGAAGTCGAATAGGCGTAGAAGTCGAATAGGCGCAGAAGCCGAACAGGCGTAGAAGCCGAGTGGTCGTAGAGGCCGAACAGGCGTAGAAGCCGAGTGGTTATAGAGGCCGAATAGGCGTAGAAGCCGAGTGGTCATAGAGGCCGAACAGACGTAGAAGCCGAGTGGGCGTTGAAGCCGAGTAGGCGTAAAAGCCGAGCAGGCGTAGAAGCCGAATGGGCGTTGAAGCCGAGTAGGCGTACCGTGCCAGAGTGCTGATGGGGACGTCTTAGCCGGAATTACGACTTTTGAAGATATAACCAAATCTTTTACATTAAATACCGAGATTTGCCACCATCCTGTGCATTAAATGTGGAGGAGTGTCTTTGAAGGTCTGCAACCCCTTCTGCGCATCAGTCGCAGAGACGTGCCTTGAGAAACTGTCATCGCTCTGTGCATTAGACGTAGAGACGTGCCTCGAGCCCCGTACGGAGTGCAGCTTTTGACGTGACAGGTGGTTTGTCTACTGCAAAACGTAAAACAGCTCGTGTCTGCCTGTGTAAAACAAGGCAGCGTATCCCTTCGTGCTTGTAAAAGCAGTTTACGCAAAGGAGATGGCGGTATTTGACAACCTGGGTCACAGTGCTGTGCCATCATTATTGCCGTCGTCTGGGTAGTCGAGCCATATCCCTTTGTCAGAAGTCCAGATATCAGGTTTATTGCAGGGTCTGACAGGTTCACTACGGAGAATATGAAGCGTCTCTTGTACACCTCAATGCTATGTTTAAAAGATGATGAGTTTTACGCCCTGGAGGCGATGGAGCACCCTGTTTACGCTGAGGCGGCTTGGACGCACTGCCTTACGCGGACGGTCCTTTTGAGCTTTCATATTTCACGCTGAGTTTTTAGCTGAAAGGGCTCTGTTGTACGCTTGATGGCTCTGAGGGCCTCTGCTTACGCTGCTCCGTACCAATATGCCGCGTATAGTCATCCGGCGTATTTTTCATGCTTCTACAAGACCTCCTTCAAAGCTTTCAAATTCCTCGGAATTTGGAACACTTTGAATGAAGCATGAACCGCTCTTCGTGACTCGAAACATTTCTGAGTGGAGCGTTAAAACGGTCGATGCTGACTTTATGGCAGATTTATTGGGGACCGGTGTGACCTCTTTCGCCTATAAAAAGGATGGGGGAGTTAACCTGTTCTCCCACATTCCCATCACCACGCAGAGATGATCACCGGAGTTCGTCGGGTCGATCTGAGGAAGAAGGAGATCATGTTCTTCCAGCGTGTAAGGAGCCAAAAAAGATGGCATCTTCGAGCAAGTGTCCACTGCAACGATGGATCATGGAAGGATATCTTAGCCTCCCTTGCTCGGGATAATCAGCAACTTTATATGGCTGTTCTTCCAGGAGAAGGGAAGGGTCGTATTAGACCACACTGCTTGCAAGCGGTGTCTTCTTCTGTTACCTCCGTGATGAGAGCGGCAACTAGCTCTGACCTCGGGTGTTGAGTTGGGTGGAATATATCAACTTAATCTGTCACGGCACACGGAGCATGGGATCTGCATAATTTATGCAAGCCCCAACTCTGTCGTTCTTTCGCCGTTGATCATTGCCATGTCAATCAGTTTGCTGGAACTGACTGACTGCCGGAGAAGATGGATGAAGAATTGTGCCCCTGCGAAAACCTGTCAGAACAGCTTCTGGGCAATCTTCAGACGATGATGAGGGGCCCCCTTGTCAATGGAGTTTCCCTCAGTTGTAATCATGAAAATGGAGGAAAAACCCTTGTAGATTGGATTTCCCTCATATGTAATCATGACTTTAATCTTTAATAAAAATTGTCTTTCTTCTCTGCATATGATCGTCTTGCCATACGTTGCTGTGAAGTTTGAATATGTGTAGCTTCGACACGTCTGATTCTTTACGTCGACTCTGTAGAAAGAGTGCTAGGTCCTGTCCTTTTGCGCATAGCGAATAGTCCATAGAACGCTGTTGAGCATTTTGAATATTTAAAACTGTCCTGTTGCTAGGACTGAGGAACCGCAAAGAATTTTTGTTCAGACTTCGTCTTCAAGAATGACTTCTCATAAATCCCTTGGAACAGGGTCAAAAAATGGCTGTCAAACTGAGTTGCCATCTTGATAGACGAGATATTCAGACTGGAGTCTGGATGAACCTCTATTTGACCCGAAAAGAGTAATTTCTCAATGTTTGAACTCTGTATGCTTCGGGTACTTGGGATATGTTGAGGTCAAGAAGGAGTATCTTCTGTGTGAACTCCTGTAATCGACCGCCTTGCTGTTCGGATATGCGAAAAGTCAGAGATCCGTAGTGTAGATGAGCTAAAAATCCTGGGTTCGTAGCCTATTAAGCGTAGAAAGCCACCGAGCGTGAGATCGTAGATTCGGAGCTGCTGAGCATGAAGTCGTAGGTTTGTAGCCTCTCGAGCGTAAAAGCTACCGAGCACAAAGGCATCCGGGCATAAAACCATAGACTGATAGCTTGCGAGCGTAAAACCGTAGATTTGTTGCTGTTGGGCGTAGAAAGCTCCTTAGCGTAGAACTGTAGATTTGTAGCCTGTGAATGAAAAAAATCTTCCGAGCGTAAGGTTTTGGATCTGTTGCCTCTGAGCGTAAACTAAACGCCATCGAGCGCGAGATCATCGATTTGGTATCTGCTGAGCGTAAAGTCGTAGGTTTGTAGCCTCTCGAGCATAAAAGCTACCGAGCACAAAGGCATCTGGGCATAAAACCATAGACTTGTAGCTTGCGAGCGTAAAAACCGTAGATCTGTTGCTGTCAAGCATAGAAAGCTCTTTAGCATAGGAACCGCTAAACTGCTTTTGCACGAAAAACTCTTCGAATTTGCTGACTGTCCGTCTTTCGAGAGTAGTGGGCTGACGTAGTACCCAATCATAACCAAATATTTAATTTGTGGGATTTGGTTGGGGTTTCGAGGAGCCCGTCTGTGGATTCGAGGAGTCAACCCGAACTCTATATATATCCCAAGCTTTTGAGAGAAAAACTTTTTATCCGTCTTCTGCGAAAGAGAGCCTCGATTGTTTGAGTTTTTCCCCTCGTTCTTTCTCCGAGCACTCCGAGTTTTCAGAAATGGCGCCGAAACAAATCCCCTCCACTAAGGGAAAGAGTATAGGCTCTTCTTCTCGTTCTTCTGCCCCAGCGAGAGAGTCTTCAGTCGGACAAGGTGAACTTCCTTCTGAGCGAAGGGTCCTGCCGACGAGTAGCGCACCCGGCCTTAGAGGTATAGCCATTGGGGATGACAAAGAACGACGAAAAAAATCCTTCGCACACGTTGAACGTGACCGTGCTAGGTCGTCTTTTGTGCTAATAGCCTCTTTAAGGAAGATGACACACGGAGACGTTTTTATCTTTTACGCCCACATTTCTAATGTGCCAGCATAAAAACTCCATATTTTTTGCAGTTATGAGCGTAAAAGCTCTGACTGCCGAAAACTTGGTGTATACTATAAAATTTTAGTTCTACGCTTCGGATGGGACCTCCGGTGTAATAACTAGAATTTTGGCAGTCTGGCGTAAAGCACGGACAGTATACCGCCAATTACGCTTCAGGATGTGACTTTCGACGTAAAATGACCAAATTTTGTACAGTCTTGGCGTAAAGCACAGACTGTCGTTTCTTGATCTTTACGTTTGCAAGATTTGTAATGACGTATTTTCCTTGCACTTTCGCAGTTGACTTGCATGAGTCTCCGCTGGCTGAGGTGATGGGTTCTGCTGCCGGGATGCTGCACTCGAACTACCTGGAGGATCTGTCGCACGTGACATTTCCTATCTCCGGACCCCAGTACCCTGAAGGAAGGGGGATCTTGATATCGGCTCAGGGTGAGCGAATGCTGCTGAGCATGATCAACGGGGAGCCCCTAACGTACGTAGACGGGGAGCAGTACATCAAGCCGGCCTTTCTCTTTGGGGACATGATAGACAAGCAGTCCCAGACGAAGCCCAAGAGAGAACCCTGGGTTTTCCCCGCCGAGAGTGTGGTCTTGTATCTGCCCACAATACCGAGAGATTATCCCACCTCGGCTTTCTTCCATGCCACACATCGCAGGAGGATGTCGTGGACGTTGACTCCTGATCTTTACGGGAAGCCGGGGAAGATCTTTTATCTGAAAGGAGCTGACCAGGGGTCGTTTGTCAGCCGCCCTTCTGGCGTCGTGACGTTGTTCAGGGGACTGTGCCCGGACAGTGTCCCGAGTGAAGATAGTTCGGTGATCCAGCCGGTCCAATTGCCGATGTTCTGCAACGACTTCATGGTGCGAGGGGGAGTATACCCCAAGGAGAACCCTCGGTGCAATGGGTGGATCACCCCAGCAAACCTCCGATGGACTTGCCTAGTTGACTGGTCTCTGAAGTATTTTCGGAGAGAGATGGAGGTCATAGGATTGTATGCTGCCGTGGGTGTGACGAGTGTTGGGTTGCCTCCCAACCCTAACCTGTTTCTGGCACTGATGGATCAATATATTTCGCTCACCGGGACCTTCGCCACTCCACTGGGGGAGATGGGGTTGGCCCTCCACGAAATGGCAGCGATCTCGAGACTGCCGATGGGGGATACCCCGTATGAAGAGTACGTTCCCACCAACCGGGAGTTGGAGGACTCGGACCCTCGGGTTGTGGAGGTGTATCAGGAGCTGATGTGCCACTATTTTGCGTGCACTGCTTTTTATAATGAGCCTTCTGATTTGGCTCACACCACTAAGTAGATGTCCTACCTCTTCTTTCATCGGGCCAGGGCCATCAAGTCGGAGAAAGTTTTGGGGGGCAAGAATGAGCCCGTGAACTATTTGGGCGTGCTCAGTGCCCAGGTCGTCGAGGATCTTATGGAGGAGGCTAAAGCTCCAGATCAGTTTCTCAATGACGGGGTAGGAAAGTACCCTGAAGGCACTAAGGCCTATAGTTACTTGAGGCACTGCCGCAGGCCTTTGTCTGTGGAAGCCAAGCTGGCTGGCTTTCTCTCCCTATGGCTGCGTCGAGTAGTGGTGCCCGGCATCGCGTCCAAGAACCGCATTCACCGGAACATCTTGTGGTCCGCCGTCCGTCTGGTGTTCGGGGCAAGGCTGGGCTTGCTCCCTGCCATGGTGTACCGTATACAGGCTGGACTGAGAGCCATGACTGACGGATTGCTCGTCGATGAAGCTCGACGTGATAGCTTTCCTCGGGTAGAGTTACCATACCTGTACTTGATGGGATGGTTAATTCTTCACAACCCCCGGGTGATGTCTCCCGGCCATGGTAGCAGCGCGGGGGGTAGTTTCTTGCTGAACTACAAGGGTTCCCTCTGGAACGTGAACACAGTCTTAGACTGTCGGCTGGCGCTGAGCCTCGATCATTGCTGGAAGCTCCTCTGCACTGTCCCCTCTGTACATCGCAATCAGTCGGGGATTAGGCTTGAGGATTTAGGCAAAAAAAAGACCAATCTTTCTCCGGAAGCTTTTAATTGGTTGGTCTGCATCAGACCCTCCCATCTGCTGTACAGAAGCGAAGATCATTGCTTCTTCGAGCCTTACTTGCCCAGTCGGTTCGCCAGGCAGTTTGGGTACGATCAGCTGCACGTGGGCAATGCCATCACCAGCTTCAGGTCCAGGGGCGGACTCATTGATGGAGCCAGGGGATGGCGGTATTTCATCATGGGCTGCACGGGAGCAATCTTTATCGTGCCGGTCGCCACCCTTTCCACAGAGCTGTGCATCCTCCATTCGTACGCTCAGTTCTACGTGGCGATCAACACCCTCCATCGCAATTTTGACACTCGTGGAAGCTTCAGGGTGCCTTCTCCTAAGCCTGGGGGAAGAATCGAAGTCCCCTTGGTTTCATCTGACGAGGGTGAGGAGTCCGTCACTCCGGATGAGCCTCTGGTGTCGGTGCCGAGGTGTGAAGTGCCTCCGCCTGCGGGGGCTTTGGCGGTCTCTGGGAAGCGAAGGGCTCCTGTTTCGAAGCAGACTTCCCCTCGTAAGAGGAAGAAGAAGACGGTTGATCGCCCTCTCCGGATTCCTGGCATTGAGGCTCCTATAGAGGAACCTGCTGCCTCTCCTATTGGGGATGTCCCTTTGATTGGCGGAGAGGGACCCTCAGTTTCGGCTGGCGGTGCCGGAGAACTCCTGCTTGAAGCTGCCGTTGTTGCCACTGCCTCCGGTAGTGGGATGAAATCGCCTGCGTGGCCGAGGCAAATGGGAGAATCTTTCCCTGGACCAGCAACGGATGAAACTCCTGCTGCGTCCGTGAGCATGACCAGCGAGGTTCCAGCTGACGAACCTCGACCGTGTCTTGGTAAAGGCTTGGTAGAGCTCCTGGCTATGTCGGTTGGCCCACCTCCTTCTCTAGGTATGACAGTTCGTATTGCGTCATTAAGGCGTGATATAGCTACATCGGCTGCAGACGCGGCATATATACCGTTGACTACGGGTAAAGGTCATCTTTATGTCTTCTCTTAGAAAGATTACTATCATATTGATATCAACTTTCTTGTCCTCTTCTCAGGAGATGGCGTCCACGGGGAGTATAGCGTTGAAGCGCCTTCTGGCTCTGCTCGGGCTCCTGGCGATGACACGGAGGCATTCGACTTCGAGGAGGAAATACCTTCGGGGGCCAGCTCGCCCGGAGTAGTTTCGTCATCTCAAGAGGAGGACGAACCCGTCATCGTGACCTCGCCTCTTGTGAGTATGCCGATGACTTCGACCGTCGTTGTCGTACCTTCTTTGGTCGCACCACCCGTCGAGGCGGCTGTGGCCACCTCGTCTGCAATCATTCCTGGAGGGGAACTCGCCAATATCGCGGCCACTCCTGGCGTCCAACCAGATCTGGTTGCGCTGACCGAGCTGTATACCAGCATCTTCTACACCAGTTTGAACACGCTGATATCAATGGTGTTGGCGAAGAATCTGGATTTTGAGCGTCTGAAGAAGGCTTCCCAGTTTTCGATTGGGGCGGTCAGGGAGTTCGACGATTCTGGGGTAGCTGACGCCCTGGAGGCGATGGTTAATGGGTTGGAGCAACCTATTAACGAATACTTGCAGCTGACTCAGGGCAGTTTTGAAGCTGAGGTCCAGGCCAGATACGACTTCATGACTGCGCGGCTTACCAAACAGCTGGAGAGCCTGGATAACTCCATCAACGCACATAAGCTGGAGATGGATAAAAGAAAAGTTGTCGTGGAGGAGGCTCTTGCTCTTTAGACGAAGTGCCAATCCGAGCACGAAGGGAATGCAGCGAGGGTTCGCAAGCTGAAGGAGAAACTCGTTCTGGCCGAGGAGTAGGCTTCTCAGTCGTTGGCAGGCCTAGACGTAGCGACTGGTCGACTGAGCACAGCGCGACGGGACCTGGAGCATACAGAAGCTGCCCGAGCTGGCTCTCTTCGGGCAAGGGCCGAACTGTCCTTTACGAATAATCCTGAGGCACGGCTGGAACAGGCTCGCGCTGATGCCTTGGTTTTCAGGGACGAGAGGGTGGCTACACTGGCGAAGCTAATTCGCGATCTGACTGCTCCCCCACAATGATGTACCCTTCCTTCTTTTTTGCTTCCCCAATGTAATTCTGCTCTTTCCGGGAATAAAATAAAGCGAATCTTTTCTGACTTTGTTGACCCATTATTTCGGAATGTAAATGACAGGTTTGGGCGAGAGTGATATCAGAGGTAGTATGAACATGATAGACTCTCGATAAAATTCTAGCAGGACATTCCTATTCAGAGGTCATACGGACATGATAGAATATGACCTAACTAGTTTTGTTCTGGAAGTAGTTTGGTCAGACTTCGAGATTCTCGCTATATTCCACTTGAGTAGAGGAGGTTAAGCATAGTACCTCTTCAGGAATTTACCGTTGATAGGAGCCATTAACAGGTCTCCATTAGGCTGGGCTAACCTGTAAGCGCCGTTCGAGAATGTTGTCTCGATCACATAAGGGCCTTCCCACTTGGGCTGAAATTTTCCTTTACTCCTGTGAGTAAGAATCATCGGCCTTCTTACGGCTAAAACTAGCTCGCCGACTTTGAACACTCTTTCCTTTACTTTATGATTGAAAGCTCTGGAAATGCGTGCTTGGTAGAGCGCGATGCGCTGTTGAGCTTGGAGGCGTTTCTCGTCTAATCCTTCTAGCTCTTGAAGCCTTAACAGGTCGTTCTTTTCTTGGGTCAGCTCGTTAGTCACGGCTATCCTGAGCGACGGGATCTGGTCCTGAAGGTTTGGCAGTTGAAGCGTCCGCTGGTGCATCTTCCTGACTTGCTCCGTAGTCGTTGAGGTAGGCTTTCCCTGAACGGGTTGCAGCAAATACCTCGTCTTCGTTTGATGGCGGAGAAGTTGCGACCATATGGCATGGTTGATATTTGGAGCACTTTCTAGACGTAGCCTTAGTAGCTTTAGTCTCCTCCTCGGGTTCTGATACCAAATCCGGGTGAATCCACATAATCTCGCCCTGTCGGGTGGTTAGGGGCACCAGGTCATGATTTTGACCCCTAGCTGGAGGGAGATAGACGATGTCCATCGTGGTCCAGGAAATGGGCGTGACACCGTCCATAACTTCTTGGGAAGGCAGATCGCCAAACCGCAGAGAGATCATGTTGGCCGTGACCGTCTTCTCAGTGTTGTGCAGAGTGATGGCCTTAGCATCTATTAACCCCTGGATCTTCCTTTTCAGTATGTAGCACGCCTTTGTTGGGTGGTGTACGTATCTGTGGAAGATGCAGTATTTGGGGTCGTCAGTACTGCCGACTTCTTGGGGCCGCCTCAGCTCCGGAAGGATGATCTTGCCACTCTTGATGAGACACTCGAATATACTTGGGATATCATCGTCGTCAAAAGAGTAGACTTCGACGGGCCTGGAAGTCCCGGATCTTGTCTGCGTGGTCGCCGCAGTCTTTTGTCTGGACGTATTGACCGCCAGAGCTTCTTTTTCCTTGGAGCTGCGAGGATGGTCGCTGCTGGGAGATGACCTCTTGCCTTTATCAGAGGCGGAGATCATAATACCATTGTCGCGCGCCTTGCGACTGTTGTCTTCGGCGGCCACTGCCGAGATGATGAACGAGGGCCAATCATGGAACTGATATAGTCCTGTAAACACCGAGACTACGAAAAGGAGGTTCTTCCTGCAAATGTCTACTAATGCAGAGTCTGGAACTCCTGGAGGCATCTGTAAGGTGGCCTGACAAAAACGTTCGACGAAGGTGCGAACGTCTTCCTTTTCCCTCTGCTTGACTTCGATGAGAGAGGACATGGACATGTCCATTCCACCCTCGTAGAATCGCGTGAAGAATAAAGCTTTGAAGTCCTCGAAGGAAGTAATACAGTTGTCTGCCAAGCTATGGTACCACTGATAGGCTACTCCTGAGAGGCAGCCTTTGAACACCCGAGTGAGGAGGGCGTCGTTCCCTTGTAGCAACACCGTCATCATACTGAAATAGTTCATGTATTGACTTGGTGATGTTTTTCCCTCGAACAGAGCCATAGTCTGAGGTTTGTACCTCGGAGGAAAAGGGACTTCTTCCCAGATAGCTGGGTAAGGCTGGTTAATTCCCAGTTTCTTGAGCTGATCTTTGTGCTTCAAGGCGTCGAACTGGGCTTTCAACTCCCGTACTGCCTGCATCGGATTTTCAGTTGGAAGCGGGACTACGGTGTAGCGTGGAGTTGGTTGCATCGTGACTCCAATGGGAGGTAATATATTCTTCGAGTGAGGAAGCGGAGGAACTGCTGACTCTTGATCTAGAGCTGGCTCTTGGCTCGGGTTGGATGGTGGTAAGTCCACCCCCACACGTATCTGAGTTGGCGGGACTGACGCCTGAGCCATGGCAGCTGCGTGCTGAGTTAGCATCATTTGGTGCATGTTCTCCATCATTGATTGTATTTGTTTTAGAGATGTCTCCAGCACAGTGATGCGTTGTTCCGCGTTTCCTGACGGCGAAGCTTCCTCGCGTTCATCTTCAACGGCATAAACTCCCATTTCCCTAGGTGTCATCGAAGGATTAGTATAGGTCGCTGCAGAAGTCGACTCTATACTCTCAGCATCTAATCTGGGAGATTGGCGACCCCCAACGTCGGAATCAGACGAGTACGAAGCTAGTTGCTGTAACCTTGCACGGGTGTTTTGGAATACCCCAGCTTCAGTGTCCCTGAGAAGGTCTTCGAATCTCCTTCGGCTCGGAGGCCTAGAGGGATGACGTCTTGAGCTCGGCCTTCCTCTAGGCATGTGTGAAGCCATGTTCACGGATGCATGCGCGGGCTCTTCTTCCTGGAAAGACTGAGAGTAGCTCAATCGGTCGAAAATCGACCGTTTTGCTTTAAAACAGCAGCAGTCAATCACAATTTTATGACTATTACAACATCGCTCGCTAGGGGGCGTAATAGACATGTTGGAAGGTCCCCTTTCCTTACGCTTCTGGATTAGATATGCGCGTAAGTCAGGAGGAGTAGAGGAGGAAGACGACGGCTTGTTTCTTCTGTTCCCATCAGTGGGCATGCGGAGATTAGGCACCATGGTTTTTCTTATGCCACCTGTGTACAACAGGTTGGCCATCTGGGTGACGGATAATCCCCGGGGAGGGTGCCTTCCTGCAACCTGAGCTTGCTTTACGTCGTGGGACTTTGCCTGGCGTAATTTGGAGATTTGCTCAGACTGGCGTAAAGCTGAAGAGGTCCTCAGTCGGCCGTCGGCTTTCCGCGTAATCCGGAGGGTAGGCAGATTGCTTCTTTGCTGGCGTAACGGCCGAGAAGTTGAGTACTCCGCCGCTTGCTTCCCCTTGCAGAAATCACAACGCTCATCTGGTTCCTCGTAGAGGTCAGATGTTGTCTTACACATGGAGCGTGATTTGTACTTCCGACTTGGCGCTGAGGCAACATCAGAAGTTTGGTCTGTACCGCGCGTAGCGGGAGACTGGTTCCTACGCGTATAGCGCAGTAGGTACTTCTGGGTTAGTGTTGAGGCTTTGCCTGAAGGTTCGTATGTACCGCGCGTAGCGGGAGACTAGTTCCTACGCGTATAGCACAGTGGATACTTCCGGGTTAGCGTTGAGGCTTTGTCCGAAGTTTCGTCTGTACCGCGCGTAGCAGGAGACTGAATTTTACGTACAGGGCATGGAGGGAGCAACGCTACATCCTCATTGGTCGGAGAGGTCGGAGAGATCGGAGAGTCCACAGGAATGGTAGAGGATGTCTTGGGCATCCAGACCTTGCGCAGCTTCCTGTTGTCATGGACGAAGAGAGGGTGAGAGCTACCCCCGGTTCGAAGCATGTCTTCGTAGGCAGACTGGTCGAATTGGACGACCAGTGTCTTCTTCACGGTTCCTATAGATACCGCATCGTGTTGAGCAATTGCTTCCTCATCAGAAGAGAAAGATGTCCCCAGCAGAGTCGCCATCTTGTTTGTGGTATTAAACAAAAGAATGAAAATGTATTCAATAGGGGATTTACACGGAACCCGCCTTCTTTGGTTTACAAACAAACTTGTACAATTTGATCCTATACGAGGATATAGGAGTACAATTTATTTAATCTGGATAAATATTGCTATAGGTGTCTGATCTGCAGTCGATCACTTTAGCCCTTGGACCACACGATGTTGAAGAAGTGCCGTAGAAGACAGGAAGCAGCTTCGAAGGTTGCAAAAGAGGGTGGATGCACGATGCTAAAGTCGTCGATCCCTACTCTCTGCCTGAGCTCCGGATTCTCTCTCTCTCTCTCTCTCTCTTGACCTCCGGTTCGATCTTTCTTGGAAGTTCGACCTCTCCAATTTGTCCCCTCCAATTTTGTCGACCTTTTTTCCTCATTGATAGAGGTCTCTATTTATAGAGTTTTAGTGACAGTGACCACTCCGTCGGTATAAAAACCGAGGAATGGAAAGTACAGCACCCTTTTACACAACGGTTAAAGTAACCAATGCCTGCGTATAGATGATCCTTTGAATGAGCGTGTGACGCGGGTCCAACTAAGGGACAAAATGCGTATAATCGCTACGAAGATCACGGCGTAGAAGCCACGTAGGTAGGTATCCATTGCGTAGAAGAGGTTGGCATAGAAGCCAAATGTCTGTCACCATGGCATAGAAGCCAAATAGTTATCAAACCGGCATAGAAGCCGAATAGGCGTAGAAATCGAATAGGCGCAGAAGCCGAACAGGCGTAGAAGTCGAGTGGTCGTAGAGGCCGAACAGGCGTAGAAGCCGAGTGGTCATAGAGGCCGAACAGGCGTAGAAGCCGAGTGGTCATAGAGGCCGAACAGGCGTAGAAGCCGAGTGGGCGTTGAAGCCGAGTAGGCGTAGAAGTCGAGCAGGCGTAGAAGCCGAATGGGCGTTGAAGCCGAGTAGGCGTACCGTGCCAGAGTGCTGATGGGGACGTCTTAGCCGGAATTACGACTTTTGAAGATATAACCAAATCTCTTGCATTAAATACCGAGATTTGCCACCATCCTGTGCATTAAATGTGGAGGCGTGTCTTTGAAGGTCTGCAACCCCTTTTGCGCATTAGTCGCAAAGACGTGCCTTGAGAAACTGTCACCGCTCTGTGCATTAGACGTAGAGACGTGCCTCGAGCCCCGTACGGAGTGCAGCTTTTGACATGGCAGGCGGTTTGTCTACTGCAGAACGTAAAACAGCTCGTGTCTGCCTGTGTAAAACAAGGCAGCGTATCCCTTCGTGCTTGTAAAAGCAGTTTACGCAAAGGGGATGGCGGTATTTGAAAGCCTGGGTTGCAGTGCTGTGCCATCATTATAGCCATCGTCTGGGTAGTCGAGCCGTATCCCTTTGTCAGAAGTCCAGACGTCAGGTTCATTGCAGGGTCTGACAGGTTCACTTCGGAGAATACGAAGCGTCTCTTGTACACCTCAATGCTATATTTGAAAGAGGATGAGTTTTACGCCCTGGAGGCGATGGAGCACCCTATTTACGCTGAGGCGGCTTGGACGCACTGCCTTACGCGGACGGTCCTTTTGAGCTTTCATATTTTATGCTGAGTTTTTAGCTGAAAGGGCTCTGTTGCACGCTTGATGGCTCTAAGGGCCTCTGCTTACGCTGCTCCGCACCAATATGCTGCGTATAGTCATCCGGCGTATTTTTCATGCTTCTATAATGATAAAAGAATAGAAGAGTCACAATAAATAATATCCAATGAGTTAAATCAAAGAAATACTAATAATAATATGCTGGAGACAAATCCAATACAAAAGTGTCTAATTACTGCGCTACAAGTCCTGGGTCATCTGTCTCAGTTGGGATGAGACCCTCCTGTGCCAAGGTCTCTGGCTCTAAGCCTACAACATCCTGAGGCCCGTAGTGAGTGGGGTACCACTCCTTAGTGTCATCTAGAAAAAAATATATCCAGTCAGAAAAGTAGCAAAGTACATCTCTAACAGCAGTTCTAATAAATGATATAAACTATGTAACCGTAAATAGAGCGAATATACAAAATAAAATATACAGGTACAAGAGATATGCAATAAAGAAATACTGAAAATAAATACAATAATGAGCATTATAGGAATGAACAAGAAATACTATTACTAAGTAAGTGAGTACCAACTTTAACATGTAATCGACTTGGGAACTTGCAAAAGGATAATGGCCTGGTTAATCATATGTGCGGTGTATGATCAACACTTACAAGGAATAAGCCATGCACAAGGAGGGTATGATCACATATCTATACTACATACTCCCTGCCCCCAACTGGTATAGTGGATCCAACCATGGTATGTTATGACACGAGATTCTCTGGGTAGGTAGCAAGTCTCCCCAAGAATCAATGTCTGTACATGTACCAGAAGAACAAGAAATAAGGATTGCACAAGATACACCATAAATACCAAGGAATAACATCTCATGGTAAGATCCGGATATACCAATCCGTGTAATCATCGTGTCAAGAAAAAATTAAGGATATCTATAATAAATACAAGAGACATAGAGGATATCGTAAATGAGAAACTATCAGAGAATGTACTTGCCTAAAATCTGGTGAATAGTATCAAAGATGTCTGGTACGGTGCCTCAAAGACCTAAATATGGAATATTACATAAATACAAAATTTTGGAAAATAAGTTAAACTAGCCAACTTCTAGGTTATAAAGCCACTTCTAAGTCAAAAAAGTCAAACAAGGTCAACTCTAGGTCAAACTTCGTCAAAATAACTATTTTTAGGTTGTATGAGTCCATCTCTAGGATATTGGGTCCATACACTATGTAACTAGGCCATACTATCTATACTAGGATACTAGGAAACCAACAAGATAGCGTATCCTAAGAAACGCAATTAATTAGATATGAAAATATCATAGTATCTATATACAAACAACAATATATAATACTCCTAACTAAACTAATTCTAAGTGGATACCTTGGCTTTAAACCAAATACCTTGAGTAAAATTCAATACCTTGACATTACCTTCATATCAAAAGGTATTTCAATATCTAATATATAATTACTACTAATACACCTAACTATACATTAATATGTATTTAAAAACTTATAACAATAATATTCTAAACTATATACTAAGATCTCCTTGATATTTAATACCCGTATCCGAGATATCTCACTCTCATTACCTAGGTGCAGCCCAAGATAATCTAGAAATAATGCTAACTAATAATAACTAGTACTTATGTATATATAATCTCATATATAATTATATATTAACTTATTTACAATATATATATATATATACTAATAGCTTATTAATATAAACTAATTAATTCATATATATATATATATATATATATATATATATATATATATATACTAGCTTACTAGCTTATCAAATAAATTAACTAGATTATCTATCTATCTATATATATATATATATATATATATATATATATATATATATATATATATATATAAATATAATTATATTTATAATTATATTTATAATTATATTTATATTTATATATATATATATATATATATATATTTATATTTGTATATATATATATATATATATATATATATATATATATATATATATATATATATATATATATATATACACTAACTTAATAACTTATCAATAAGCTACAGCTTATTGATAAGTTGCTACCGCAGCATACTGCTGTTTGGATAAACAAAGTTTATACGAAACTTTTGCTTACAAACGAGAAAAGAGAAAAGTACAAATAATCCTATACGAGAATATTAAGTGCAATAAAATAATTCTGGGGAAGTATTGCTATGGAAGTCTGATATGCAGTCGATCACTTTGTTCCTTGGACTACACGATGATGAAGAAGTGCTGTAGAAGAAGCTTCAAACTTTCTCTGAACTGAAGGCAAAAGCCGGCCAAAGGAAAGTTGCAGGTAGGATTGAATTCTTATTGCCAAAGTTGTCAGCCAAAACCAATTCCTCTCCTCTTTTTTTAGTTAAACATATATATTCAGAGGTATTATGAACATGATAGAATATGATCCCCCTTTTTTACCCTGTGACCAGGGGTCTCTATTTATAGAGATCAATCAAGTAACTGCCTGGTTGGCTTAAAAGCCAAATGACTGTCTTGTTGGCGTAAAAGGCCAAACTGTGAAGAAGATTATCTCATTTACGCTGCGGTTATGACAACTGCTACCCACGTTCCAATAATCTTCTGAATCTGCGTATGACACGTATCCCTTTATAAGGTAACGCGTATAACTGCTTCTCGAAGATCATGGTATGCAAGCCACGTAGTTAACTGCCCCTGCGTAAAATGGTTGGCGTAAAAGCCAAATGACTGTCTTGTTGGCGTAAAAGGCCAAACTGTGAAGAAGATTACCTCCTTTACGCTACGGTTATGACAACTGCTACCTATATTCCAATAATCTTCTGAATCTGCGTATGACACGTATCCCTTTATAAGGTAATGCGTATAACTGCTTCTCGAAGATCATGGCATGCAAGCCACGTAAGTAACTGTCCCTGCATAATATTACGCCCTGGACCCGCCCGGGCCGCCGCTCCGCACTGCCCCGTCCCGTGTGGCCGGAATTAACGAACCGGGCACGAATCACCGTGCCTCGGCGCGCCGGACGCGAATCATCGCGCTCCCGTGGGTACGAGGAAGGAAGGGAGCTAGTCGAATGGCCCGTTCGAGCTTTCGGGGGACGTGATGCCGCACGGGCCTGGGGTTGCGCCCGTGCAAGGCCAATCGTTTAAGTTGATAGTTGGCTATCATCGCATCAATCGAGTAAGCAGCGAAAATGGACTTGTTGCAATGTAATCCATTTAGCCAACTGAGTGTTCTGGACAATCGAGGCAACTTGGGTTTCTTTAGCAAGGCACACGTTCGTTCCATACATTATGTCCCCTTATACGATAGCATTCTCGGGGCAATAATCAAAACCAGGATTCAGGGTCTTAGGGACTGTGGCACGCATATCGCTCCCTCGGACGATCCAGTACCTGCAAGCAAGTAAACTGTTGGTGGGTCAGCACTTTATACAAGTACTGGTGAGATAAAACAACTGAACAGAAACATGCATTCACTCAAACCAACACTAAGTAATCATGTTATAAAACATTACATTACTAGTGATCTTTCTAGTTTTACCTAGGTTCATTTCATGCAGTTCTAGCAGAGTCATATTACATTATTTGGAAACATGTTTGGAAACAGAGTTTCGTATTGAATATGCAAGCAAGCAATCGTTCATGTTCTAGGGTGTGCGCAGCGTGTCTCGTGCGACTCCAGGGTTAGATGTAAAGCTAGACACACAATGCACATTCTTAGGGGCAGTCACTATCCAAGCCAACACAATGACTTAGCTATATGCAGGGCGGTCCCCGAGTATCTCAGGATCGGCAGCTGGTTGTACAGCATACCAATGACTCTTTATCTGATGCTAGAGGCAGCTGTGACTCATGGTTGCTTTCCACTATCTCTGTAGCAGCCATGACACATACAGTTCAGCTTTCCACCAATAGCCATTGTCCGACCGCATGCGAATGCATGGAACACTATTAAATAAACTCTAGTATGCAGATGAGACGAACCATCAGAATATAATCGTTGTTGCGGGGCAATCTGACTTATCACTTGAACACGTTCAGGCACAGTATGGTTGTCTCAAAGCATAGACAACAGTGAACATGTTCATACATTCTAAGCAAGCGATTCAGAATTCTAGTTAAGCAGACATTGATTCAAAGACAAGCTAGGTGAGTTCGTTCATTAACATGCAAGGCAGGTTCTATCATTCTCTTATGAAAATATTTTAAGCAAAAACTCAGGTTATTATTAAGGCATACAAGAATCAGAGAACGAAGTTTTGCCCACTCACCTGATACATAACGCCGGCGCGGAGCGGGGCGTTATATGTAAAACTTGATGATTCATGAATAATAGATAACCAGCGTAAAATAGCCAATTATCCTTTATGACTGAGGTCTTGAGCGTATTTTGGGCTAAGTAGCTTTATCAACGTACCTTTGCAAATATAGCCGAGTTGGCATATTTCGAGGAGATAGCATACGGAGTACTCCTATAGTTGAAAATAGCCTGGTTGGCATAAAATGTAAGGATGGTGATGTGAGCGTATTAGTCTCAGTCTTAGCTTTCCCAGTCATGCATCATCACAGTCGTTCTCTCGATCATCGTGCAGTACTTTTGTCAAATATCAGGTTCACTGATTTGACTGACAAATTCATCCGAGAAATACGAAGAGTTCCTCGTACAACTTTACGCTGCATTAAAAATAGCGTATTTTAAACTTTACGCAGGAAGGTATAGCAACCTTTTACGCAGAACAGCCTTGAAGCTAAACTTTACACGGACAGCTCTGAAGCTCTGCTTTACGCGGACAACTCTGAAGCTCAATTTTATACAAACAGCTCTGAAGTCCTATTTTACGCTAAACAAACTTTGAAGCTCTGTTTTATGCGTACAGCTCTGAAGCCCTATTTTACACCGAATAAACTTTGAAGCTCTGTTTTACGCGTACAGCTCTGAAGCCCTATTTTACGCTAAACAAGCTTGAAGCTCTGTTTTACGCCGACAGCTTTGAAGCCTTATTTTACGCCAAACAGCCTTGAAGCTCTGTTTTACGCAGGGAGGGACTTCATGTATGTTGGAGGTTTTGACTATAAAATACGCGGACAATTCCCTGCATTTTTATGCTTCTACAAGACCCCCTTCAAAGTTTTTAAAACTTGGACAAGTTTTAAAACACTTTGAAAGAAGCATGGAAAATGTCTTTGATATGGGAATGGATATCCTGCTAGAGGTGATATGTACGGGGTAGTACATTCCATTCTCTTGGAGAATTTTAGTAGACTTATTACCCAAGACGTACCTAAGACTAGGTACAGATAACAAGTTGAAATGACTGACACTATCAGGGGTTATACGAACGTGATAGTAGAAAGTCGATGGGCAAACTATGACAAAGTTCTGAAACTATCTTATTCAGCTAAATTTGTATACAAAACACTATCAGAGGTAATATAGACATGATAGGTTTTGAAGTTTCAAATTAGTTAAACATATCTATTCAGAGGTAATGTGGATGTGGTAAGATATCATAGTTTTTTAGGATATCCCGCTAGGGGATCTTTGATGGACCTATTACTTATTGCGCACAGGAGTGCAAGTAATAAGTTTAAATGAAACCCTGCCAGAGATAATATGGACGTGGCAGATTTTGTGGACTTAACACCGCTGACATACTTAAAATTAAGTACGGGTGATAAGTTTAGACAATGACTGGTATCAGAAGTAATATGGATGTGATAATCGATAGTCAAGTAGGAAGATTTGCTCAGAGGTACGAAAGACCTGGCAATCTCCACTGGGAGGGTGTAAAAATGATAGCTCAGAGGTAGCATAAACGTGAGCTAATTGATAGTCATACCGAGAGGTTAGGCACGATCCTAGTATTTTTGGTGGAAGAAAAAAAGGGCCAGAGGTAATATTGATGTGGCTATTTTCTTTGGATGGAGAACATAGAGAGCTCATAGTTCAGTAGTAATATAGGCGTGAACTGTTTGCTTCCATTGAGGATATCCCACTGGAGATTTTAGGCAGACTTATTACTTCTTGCACATGAGAGTACATGTAATAAGTTCGAGACGAAACCCTATCAGAGGTAATATGGATGTGATAGGTTTTGTGGACACATTAATTCTTGTGCACCTGAGTGCAAGTAATAGGTTTGAGACAAGCACTGCCAAAGGTAATATGGACGTGACAGTTTTTTTGGACTTATCACTACTGGCATACTGCGGATTGGGTACGGATGATAAGTTGGAAGACAATCGATATAAGAGGTAATATGGACGTGATGATCGATGATCAAAGCCAGAATGTTTGCTCAGAGGTAATATGTACATGGCAAACTCCATAGCGTACCTTAAGTACATATAATAAGGTAATATGGACATGGAAAAATTCTGAAACTATCTTACTCAAAGGTAATATGGACATAAATAAGATATTATTCTGTGGGGATAGTGGAGAGACGTTGTTCAGAGGTAATATGAACATAAACTGACTTTTTTCTCTGTAGGGGAAAATGAGGATAGTTCAGAGGTAATATGGATTTGAATAATTCATTTCCGTTGCGGGCATCCCACAGTGGGGGTTTTGGTGGACCTATTACTTCTTGTGCACGAGAGTGTAAGTAATAAGTTCGAGATGAAAACCCTATCAGAGGTAATATGGTCATGATAGGTTTTGTGGACTTAACACCGCTGACGTACCTAAATTTAAGCACGGGTGATAAGTTGAGATGACGACTGATGATAGTCGTAGGGAGAGGTTTGGTCAGAGGTCACTTGGACACGGCAGACTCTCGGGGGAGGATGAAAGCACAGAGGTGACGTAGACATAAGCTGATCAATAGCCATACCGAGAGGTTAGGTACGATCATGAGGATATCCCACTGGAGGATTTTTGGTGGATTTATTACTTCGCACAAGAGTGTAAGTAATAGATTCAAAACCCTATCAAAGGTAATATGGACATGATAAATTTTGATAAGTGGGGATACAAACCGATATCAGAGGTAATATGGACATGATGATCGATGGCCAAAATCTGGAAGGTTTGCTCAGAGGTCACTTGGACATGGCAAACTCAGCCGGGAAAAATGTTTGGGCAACAGTTCAGAGATAATATGGACGTGAATCCATGTTCGAAAAACTCACTGGGGAGTGATTTGCTGAGTGTGGTCTATCCAAAAAATATGGATAGACCTGAAGGTTGCTCCGCTGGGGAGATTGATGGAACGATAGCTCAGAGGTAATATGGACATGGCTGGTTTTGTGAACTTAACACCACTGGCGTACTTAGAGTTAAGTACGGGTGCTACGTTGAGATGACAACCGATATCAGAGGTAATATGGACATGATAATCGATAGCCGAACCTTGAAGGTTTGCTCAGAGGTAATATGGACATGGCAAACTTTTGTGAACTTAACACCACTGGCGTACTTAGAATTAAGTACGGGTGCTAAGTTGAGATGACAACCGATATCAGAGGTAATATGGACATGATAATCGATAGCCGAACCCGGAAGGTTTGCTCAGAGATAATATGGACATGGCAAACTTTTGTGAACTTAACACCACTAGCGTACTTAGAATTAAGTACGGGTGCTAAGTTGAGATGACAACCAATATCAGAGGTAATATGGACAGGATAATCGATAGCCAAACCTGGAAGGTTTGCTCAGAAGTAATATGGACATAGCAAACTTTTGTGAACTTAACACCACTGGCATACTTAGAATTAAGTACGGGTGCTAAGTTGAGATAAAAACCGATATCAGAGGTAATATGGACATGATAATCGATAGCCGAACCCGGAAGGTTTGCTCAGAGGTAATATGGACATGGCAAACTCGGCCGGAAAAAAAATATATTTGGACAACAGTTCAGAGGTAATATAGACGTGAACCAGTATTCAATAAACTCACTGAAGAGTGGTTTGCTAAGTGTGGTTTATCCGAAAATGAGGATAGACCTGAAGGTTGCTCCACTGGGGAGACTTTGGTGACTCATCATCCGGTACTTCTTGAGGGAGAAAATTGCCAAATTGGAGTGAGATCATATTTGCAGTGACCGTCTTCTCATTATTATGCAAAGTGATGACTTTGGCGTTGATCAAGTCCTAGATTTATCTTTTCAGTACATAGCATGCCTTTGTGGGGGTGATGAATGTACCGATGAAAGAGACAATATTTTGGGTCATCGACCTTGTCAGCCTTTTCAGGGCATCTAATGTTGGATAGCCGAAGTTTGTTTTCCTTCATCAATATATTAAAGATTTCAATGATGTCATCATCATTGAAGGAGAAAGTCTCCTTTGGATTTAAGGCTTCCGATACCTTAGTCATACGGTCCTCAGGGAAGACCGATAATTTTGCATCATTTTCGGACTCAGAGAGAATTCTACCCCCAGCTTTGGATGCTGCTCTGTTTTGTCGAGGAAGACTACCCCTAGACATGTCATTGTCTGGTTCTTGGGAATCATCGTCCTCACGGCATGATGGGTTGGTGTGGATCAGCAGAAGATTGATACAACCGGCTTACAGAGTTACTGCGGGCCCTGAGGTCAGCAGGACCATGTTTACCTTGTGGGCCAGAGTCTACATTGTGGCACTCATGGTGTGCATCATTACCTCAAGAGCATCGAGTCATTGGCAATTGCTGAGCCCTTCCGCCTTGGGTTCTTGAGTCGCACTATCCTCAGGGAAGACGGTCATAGTTGCATCATCTTCAGACTCAAAGGAGATGCTACTCTCAACTTCAAATGATGCTTTGACTATTCGAGGGTGACTCCCCCTTAGCCTGTCATTGTCTGTTCCTTTGATGTGATCAAAGGGTACATCTGCCTCATCATAGACGGGAGATGTAATTTTACGTGCAGGGCGTGTTTAAAATTTCCGGATTGGCACTGAGACCTTGCCAGAAGTTTTGTCTATCACATCACAGACGGGAGACGAAGGTTTACGCGCAGGGCGTATTTGGGACTTCTGGATTGGCACTGAGGCATTGCCAGGAATTTTGTCTACCACGTCACAGGGAGAGATGAAGGTTTACGTGCAGGGCATGTTTGGGACTTCTGGATTGGCACTGAGGCATTGCCAAGAATTTTGTCTACCACGTCACAGACGGGAGACGAAGGTTTACGCGCAGGGCATGTTTGGGACTTCTGGATTGGCATTGAGATATTGCCAGAAGTTTTATCTACCATATCACAAACGGGAGACGAAGGTTTACGCACAGGGCATGTTTGAGACTTCTGGATTGGTACTGAGGCATTGCCAGAAGTTTTGTCTACCATGTCACAGACGAAAGACAAAGTTTTACGCACAGGGCGTGTTGGCTGTGTTGTCACAACTTTGTTGATCAGTGAATGAGAACTTACAGGAAGGGTAGAGGACGTCTTAGGCATCCACACTTTACGCAGCTTCCTATTGTTATGGACAGAGGAGGAATGAGAACTACTCCCTGTATGAAGCATGATTTCATAAGCAGATTGGTCGAACTGGATGACCAAAGTCTTCTTCGTCGATCTGATGGATACAACATCGTGTTGAGCAATTGCTTTCTCATCAGAGGAGAAAGTCTTCCCCAATAGAGTCGCCATTTTGTTTGGATAAACAAAGTTTATACGAAACTTTTTCTTACAAATGAGAAAAGAGAAAAGTATAAATAATCCTATACGAGGATATTAAGTACAATAAAATGATTCTAGGGAAGTATTGCTATGGAAGTCTGATCTGCAGTCGATCACTTTGTTCCTTGGACTACACGATGATGAAGAAGTGCTGTAGAAGAAGCTTCAAACTTTCTCTAAACTGAAGGCAAAAGCCGACCAAAGGAAAGTTGTAGGTAGGATTGAATTCTTGTTGCCAAAGTTGTTAGCCAAAACCAATTCCTCTCCTCTCTTTTTAGTTAAACATATCTATTCAGAGGTATTATGAACATGATAGAATATAATTTCCTCTTTTTATCGTGTGACCAGGGGTCTCTATTTATAGAGATCAATCAAGTAATTGCCTGGTTGGCGTAAAAGCCAAATGACTGTCTTGATGGCGTAAAAGGCCAAACTGTGAAGAAGATTACCTCCTTTACGCTGCGGTTATGACAACTGCTATCCACGTTCCAATAATCTTCTGAATCTGCGTATGACATGTATCCCTTTATAGGATAACGTATATATCTGCTTCTCGAAGATTATGGTATGCAAGCCACGTAGGTAACTGCCCCTGCATAAAATGGTTGGCGTAAAAGCCAAATGACTATCTTGTTGGCGTAAAAGGCCAAACTGTGAAGAAGATTACCTCCTTTACGCTGCGGTTATGAAAACTGCTACCCACATTCCAATAATCTTCTGAATCTGCGTATGACACGTATCCCTTTATAAGGTAACGCGTATAACTGCTTCTCGAAGATCATGGCATGCAAGCCATGTAAGTAACTGTCCCTGCGTAAAACTTGATAATTCATAAATAATAGATAACCAGCGTAAAATAGCTAATTATCCTTCACAACTGAGGTCTTGAGCATATTCTGGGCTAAGTAGCTTTATCAACGTACCTTTACAAATATAGCCGAGTTGGCATATTTCGAGGAGATAGCATACAGCGTACTCCTATAGTTGAAAATAGCCTGGTTGGCGTAAAATGCAAGGATGGTGATGTGAGCGTATTAGTCTCAGTCTTAGCTTTCCCAGTCATGCATCATTACAGCCGTTCTCTCGATCATCATGCAGTACTTTTGTCAAATGTCAGGTTCACTGATTTGACTGACAAATTCATCCGAGGAATATGAAGAGTTCCTCGTACAACTTTACGCTGCATTAAAAACTACATATTTTAAACTTTATGCAGGAAGGTATAGTAACCTATTTTGTACTAAATAAACTTTGAAGCTCTGTTTTATGCGTACAACTCTGAAGCCCTATTTTATGCCAAACAAACTTTGAAGCTCTGTTTTACGTGTACAGCTCTGAAGCCCTATTTTATGCCGAACAAACTTTGAAGCTCTGTTTTACGCGTACAGCTCTGAAGCCCTATTTTACGCCAAACAAGCTTGAAGCTCTGTTTTACGCCGGCAGTTTTGAAGCCTTATTTTACGTCAAACAGCCTTGAAGCTCTGTTTTACGTAGGGAGGGACTTCATGTATGTTGGAGGTTTTGACTGTAAAATACGCGAACAATTTCCAGCATTTTTTATGCTTCTAGAAGACCCCCTTCAAAGTTTTTAAAACTTGGACAAGTTTTAAAATACTTTAAAAGAAGCATGGAAAAAGTCCTTGATATGGGAATGAATATCCTGCTAGAGGTGATATCTACGGGGTAGTACATTCCATTCTCTTGGAGAATTTTTGTAGACTTATTACCCAAAACGTACCTAAGACTAGGTACAGATAACAAGTTGAAATAACTGACACTATCAGGGGTTATACGAACATAATAGTAGAAAGTCGATAGGCAAACTATGACAAAGTTCTGAAAATATCTTATTCAGAGGTAATATGAACATGATAGAATATGATCCAGCTAAATTTGTATACAAAATACTATCAGAGGTAATATGAATATGATAGTTTTGAAGTTTCAAATTAGTTAAACATATCTATTCAGAGGTAATATGGATGTGGTAAGATATCATAGTTTTTTAGGATATCCCGCTAGGGGATCTTTGATGGACCTATTACTTATTGCGCACTGTAGTGCAAGTAATAAGTTTAAAATGAAACCCTACCAAAGGTAATATGGACGTGGCAGATTTTATGGACTTAACACCGCTAGCATACTTAGAATTAAGTACGGGTGATAAGTTTAGACAATGACTGGTATCGAAGATAATATGGACGTAATAATCGATAGTCAAGTAGGAAGATTTTCTCAGAGGTACGAAAGACATTGCAATCTCCACTGGGAGGGTATGAAAATGATAGCTTAGAGGTAGCATAGACGTGAGCTAATTGATAGTCATACCGAGAGGTTAGGCACGATCCCAGTATTTTTGGTGAAAGAAAAAAAAGAGAGCCAGAGGTAATATGGATGTGGCTATTTTCTTTGGATGGAGAACATCAAGAGCTCATAGTTCAGTAGTAATATAGGCATGAACTGTTTGCTTCCATTGAGGATATCCCACTGGGAGTTTTAGGTAGACTTATTACTTTTTGTACACGAGAGTACATGTAATAAGTTCGAGATGAAACCCTATTAGAGGTAATATGGACGTGATAGATTTTTTGGACCCATTAATTCTTGCGCACCTGAGTGAAAGTAATAGGTTTGAGACAAGCACTGCCAGAGGTAATATGGACATGACAATTTTTGTGGACTTATCACTACTGGCATACTCCGGATTGGTACGGATGATAAGTTGGAAGAAAATCGATATCAGAGGTAATATGGACGTGATGATCGATGATCAAAGCCAGAATGTTTTCTCAGAGGTATTATATACATGGCAAACTCCATGGCATACCTTAAGTACCGATAATAAGCTAAAATGACTAGCACTATCAGGGGTTATGCGAACGTGATAGTAGAAAGTTAAAAAAGTAGAACTTTACTCAGAGGTAATATGGACATGGAAAAGTTCTAAAATTATCTTACTCAAAGGTAATATGGACATAATAAGATATTATTCTGTGGGGATAGTGGAGAGACGTAGTTGAGAGATAATATGAACATGAACTGACTTTTTCTCTACTAGAGAAAATGAGGATAGTTCAGAGGTAATATGGATTTGAACAATTTATTTCCGTTGCGGGCATCCCATATGGGGGTTTTTGGTAGACCTATTACTTCTTGTGCACGAGAGTGTAAGTAATAAGTTCGAGATGAAAACCCTATCAGAGGTAATATGGTCATGATAGATTTTTTGGACTTAACACCGCTAGTGTACCTAAATTTAAGCACGGGTGATAAGTTGAGATGACGACTGATGATAGTCGTAGGGAGAGGTTTGCTCAGAGGTCACTTGGACATGACAGACTCTCGGAGGAGGATAAAAGCACAGAGGTGACATAGACATGAGCTGATCAATAGCCATACCGAGAGGTTAGGTACGATCATGAGGATATCCCACTGGAGGATTTTTGGTAGATTTATTACTTCTTGCGCGCGAGAGTGCAAGTAATAGATTCAAAACCCTATCAAGGGTAATATGGACATGATAGGTTTTGATAAGTGGGGATAAAAATTGATATTAGAGGTAATATGGACGTGATGATCGATGGCCAAAACCTGGAAGGTTTGCTCAGAGGTCACTTGGACATGGCAAACTCAGTCGGGAAAAAATATTTGGGCAACAGTTCAGAGGTAATATGGACGTGAACCCATGTCCGAAAAACTCACTGGGAAGTGATTTGCTAAGTGTGGTCTATCCAAAAAATGAGGATAGACCTGAAGGTTGCTCCGCTGGGGAGATTGATGGAATGCTAGCTCAGAGGTAATATAGACATGGCTGGTTTTGTGGACTTAACACCACTGGCGTACTTAGAGTTAAGTACGGGTGCTAAGTTGAGATGACAACCGATATCAGAGATAATATGGACATGATAATCGATAGCCGAACCCGGAAGGTTTGCTCAGAGATAATATGGATATGGCAAACTTTTATGAACTTAACACCACTGGCGTACCTAGAATTAAGTACGGGTGCTAAGTTGAGATGAAAACCGATATCAGAGGTAATATGGACATGATAATCGATAGCCGAACCTGAAAGGTTTGCTCAGAGGTAATATGGACATGGCAAACTTTTGTGAACTTAACACCACTGGCGTACTCAGAATTAAGTACGGGTGCTAAGTTGAGATGACAACCGATATCAGAGATAATATGGACATGATAATCGATAGCCGAACCCGGAAGGTTTGCTCAGAGGTAATATGGACATGGCAAACTTTTGTGAACTTAACACCACTGGCGTACTTAGAATTAAGTACGGGTGCTAACTTGAGATGACAACCAATATCAGAGGTAATATGGACATGATAATCGATAGCCGAACCCGAAAGGTTTGCTCAGAGGTAATATGGACATGGCAAACTTTTGTGAACTTAACACCACTGGCGTACTTAGAATTAAGTACGGGTGCTAAGTTGAGATGACAACCGATATCAGAGATAATATAGTCATAATAATCGATAGCCGAACCTGGAAGGTTTGCTCAGAGGTAATATGGACATGGCAAACTTTTATGAACTTAACACCACTGGCGTACTTAGAATTAAGTACGGGTGCTAAGTTGAGATGACAACCGATATCAGAGGTAATATGGACATGATAATCGATAGCCGAACCCGAAAGGTTTGCTCAGAGGTAATATGGACATGGCAAACTCGGCCGGGAAAAAAATATTTAGACAACAGTTCAGAGGTAATATAGACGTGAACCAGTGTTCAATAAACTCACTGAAGAGTGGTTTGCTAAGTATGGTCTATCCGAAAATGAGGATAGACCTGAAGGTTGCTCCACTGGGGAGACTTTGGTGACTCATCATCCGGTACTTCTTGAGGGGGAAAATTGCCAAGTTGGAGTGAGATCATATTTGCAGTGATCGTCTTCTCGTTATTATGCAAAGTGATAACTTTGGCGTCGATCAACTCCTGGATTATCCTTTTCAGTACATAGCATGCCTTTGTGGGGTGATGAATGTACTAATAAAAGAGACAATATTTTGGGTCATCGACCTTGTCAGCCTTTTCAGGGCATCTGATGTTGGGTAGCCGAAGTTTGTTTTCCTTATCAATATATTGAAGATTTCAATGATGTCATCATCATTGAAGGAGAAATTCCCCTTTGGATTTAGGACTTCCGATACCTGAGTCGTACGGTCCTCAGGGAAGACCGATAATTTTGCATCATTTTTGGACTCAGAGGGAATTCTACCCTCAGCTTTGGATGCTGCTCTGTCTTGTCGAGGAAGACTACCCCTAGACATGTCATTGTCTAGTTCTTGGGAATCATCGTCTTTACGGCATGACGGGTTGGTGTGGATCACCAGAAGATTGATACTCCCGGCTTACAGAGTTACTACGGGCCCTGAGGTCAGCAGGACCATGTTTGCCTTGTGGGCTAGAGTCTGTATTATGGCACTCATGGTGTGCATCATTACCTCAAGAGCATCGAGTCATTGGCGATTGCTGAGCCCTTCTGCCTTGGGTTCTTGAGTCACACTGTCCTCAGGGAAGACGGTCATAGTTGCATCATCTTCAGACTCAAAGGAGATGCTACTCTCAACTTCAAATGATGCTCTGACTATTCGAGGGTGACTTCCCCTCAGCCTGTCATTGTCTGTTCCTTTGATGTGATGCAAGTCTCTATTAAAATAAACAACTAAGCTAAATACCGTTACACGTGTTGCTCACACCGATGGCCAGTCGAGTATGAGGCACGCATCCCTACATGAACTCACTCCGTAACGTATAATCATACGTGTCAAGGCCTGGGGAGTCATACCAATAACTCCACAACTTTAGGTGGATCTACTAGACACTAGGTCAGACACAAGTCCTAACGTCAACGCCTTCGTTGATTGCACCCGAGTCTCTCTCGGACGTGCACAGTTATATAATATAAACATGCAACCAATAATACAGAATTTAAACAGTACAACAAGGCAAGGTATACTTGCCTGACAAGAGAGCTGCAAAATATAACGTCCAGATGTCAAACACCAAAAGTCAGAAACTATGGCCTCAGAATGAACGTCTCCAGATGCTGAAATAAACATCACCAACGTTCCCAGAATAAGCAAAATATCTAGAAAATACTACCCTTTCGTCCAATTTGGACACAGGGGCAAAACGGTAATTTCAGGTCAAGGCGGGGTCCACCAGTGGCCCACTTTGCACCGAAAAGCATGCCAAGGGTAAAGGTCTTTAAATGGGACAAATTATAGGTCAAAAAAACTCTAAATGTCAGTACGAACACAACGGTATGTCCAAATATGGATTTTGATGAGCCGAACACAATTTCGTCCCAAAAGTCAACCGTAGGGCCCGCCAATTGGTGACTTGGTCAACTGTCTCAGAATTACGTGAAAATTGGGTCACAGGACCAGCGCGATACCATGAGTCCAGTGGCGTAAGTTCCGTCGTATTCTGACAAGCGTGCATAAAATGCGTATGACTTTTGCAAAAGTTGCGACACAGGAGATTTACTGCGGATACGGGCTGTTTCCGACGCGCACACGCGTCCAAATCAATTTTCGCAAAATCTCACACGTCCGGGTACATGGCGCGCACCTTTTGGTACACTTGGTACACGGCAGGGCGATCCCGTTTGGTGGGGCGTGCTCCATATCACAAATTTTGGAATTTAAAAAAAGTAAGTTTTCGTGTTTTTCTACCTAATTTATTTTAACATACAACAACAAATAAAATATTGTATTTGACAGAAAATAAACTAGGTTAGGTGGTCTTCTCATATCAATAAGAAAAACTGAATTCGGATCTCTGTGGTGGGAGATACGAGTCCGGGAACATAGGTAGTTTACCGCAGTTTTCTGCGTTTCCAAAAGTTGTCATTTTTTGTCAACTTGGGGGCTATTTTTGCCTAGGTTTACGCGCTGAACGAGATAAACTAATACACAGTATTTAGAGAGGGATAGGTGGTGATCGTATCGGCGAAGACGGGATTAAGTTTGGTCGAGCGAGGGCACGAAAAATGGAGCGGGAACACAGGTACGTTGCTGCAATTTCCTGCGCGGCAACGCTCGCGGGCGTGCGGCGTGCGACGGTTGTGGCGTGGCTGGGGCGGTCGCTGGCTGGCGGTGGCGGCAGGTCGGAGGTTCGACGGTCGAGGGTGGCGCGGCTAGGTGGCAGGAGTAGTGGAATAGGGTTAGGGTTTAGGGAGTGTAGTAGTATATATATAGGGGGGAAGGTCGGTTCCGCGGGGGGGGGGGGGGGGGGGAAACCGTGGAGGGGGGGTGCTTTAAAATAGCTGCTGCTGCTACTGTTTCTTTCTTTCTTTCTTTCTTTCCTTGTTTTGGTTTGGGTTGGAGTAGGTCGGGTAGGTTATAGGGTTTGAGTTTTGGGTTAGAGTCCAATAGGAATTCTAACCTATTTTCTTTTCTTTTCTTTTCTTTTCTTTTTCTTTTTCTTTTTCTTTTTCTTTTTCTTTTTTTCTTTTCTTTTTCTTTCTTATTCTTTTATAATATATATATATATATATATATACACACACACACACACACACACATATATATATTTATAGGAAATTCTAGAAATTTAATCTGTGCATACCATTAAGCTAGCAACTGTCCAAAAGATCTCCTACATGAAATTAATTAAAAATTTTTTATAATGGCTCCATAAATCCCCTAAATGCACAAACACCTCAAATAAAAATTAAATAAATTATATTTCCTCTATTTAGCCCATAATTACTATAAATAAAAAATAAATAATTAAAATAACTAATACGGTTTATTAAAATATAGGGGTTTTATAATCTACCCAACTTATAAAAATTTTGTCCTCGAAAAACTAAGCCACGGTAGAAAGTCAAGGATGGTATAAGATATGAATTAACAAAGTAATTTCATACCTTGGTCAATGAATAGGTTCGAAAAATGCTTGCGCATGTCGTCCTCGCGCTCCCAAGTAGATTCTCCTGGCGCGCCATGCTTCCATGCCACGCGAACCAAGGGAATAGACTGGTTCCTCAACACTTTCTCTCGACGATCAAGGATTCCCACGGGTTGCTCTTGGTATGATAAGCTCGGCCTAATGGTGATCTCCGAATGGTCGAGAACATGACGGCTGTCTGCCACATATCGCCTGAGTTGCGACACATCAAATACATCATGTACTTCCTCAAGTGAAGGTGGTAGCGCAAGTCGATATGCCACTTCTCCCACTCTCTCTAGCACGTCAAATGGTCCAATATACCTTGGACCCAACTTGTCGCGCCCTCCGAATCGAATGGTGTCTCTGGTAGGTGATATCCTCAAGAAGACATGATCATCCTCTTTGAACTCCAAGGGACGACGATGACGGTCTGCCCTCTGCTTCTATCTGTCTTGCACTGCTCGCAAGTATCCTTGTATCTTCTTTACTGTCTCTACGATGTTGACCATCAATTCCAGTCCCAGAATCTGACGTTCTCCCACGTTACTTCAACACACAGGAGACCTACTCTTTCTTCCATACAATGCTTCAAATGGAGCCATCTGGATACTCGCTTGATAGTTATTGTTGTAAGAAAACTCCACAAGATGTAGGTAGTCCTCCCATGATCTTCCAAAGTCTAACATACAAGCCCTCAATATATCCTCCCATGTCTGAATAATACGCTCTGACTACCCATCTGTCTGCGGATGATAAGATGTACTGAATTTCAGACGAGTTCTAAGACTCTCTTGCATGCTCCTTTAAAAGTGCGATATGAAATGCAAATCCCTGTCTGATACAATGTTGACTGGCATGCCGTACAATCTCACGATCTGCCTTGTATATAAGTAAGCTAAAGCTTCTGTAGACTGGCCAACTCTAAAAGGTAAGAAATGTGCTGACTTGGTGAGTTGGTTCACTATTATCTATACTGCATCTCTTTCACTTGGACTCTTGGAAAAATCCGTGACGAAGTCCATAGTGATGTGCTCCTACTTCCACTCTGAAATCGGAAGTGGTTGCAATAATCCTGCTGTTCTCTGGTGCTCCGCCTTTACTTGCTGACATACCAGGCATTTAGCTACAAAGTGAGCTCTCTCTCTTTTTATTCCATGCCACCAAAAGTGATGTCGTAAGTCAGGATACTTCTTGGTGCCTCCAGGATGAATAGAATATATCGAACTATGAGCTTCTGTCATCAGCTCCTGTCGAATCTCTTCATTTGGAACATAAAGGCGATCACCTCATCGTAATGTCCCATCTGCTCCGGATAAAATTACTTCAATGCCAAGCTCTTGCAAGTCCTCCAATAATTCTCTTTGTACTGTCAAGTAATAAGCTGCTGGCTTCCGGCTTAACGCATCTGCTACAACATTAGCCTTTCCTGGGTGATAATGTAGCTCTATCTCGAAATCTTTTATCAATTCAAGCCATCAACGTTGCCTCATATTTAACTCCTTCTGCGTGAAGACGTACTTGAGGCTTTTGTGGTCTGTATAGATCTCCACTCGTTCCCCATATAAGTAATGTCTCTATAGCTTCAGAGCAAATACAATGGCTGTAAGTTCCAAGTCATGAGTTGGATAATTCTTCTCATACACTCGTAACTGTCTAGATGCATATGCAATTACCTTGCCATGCTACATCAATACGTATCCCAAGCCTTTCCTTGATGCGTCACTGTTGATCACATAACCTCTTGATCCTGATGGAATAGTCAATACTGGTGATGTGGTCAGTCGCTTCTTCAACTCCTCGAAAGCGTCTTGACACTCGTCGGTCCATATGAATTCTTGATCCTTACAAGTCAGCCGAGTCATAGGTGCTGCTATCCATTTAGGAGTCAGTCAATTGTCCGTCCAGGTGAAATCCATTTAGACCCGTGATAGCAAAATGATACATTCTTCATCGAAACACTTGAGTTCTGAACTTGACCAAAGTTACGAGGCAAAAAAAAAAATTTATGCTGCTATAGTGATGTATATATCAGGAAGGTAATAAAATATAATGTATGTAGGTAGTAAAGGGTCATTCTAAAGTAGCACAGTTTTAAACTGAAATCAAATCTAATAATAGAGTTTGGTAATTTTCCCATGAAACAAACAGAAATGGCTACAGAAACAATACATTTTTCGTACTTATACTAAGCACGAGGTTTCGTCTTTCCGAAATAAGGGAAGACGAAAAACAATAATCAAGAGTTCAAGGGGGGGTAATAGATTAGAAGTGTGGGGATCAAGGCGTTTAAAGAATTCAAATGGGAATTGTCAAGGCAGTTGTGGATTAAAATCCTATCTTGGTAATTCCTATTCACATGCTCGTATTAGTATAGTTATGTAACTGATACGATATGCTCAGACATATCTAGAGGGCAAGTACATTCGTCTACTAATCACTATATATCTCAATCCACGTAAGTAGTTATGCAAAGGGCGAACCAAGCGCACTATGGTTGATCAGACCGTAATACACTTATTCTGAAATGTATTAGTGTAGTACTCCAATAATACATATATCATGAACAAGCTTGGTAAAGAATAAGCTTGCAAAACCAGGCTATAATAGCATCATAAGTGTAAACTCCTTCACCCAAAATAGGTATTTGTGTATATTTTATATTATTATATTTATTATAGATGTTGAATTTATTTAGAGTATTATCTTAGTTAATTAGAAAATAATTTTTTTAGTATATTTACTTATATAAATATTTATTTAGAATTATTTTTAGGATATTTTAGATTATTGGGATTTTTCCATAATTTTTAGTCAATTAAAAACTAGTAACACTAATTTTTGAGAACTTTAAAGAATTTAGTTTATGTTCAAACTTAATTAAAAATATCCCAAAATTTTATTTTAGGTTCTAAATAATAAAATATATTTTCTAGAATTTTTTGGGAATTTTTCGATTATTTTTAGCATTTATTTCGAGTTAATTATGAAAAACTGAATTAAAAACTAATTTCTGAAAAAGAAAACCCAAAAAGTAATTAATTCTGCCCAGTCAGCAAACAGGGGGCCCACCTGTCAGCCTCCAGCAGTGAACAGTGCTGGGTCCGCCTGTTAGTGACCGCTGAGTGGGTGCGAGCCGAGCCGACCTCGAGCCGAGCCGAGACCGAGTTCGACTCGGACTCAGCTGAGCCGAGCCGCATCGAACTGCGACCGTTCGATCTGGGCGAGGCTGCACGGATGGCTTCCACATGGCACGCTGTGAGCCGCGGCTGCACTTTCTCTCTCCTATATATATATATAATAGTTTAGATATTAATTTCTATGGTTTTTCTTCAGCCAATTTTTGGAGAATTGTCATCTAGGGTTCCTTCATCTTCCAGAAGCCATTGCGCATAGCTCCGGACTCCAAACGAGGCCTAGTTTTTTTTTAGAACGATAATGAGATTAGATTTCTGATTATATAAATTTTTTTTCTAAATTATTAGTATTAAATTCTGGAAAATTCGTAGAGCACAGCATGTCCGAAAATAGACGTATTTTAATATTTTTGCAATTTCGTGAGAACCCGGAATCAGAATCACGAACTGTTTAAAGTTTCGGAAAGCTAATGTCGAGATCATCGACATATATTTTTCTCAGAATTTATTTCGAAGTATTTACATACTGTTAATTCTGTAGAACTTCTAGCTTAGAATTTAACCATCGGTGCACAATACAAAATTTGTATGTGCCATAATTCCCAAACGAATTTGAATTCGGACGAGCCGTAAATTCCAGCATGTTTTTGACGCTGAAATCTACAGGAAATCATGCATGAAAATTGAGTTTGTGTCGGTTGACTTTTCGGTCAACAGATCGTCTCGATTTGCGTGCCATGAGTCTCGAGTTGATAAAATTTAGTTTCTTTGGACAAAATTTAGGAATTAACATAAAAATCAGAATAATAAGATTAAAATAAGATTTTAGAGTAATTATTCCAGAATTAAATAAATTAAAATAAATTATCTTTTGACGTGATAAATTTGTAATACATAGGCTATTTGGACTGTGACTTGGACTCTGATTCATACCAGCAGCAGGACCCCAGGCAAGATACCTTGCCAAATTATTTATAGTACTTTGTATGCTATTTATATTTCTTTTTATTTATTTCATTTCTGTATAGTTCTTGCATGTGTAGTTTTTCTCCAGTTATTACTATGTATTTGATATGTTGACACACACATGGCACCTAGTATCATGGGAGGATAATCATTAGACGTATGGGCTTTTAACCACTCTGGTAAACCGTAGTATATAGTTCGCACTACGGGCGTGTGTCGCGCTGGTCGCTACCCCAGAGGTATGTCGATTTCTGTAGAGTCGCGCTGGTCGCTACCCCAGAGGTATGTCGATTTCTGATGTTCTAGACGGGTGTGTGAGTTGTGAGGCTTAGATCGAGTAGACTACCCTTGCCCATACGTCAAAAAGTTGTCCTCATTTACATTCATATAGATTGTCTTGTACAGCGTACTTATTTATTTTCAAATTATATGCATGTTTACTGTATTCAAGTTGGCTCGTATTTTCTGTATCTTGTTACGTCCCTCTGAGGACCTGGTCCGCTACCAAGTGTATCTGTTCTTGAGTATTTATAGGAGCACAGATTTGGATGGTTGTATATGCTTAGTGGATGTCTTCTCTTCGAGCCGTGATCAATAGCTGGTATCCTTATATTGGGTTTGATTGTGTTGTACTTATATTGTATTTACCTTTCCTATTCGAGTTGGTAGTGGATTTGTTTCCATCCAACTATCATCCTAGATACTTCTTATTAAGATCTAGTTTCATCGATACTGTTTATTTATTTCTATATGATTTTGGTGGATGAGATTTAGATTTTACCCTGTGACTTGTATTACAGTTATACCACTTGTGGATTTGATATTCATATTACAGCGTACGTGTGGATTTGGTTTCCATATATTGGAGTTGCCATATTCATGCGGCTGGCATGCTTACGTGTCCTAGTCCTACGTATTTTTGGGACTGGGGCGTGACATATTTTTGTGGTGGCCCATGCAGGTCGAGAGTATATTGTCTCGGTTACGTTACTGTACCAAGCAAGCCTGCACCTAGGAATAGAGTATAGGATCTCATCCATATTTGACTATGACTCATCCTTCCTTCCAATCTGTTCTATTTGAATAGCCGTATCCTGCTCGATTCATGTACTTTCCTAATAGTTCTTTAAGTATAGCCTTCTCCTATAATATAGAAGTTCCTGTTGTTAGATGATAATTAGAGTAGCACACCTATTAAGAATACAACGAGAATATAGACACACCACTAAGTTTAGAATATCTAGTGAACCCTAGAATTCCATATCTTTAGATTGGTATACCATTACCCCTTGATGTATTAAGAAGACTTGAGAGTAGTATAGACACTACTAGAGTTAGTTAGAAGTTTTACCATAATGTTTGACACCTAGTATCACATAGTCTTTTGACCTATTAATGGAGTGTGATTGAACAACATTAATTGCATTCTAGCAAAAGACGACAATGTTTATTCAGACGATAGAATTTAGAGGTCCTTGCCCCTATTTGGTCGACTAGCGACTTAGACAAGGAGGTTGTATGATAACTGTAGGGATTGTAGAGTCTTTTATTATTGTTGTTTAGTTGTTTTTGTTTTTGTGAACTTGAATTAAATTGTACCTCATTTCATCATCATCTAGCATACTTATATTTGCTGTACTACCTTGACTTATGCTGCTATTATAGCCTAGTTTTTGCAAGCTTATTCTTTATCGAGCTTGTTCATGACATATGTATTATTGGGGAGGCCCACAATAATACAATTCAGAATCAGTGTATTATGGTCTAATCAACCATAGTGCGCTTGATTCGCCCTTCGCAATAATACTTTACGTGGATTGAGATATATAGTTGACTAGTAGACACCTGTACTTGCCCTCTAGATATGTCTAAGCATATTGTATCTGTTACATAACTGTACCGATGCGAGCATGTGGATAGGCATTACCAAAATAGGACTTCAATCCACAACTGCTTTGACAATTCCTATTTGAATTCTTTAAACGCCTTGATCCCGATACTTCTATTCTATTACCTCGCCCTTGAACTCTTTATTATTGATCTCCGTCTTCCCTTATTTCGGAAAGACGAAACCTCGTGCTTGTGTAATCCCCCTGATTTTCATAGAATTAAAATTTTGGATTTATCATAATTTTCTGGGATTTTCTGGAATTTTCCTGTAATTAAATACCAGTGTTTTAATTATTCAATGATTTTTAAATGATAATAAATATTGTTAAAATATTATGAAAATAATATTTTATGGTGTAAAATGAAAATCTAGACCTAGGGTAATTTTTTTAGAATTTATTGGGCCCTGGACCTATTTTTAAAACCCCTAAAAATAATTATTTATTTAATTATTTAATTATTTACTGTTTAAAGAATTAATTATATTTTTATAAATAAATCAGCCCAACCCGGCCCAATAACCCCGGCCCAGCCCGCACTGCTGTCGGGTCGGGTCGGGTCCAACAGAACCCGACCCGTGGCCACCCGAACCCGCTACTTCTCTCTTCCCAGCCGAATCGTCCCCGACGAACTCCCTTCCCGCCGCCGTGTAACGCCCGCCGCCCGCCGGAACCCCTTCCTCTCCCCTCTCTGTAACCGCCGCCGCCGCCTCCTTCTCTTCCCTTCCCCTCAACCGACGTCGCCTCCCCTTCCTCAACCTCCGGCGGTCGATCTCCCGCTCCGGCTATAAAAGCCCTAAACCCTCCGCCCGGCTCCTCCCCCACCGTGCCCTAGATCCTTCACAGCCCCGCCACGCCACCAGAACTTGCCGCCGAGTCCCCGGAGCCCTAGCCGACCCTCTCCTCGCTCCGCCGCTGTCCTCCAGAAACTCCCCCAGCCGTGCCTCCTCTCCGTCGAGTCAGCCCTCCGCCTCCTCCATATTTCCCTCATCCGCCTTCACCAGTAAGCCGCCCACCTCTCCCCGCGAGCCGCCCGAGACGACGCCTCCGTGAGCAGCCGGCCGCTCCTCAGTCCTTGGCCTCCTCCGGTCGGCCTCCCCGTCAACAGTGCCGCCGAGCTACAGAAGCCCTAGACGCGGACACAGCGAGGACGGACACAGGGTTCTCAGGACACGAGAAAACCCTAACCCTAATTTTGAACAGTGTCGGACACAACTTGAGGACACGGAGATTTTCGGTTTGTGGAACCCAGTTCAGGTAACCGTAACTTTCTTTTCGTAGCTCGGAATTCGATTCCGTCTTTTGTATCGCGTAGCCTGTATGACCCTCTCGGTGCCCGGACAAACCGCTCGGGGCATCGCGTCCTGTGGTGATCGCACACCGCGATCCAAAAACAGGAAAACCCAGACCCTGATTCACCCCGGAATCGAGTACGCCCCGCCAAACGGGACGACTTGGTCACGTGCGGTCTTCACCGACACGTGAGCATCGTAGATACGGACGTGCGGGCTTTCGCAGAAGCTGATTCGGATGTGCGTGCACACCGGAATCAGTGCGTATCCGCGGACAACGCCCCGTATCCGTACTTTCTGTTTCTCGCTGTAACTTAGTGTACACAAGTCAGATCGAGACGAAACTTGCGCCATCGGACTCGTAGCAATACGCTGGTCCTGTGGGTCAAGTTTGGTTCGATTCTGAGAACGTTGGAAAAATCGCGTGTCGTGGGCCCCACAGGCTCCACCCGACGGGCGATTTTGAGAACGGCTCATCGAAATCCAATTCTGGAAGTTTCGTTGGGTTCGTATCATCGTTCCTGACCTGTTGACACTAAGTTGGACTGTTTTTGAGACCTTTGACCCTGACTCGGTTTTCGGTGCAAAGCGGCCCACAATTGGACCCCGCCTTGACCCGAAAATGACGTTTTTGCCCTTGTCTCCAAATTGGACTCAAGGACAGGCGTTCCTAGCTGATTGATGTGTTCTGGACCTGATGGTGATGTCTATTTCAGCAACCGGAGTACTGCTTGGAAATTCAGCTGAAGCCAGAGCAACCTTTGGAACCGAAAATCCAGGCAAGTGTACCTTGCCATTAAATGCAGTATTTAATTCATTTTGAATCTCTTGCTCTAATTTCTGTGACTGTGGTACTTGCCCTATCAAATACTTTATCCCCAGGACACCTGACACAAAGCATGATACAGAATCTTCCTGATTATTCAAGGGGATTTTGTTTAGGATATAGATTTCATAACTTGAGCTTTATGTTTTATCCTGACTAGCTGCATTAGTTTCAATCTTGCGTAACATGAACATTGAGATCTGTGACGTGAGATTCATTGGGTGGGGAGAGTATTACCATATCAAGGCTGATTATATTATATATATATCTGGTTATCTGGAAGTGTCCTAGTCTCTGACACAGAGCTTTGGCACCTGTACTGGCCCTCGAGAAAACCCTGCTATGGTTTCTTGTCACTGATCCTGTAGTAGTCTCAGCCTGAAGTATGATTAATAACTCTCAACTTGCATGATCACTTAGCTAGTTTTATTATTTACCCAGATTTGTTTGATAGCAACATCGGCATGCCACTGTCTTAAACTTATTAATTTCTTGTGCTTCTCTTGTGTTTAACATTTTGGTTGACTTGCATGCTCATTCACTGTATTATGGCTCGTATTCTTCTGTACCTTGTTACGTCCCGCTGAGGACCTGGTTTTGTTCTCCAGTTATAGCAGACGAGAGCTACCCTGAGGTGTACGGAACAGGGGCACTACTCGGAGCAGTACCTGAACCTGAGGACGAGGTGACCGCTGAGGACTTCTCCTGAACAACTGCTTCACCATGCTCAGTCATTTAGTCTTTATTTTCCTGTTTCATTAAACTCTCTATTTTCCTGTTTAATTAAACTCTTAAATTTCTGTCTTTGAGAACTTATGTAACAGACTTAATATCGGACTGTTCTCCGATTTATTTACTTTGTCTGGTTGTAACTTAATATATTTCTTTTGCTGAAGTTGATATCATATATTTGTGGATGAGATTAGTAAACCCTGACTGATGTTATACAGCTTAAGTATGTCCGATGGATCCATTAACTTGGGTTTGTCCATCGGTACATGCTGCTGGCCATTGCCACGTGTCCAGTCCCTCGGTATTTTGGGACTGGGGCGTGACAGCTTGGTATAAGTTTAATACACAGAGAGTACTAGATATACCCCGTAGGCCGATCACATACTTGAGGATTATTCTTTTGTAATTAAGGATATATCATATATGATATAATTGGCGTTGAAGTTTTGAGGATTGAATGACATGAGTAAATAAATTAAGGAATATTTTTCTTAAAGTATATAGCCTTCTGTGATAGATAGATAAATTCTAAGTTGGGTAGCAGTGCATTGTCAATTTGGGAGGAATTTCTTTTAGATTGTGATCAAGTAAGATTAGATTGGGAGATTCAAGTCATTTTAATTTTGAGAAATTTTAAAAGAAGGATTAAGATAATGAGGATTTAACGAATTTTAAAATCTTGATATTGCGGACCAAATATTTATACTTTGAGCACATGATTTAAATTTTGAATATTGAAGGATGAATCATCGATTTAAATTTTGAGGATAAATATAGAATTTTAGACTTGAACAATTGGTTAATTAGATTTAAATTTTATAATTTGATGATTTGAATTAAAAGTTCAATTTTGATTGTTGGGTCACCTATTTGAAATATTGAGGATGTAAATTGAGTTTAAATATTTGAATAGTACAAAATTCTTAAGTTAAGAATAGGAATAAGATTTGATTAGAATTGTTTATTGTTCAAAGTCTAGAGGAGATTATGATTGTTAGAAATTATGATATAAATTTTGATGTGGGATGTCATATAGACTTGAGTTAGATTTGGATGTTGATTATTTAAAAATCGAGAAGAGATTACGACAGGTTGAATTTTGATTTAAACAGTGGTTATCTTAATTTTGAAGTGATCGCGATAGATTTGAATATATTTTGTTATTTAAATTTTTGGAAGAGATTGCGATTGACGTACCTTATGTACGAATGTGAAGGATTTAACAAATTATGCCTTATTTTAATTTCGAGGACGAAATTGTTTTAAGTTGGGTAGATTGTAAACTCCCTCACCCAAAATAGGTATTTGTGTATATTTTATATTATTATATTTATTATAGATGTTGAATTTATTTAGAGTATTATCTTAGTTAATTAGAAAATATTTTTTTTAGTATATTTACTAATATAAATATTTATTTAGAATTATTTTTAGGCTATTTTAGATTATTGGGATTTTTCCATAATTTTTTGTTAATTAAAAACTAGTAACACTAATTTTTGAGGACTTTAAAGAATTTATTTTATGTTCAAACTTAATTAAAAATATCCCAAAATTATATTTTAGGTTCTAAATAATAAAATATATTTTCTAGAATTTTTTGGGAATTTTTCGATTATTTTTAGCATTTATTTCGAGTTAATTATGAAAAACTGAATTAAAAACTAATTTCTTAAAAAGAAAACCCAAAAAGTAACTAATTTTCGAAAATAGACGTATTTCGATGTTTTCGCAATTTCGTGATAACCCGGAATCAGAATCACGAACTGTTTAAAGTTTCGGAAAGCTAATGTCAAGATCATCGACATATATTTTTCCCAGAATTTAATTCGAAGTATTTACATATTGTTAATTCTGTAGAACTTCTAGGTTAGAATTTAACCATGGGTGCACAATACAAAATTTGTATGTGCCATAATTTCTAAACGAATTTGAATTCAGACGAGCCGTAAATTTTAGCATGTTTTTGACGCTGAAATCTACAGGAAATCATGCATGAAAATTGAGTTTGTGTCGGTTGACTTTTTGGTCAACAGATCGCCTCGATTTGCGTGTCATGAGTCTCGAGTTGATAAAATTTAGTTTCTTTGGATAAAATTTAAGAATTAACATAAAAATCAGAATAATAAGATTAAAATAGGATTTTAGAGTAATTATTCCAGAATTAAATAAATTAAAATAAATTATCTTTTGACGTGATAAATTTGTAATACATAGGCTATTTGGACTGTGACTTGGACTCTGATTCATACCAGCAGCAGGACCCCAGGCAAGATACCTTGCCAAATTGTTTACAGTACTTTGCATGCTATTTATATTTCTTTTTATTTATTTCATTTCTGTATAGTTCTTGCATGTGTAGTTTTTCTTCAGTCATTACTATGTATTAGATATGTTGACACACACATGGCACCTAGTATCATGGGAGGATAATCATTAGGCGTATGGGCTTTTAACCACTCTGGTAAACCATAGTATATAGTTCGCACTACGGGCGTGTGTCGCGCTGGTCGCTACCCCAGAGGTATGTCGATTTCTGTAGAGTCGCGCTGGTCGCTACCCCAGAGGTATGTCGATTTCTGATGTTCTAGACGGGTGTGTGAGTTGTGAGGCTTAGATCGAGTAGACTACCCTTGCCCATACGTCAAAAAGTTGTCCTCATTTGCATTCATATAGATTGTCTTGTACAGCGTACTTATTTATTTTCAAATTATATGCATGTTTACTGTATTCAAGTTGGCTCGTATTTTCTGTATCTTGTTACGTCCCTCTGAGGACCTGATCCGCTGCCAAGTGTATCTATTTTTGAGTATTTGTAGGAGCGCAGATTTGGATGGTTGTATATGCTTAGTGGATGTCTTCTCTTCGAGCCGTGATCGATAGCTGGTATCCTTATATTGGGTTTGATTGTGTTGTACTTATATTGTATTTACTTTTCCTATTCGAGTTGGAAGTTGATTTGTTTCCATCCAACTATCATCCTAGATACTTCTTATTGAGATCTAGTTTCATCGATACTGTTTATTTATTTCTATATGATTTTGGTGGATGAGATTTAGATTTTACCCTGTGACTTGTATTACAGTTATACCACTTGTGGATTTGATATTCATATTACAGCGTACGTGTGGATTTGGTTTCCATATATTGGAGTTGCCATATCCATGCGGCTGGCATGCTTATGTGTCCTAGTCCTACGTATTTTTGGGACTGGGGCATGACAATAAGTCAAGGTAGTATAGCAAATATAAGTACGCTAGATTATGATGAGAGAAATTACAAAATAATTCAAATTCACAAAAAGACAAGACTCTACAATCTCTACAGTTGTTATTCTAACTCCTTGTCTAAGTCGCTAGTCGACCAAATAGGGGTATGGTCTTCTTAATAAACACTATCGTCTTATGCTAGCATATAGTTAATGTCATTCAGTTATACTACAATAATGAGTCAAGAGGACTATGTGTTACTAGGTTGTGAGGCATACTACCCAACTTAAAATAATAAACTAATACTGCAACAGTCTCAAGGAGAATCTACAAAATAACCTCGTTCTTGTAAATAAAGTATAAACTCTTATTGGGCTATACGAGGAATGGATCTTAGTACTTAATAGGTATCATGTAGGTAATGGTCATCTTAAATCTTAATCATAGTGTTCATAGAATACATGTGTCAATAGTAAGAATGGAAGAGTTACTAGCCTTCAAGGGAAAAAAGAAAATATAACTCGTATCGAGGTATCGTACAAGTTACGCGATTTAAATCTAAGGGATAATCTTCAAGTTACAATCTACAAGAACAAATCAAAATTATCAAGCTCTAACTACCAAGCACCTAATTTCAAAGTTCAAGATTACAACTATAATCCTAGCAAGCTATATATCCTATCATAGAATAAAATTACTTGGTCTATAATCAGAGGTGTCAAGTGGCACGAGTCGGAAGATGAAGAATAGAAGAACATAATTAGTCGTCGTACAACTAGCGAGCATAAGGGTTCAGAGGAACAAGATACAAAATTAAAATAGAGGTACTCTAGATAATGTCATAGTTTTTCTAAGGGGAAGGTGGTATGCTAATCTCTGTGTTCGAGGTATGACCAAGGGAATATTCTATCCATTCCTCTTGGCTTCCTAAGGCATTGTTCGGCTACTATAAGACAAGGTGCTAAAGTTGTAGCTCTCTAGTACTATCTTACCATGAAAAGCTAGGTTCAGTCCTAATGTTTAACTTGGATTCTAATGGTTCCTCAATATTAGGTTCAAACACTATGGTCAAATTTCAAACTAATCCTAGTAGTGTTTATACTACTCTCAAGTCATACATAAATACATCAAGGGATAATGGTAAATTAATCTATAGGTAAGTGACGCTAGGTTTCATTAGGTAATAAGGAAGGCTAGGGTTCATTAAGTATCCTAAACTTAATGATGTGTCAATACCCTAGTTGTGTTCTTAATAGGAATGTTACCCTAATTATTATCCTATCAATAAGGATTCCTATATTCTAGCAGGGGCTATACTCAAGGAATTATTAGGGAAGCACATGATTCAAGCAAGATACGATTATTCAAATGGAATGGATTGGAAGAAAGATAAATCAAAGTCAAATATGGATGAGATCCTATACTCTAATCCTATTTGCAGGCTTTCTCGGTACAGTAACGTAACCGAGACAATATGCTCTGACCTGCATGGGCCACCACTAAAAATATGTCACGCCCCAGTCCCAAAATACGTAGGACTAGGACACGTAAGCATGCCAGCCGCGTGTATATAGCAACTCCAATATATGGAAACCATAATACATGCGTACGCTGTATAATGAACAATAATTCACAAGTGGTAAAACTATCACAAGTCACAGGGTATAATCTAAATCTCATCCAAAGAAATAAAATATAAATGAATAACCAATAACCATGTAACTAGATCTCAATATGAAGTATCTAGAGATGATCGTCGGATGGAAACAAATCCACTGCCGAACTAGAATATAAAATGAACAAGATAAATACCCTATAAGTACAACATCTGACAATCACGAGGCTCGAAGAGAAGACCTCCTCGAAATATAAGTAGCATGTCCGGATCTGCGCTCCTGCAAATACTCATGAACATCTACACCTGAAAAGGGACCAGATCCTCAGAGGGATGTAACAAGATACATAGAAATATGCCATAAAGTAAATACTGAATAAATAAAGGGGGTGTGCTAACCATCTAAGTGAATGAAATTTGAGGACAATCTTGGTACGTATGGGTAGGCGTAGGCATAATGTCCAATGTTCTCTAGAGTATGGTATCTGCAAAATAACCAAGTAACGTCCAACACTCTAGGGAACGTGGTATCTGTAACGTCCATCATTCCGAAGAATGAGGTATCTGCAATATATATACGTCCGTATCGCTCCGAAGAATGCGGTATCCGCATAAAGGAAGTTGGTATCCCATACGCCTACTAGTCGTCCTCCCCGCCCAATACAGATATACAAGTCGTGAACACGATGTGGACATCTCGTACTGTAATGCAAGTCTCGGTAGAAATAAACAACTAAGCTAAATACCGTTACACGTGTTGTTCACACCGATGGCCAGTCGAGTATGAGGCACGCGTCCCTACATGAACTCACTCTGTGACGTGTAATCATACGTGTCAAGGCCTGGGGAGTCATACCAATAACTCCACAACTTTAGCTGGATCTACTAGACACTAGGTCAGACACAAGTCCTAACGTCAACGCCTTCGTTGACTGCACCCGAGTCTCTCTCAGACGCGCACAGTTATATAATATAAATATACAACCAATAATACATAATTTAAATAGTACAACAAGGCAAGATATACTTGCCTGACAAGAAAGCTGCAAAATGTAACGTCCAGATGTCAAACACCAAGAGTCAGAAACTATTGCCTCAGAATGAACATCTCCGAATGCTGAAATAAATATCACCAACTTTCCCAGAATAAGTGAAATAGCTAGAAAATACTACCATTTCGTCCAATTTGGACACAGGAGCAAAACGATAATTTCGGGTCAAGACGGGGTCCACAAGTGGTCCACTTTACACCAAAAAGTATGTCAAGGATAAAGGTCTCTAAATGGGACAAATTATAGGTCAAACAAACTCTAAATATCAGTACGAACACAACGGTATGTCCAAATATGAATTTCGATGAGCCGAACACAATTTTGCCCAAAAAGTCAACCGTGGGGCCTGCCAATTGGCGACTTAGTCAACTATCTTAAAATTGCGTGAAAATTGGGTCACAGGACCAGCACGATACCACGAGTCCAGTGGCGTAAGTTCCTTCGCATTCTGACGAGCGTGCACAAAATACGCACGGCTTTTGCAAAAGTCGCGATATGGGAGATTTGCTGCAGATACGGGCTGATTCTGACGCGCACACGCGCCCAAATCAGTTTTTGCCAAATCTCACACGTCCGGGTACATAGCGCGCATTTTTTGGTATACTTGGTATACGGCGGAGCGGTCCCGTTTGGCGGGGCGCGCTCCATATCACAAATTTTGGAATTTAAAAAAAGTAAATTTTCTGATTTTTCTACCTAATTTATTTTAACATACAACAACAAATAAAATATTGTATTTGACAGAAAATAAACTAGGTTAGGTGGTCTTCGCATACCAACAAGAAAAACCGAATTCGGATCTCTGTGGTGGGAGATACGAGTCAGAGAACATAGGTAGTTTACCATAATTTTTTGCCTAGGTTTACACGCAGAACGAGGTAAACTAATATACAGTATTTAGAAAGGGATAGGTGGTGATCATACCGGCGAAGACAGGGTCAAGTTTGGTCGAACAAGGGCACGAGAAACGGAGCGGGAACACAAGTACGTTGCTGCAATTTCCTGTGCGGTTACGCTCACGAGCGCGCGACGTGCGACGATTGCGGCGTGGCTGGGGTGGTCGCTGGCTGGCAGCGGCGGCAGGTCGGAGGTCCGGCGGTCGAGGGCGGCGCGGCTAGGTAACTGGAGTGGTGGAATAGGGTTAGGGTTTGGGGAGTGTAGTAGTATATATATAGGTGGGAAGGTCGGTTCTGCGGGGGGGGGGGGGGGGTAAAACCGTGGGGGGGGGGGGGTAAAACCGTGGAGGGGGGGTTTAAAACAGCTGCTGCTGCTGTTTCTTTCTTTCTTTCTTTCTTTCCTTGTTTTAGTTTGGGTTGGAGTGGGTCGGGTAGGTTATAGGGTTTGGGTTTTGGGTTAGAGTCCAATAGGAATTCTAACCCATTTTCTTTTCTTTTCTTTTTCTTATTCCCTTTTCTTTTATAATATATATATATATATATATATATATATATATATATATATATATATACACACACACACATATATATATATATATTTATAGAAATTTCTAAAAATTTAATCTGTGCATACCATTAAGCTACCAACTGTCCAAAGGATCTCCTACATGGAATTAATCAGGAAAATTTATAATGGATCCATAAATCCCCTAAATACACAAATACCTCAAATAAAAATTAAATAAATTATATTTCCTTTATTTAGCTCATAATTACTATAAATAAAAAAATAATTAATTAAAATAACTAATACGGCTTATTAAAAAATAAGGGTTTTACAGGAGACGAAGCTTTACGCGTAGGGCGTGTTTGGGACTTCTGGATTGGCACTGAGGCATTGCCAGGAATTTTGTCTACCATGTCACAGACGGAAGATGAAGGTTTACGCACAGGGCGTGTTTGGGACTTCTAGATTGGCACTGAGGCATTGCCAGGAATTTTGTCTACCACGTCACAGGCGGGAGACGAAGGTTTACGCGCTGGGTGTGTTTGGGACTTCTAGATTGGCACTGAGACATTGCCAGAAGTTTTGTCTACCATGTCACAGATGGAAGACAAAGTTTTACGCACAGGGCGTGTTGGCTGTGTTGTCACAACTATGTTGATCAGTGAATGAGAACTTACAGGAAGGGTAGATGACGTCTTAGGCATCCACACTTTACGCAGCTTCTTATTGTTATGGACAGAGGAGGAATGTGAACTATCCCCTGCATGAAGCATGTCTTCATAAGCAGATTGGTCGAACTGGATGACCAAAGTCTTCTTCGTCGATTCGATGGATACAGCATCGTGTTGAGCAATTGCTTTCTCATCAGAGGAGAAAGTCTTCCCCAGCAGAGTCGCCATTTTGTTTGGATAAACAAAGTTTATACGAAACTTTTGCTTACAAACGAGAAAAGTACAAATAATCCTATACGAGGATATTAAGTACAATAAAATAATTCTGGAGAAGTATTGCTATGGAAGTCTGATCTGCAGTCGATTACTTTGTTCCTTGGACTACACGATGATGAAGAAGTGCTGTAGAAGAAGCTTCAAACTTTCTCTGAACTGAAGGCAAAAGCCGGCCAAAGAAAAGTTGCAGGTAGGATTGAATTCTTGTTGCCAAAGTTGTCAGCCAAAACTAATTCCTCTCCTCTTTTTTTAGTTAAACATATCTATTCAGAGGTATTATGAACATGATAGAATATGATTCCCCCTTTTTTACAATGTGACCAGGGGTCTCTATTTATAGAGATCAATCAAGTAACTGCCTGGTTGGCGTAAAAGCCAAATGACTGTCTTGTTGGCGTAAAAGGCCAAACTGTGAAAAAGATTACCTCTCCTTTATGCTGCGGTTTTGACAACTGCTACCCACGTTCCAATAATCTTCTGAATCTGCATATGACACGTATTCGTTTAGAAGGTAACGCGTATAACTGCTTCTCAAAGATCATGGCATGCAAGCCGCATAGGTAACTGTCCCTGCGTAAAATGGTTGGCGTAAAAGCCAAATGACTGTCTTGTTGGCGTAAAAGGCCAAACTGTGAAGAAGATGTAAAACCCCCTTCCTAGAAAATCGTATATACCTTTTTTTTATTAATTATTAATTAAATTGTAGTAATTAGGTCTAAATAGGAGAAATAGATTTTTAATAATTTTTTATATTAGGTGTTCGGGCCCTTAGATGACTTATGGGACCATCAGGAATTTTTCGGAATTTATTCCATGTAGGGGACCCCTTGAGCTGTTGCTAGCCTAACGATGTGCATTACCCTAATATATAAATTTTCTTATAAGTATATATATATATATGTATATACAAATATATATATATATATGTATATATATATATTTAAAGAAAGAAAGGAAAAGAAAAAAAAAAGAATTAAATAATAATCTAATAATAATAATAATAGTAATAATAATAACCTATTACTTAGTATTCATCTATTCCTTAGCAAACTTGTTTTGAACTCCTTAGCAAACGTGCTGTGACCCTTAACACTTCACCAACCCAGAGGACTCCGCCCCTTCAGCCGAATTAACTCTTAAACCCGTCCGCTTCACCCTTCGGCCAACCCGCTACTTCTCTCTCTCTCTCTCTTAATATAATATAATATATATATATATATAAATAGTTCTCTAAAACCCTAACCTAAAACTCCAGACTTCCCCTTCCCATCTAGAGCCGTCACCGCAGCTAGAGAAGCCTCCCCAAGCCATCCAACCATCCCATCGACGCCGACATCGCGAACTGCAGTCTCCCACTCGAGGCACCTTCGCTCCGGCACGAATTCCCGTTGACTCGCTCGACCAAACGCTGATCCGTTTTCATAGGTATGATCTTCCCTCAACCCTCTCCAATATTTGTTCTATAGCCAACCTCGGAAAACGTGTGCCCCTAGGTGAAAACAGCGTCCAAAGTTGGACGAGCAGACCGAATTCTGCAATCGCAGAATTCCAGATTGACCACCCATATTGCCGAGTTCGTATCTCCCACCACAGAGATCCGAATTCGGTGATTCTTTTTTATACCTGTAGATTACATGATCTAGTTTATTTTCTGTATTATAACTTTGTGCTATTAGTTGCTGTGGACGAAATTATATTCATCACAAAACTGCGCGCACCCACTTTTTCCGGTTTTCCAAAAGTTGGAGATCGGAGCGCTCCCCGCCAAACGGGACCGCCCCGCCGTGTGCCAAGTGTACCAAATGGTGCACACAGCATAACGGGACACGTGAAAATTCGTGGGGACTGATTCGGACACGTGTGCGCGCCGGAATCAGACCGTATCCGCGGACACATTTCGTGTCGCCACTTTTGTGGAACTCGCGAGTATTTTATGCACGATTGTCAGATTACGACGAAACTTGCGCCACTGGACTCGTGGTAACGCGCTGGTCCTGTGACCCAAATTTCACGCATTTCTGAGACGGTTGACCAGATCGCCAATTGGCGGGCCCCACAGTTGACTTTTTGGACCAAATTTTGTTCGGCTCATCAAAATCCAAATTTGGACATACCGTTGGGTTCGTATTGACATTTAGAGTTGTTTGACCCATAGTTTGTCCCATTTAGAGACTGTTACCCTCGGCACGCTTTTCGGTGCAAAGTGGGCCACACGTGGACCCCACTTTTGCCCGAAATTACGGTTTTGCCCCTGTGTCCAAATTGGACGAAAGGGATGTGCTTTTTAGCTATTTTGCTCATTCCGGAAACGTTGGTGATATTTATTTCAGCATCCGGAGACATTTGTTCTGTGGCCATAGCTTCTGGTCCTGTGTATTGGACATCTGGACATGACATTTTGCAGTTCTTGCCAGGCAAGTATACCTTGCCTTTATTATACTGTTTAAATTTTGTACATTAGATGCATGTTTATTATCTTAAATTGTGCGCGTCCGAGAGAGACTCGGGTGCAGTCAACGGATGCGTTGACGTTAGGATAGTGCCTAACCTAGTGTCTAGTGGACCCACCTAAAGTGTGGAGTTATTGGTATGACTCCCAGGCCTTGACACATTTTCGTACACGTGTTGTGAGTCTCATATAGGGCACGGTCCTGCGTATGTGGTTGGCCACCTGTACGTGTAGGCGTGCGACGGATAGGGTATAACTGCTAATAGTGATGCATGTTAGAAGACTTAGCAGTTATTAGTAGGTGGAGCATAGACTGTCATGATACAATGGCCCGATCCTTGTCCTTGTTTGGTTGAAAGGATGGGCTACTATTCTAGTGATAGACTATGACGCGTGTTGTGGATACAACATGCTTAGATCATTGGGCGGGGAGGACAACTTGTAGGCGTATGGGACACCCCACTTCCTTTACACTGATGCCACACTCGACGGAGTGATATGGACGATATATACTACACTGATGCCACACTCGACGGAGTGATATGGACGGTATATACTACACTGATGCCACACTCTTCGGGGTGATATGGACGTTATATTATACAGATGCCATGCTCTTCGGAGATGGACGTTATCATACTGTGCCCTTCTATGGGGGCATATGTGGCATATACTAGCCAGTTGTCACGATTGGTGAATTACGTCAGCATATGTCTAGCCTACACCTTCCCATATACTCAAGTTGTCCTCAAAGTGCATTCCACTTAGATGGTTAGGTCACCCTTGAGTTTTCACAGTATTTACTTTATTGGCATGTGTTTAAGTATACTTGTTATGTCCCTCTGAGGACCTGGTCCGCTGCCAGGTGTACCTGTTCTTGAGTGTTTACAGGAGCACAGATTTGGAAGAATATAGATGCTTCGTGGATGTCTTCTCTTCGAGCCGTGATTGGTAGCTGGTACTTATTGTTTGAGTGAGTTGTATCTATATTGTATTTACTTTTTCTATTTGAGTTGGTAGTGGATTTGTTTCCACCCAACTATCATCCTTAGATACTTCTTGTTGAGATCTAGATTCATAGATACTGGTTATTTATTTCTATATGATTTTGGTGGATGAGATTTAGATTATAACCTGTGACTTGTATTACATTTTATACCACTTGTGGATTTTATATTCATATTACAGCGTACGTATGGATTTGGTTTCCATATATTGGAGTTGCCATATCCATGCGGCTGGCATGCTTACATGTCCTAGTCCTACGTATTTTTGGGACTGGGGCGTGACATGTTTTTGTGGTGGCCCATGCAGGTCAAGAGCATATTGTCTCGGTTACGTTACTGTACCGAACAAGCCTGCACCTAGGACTAGAATATAGAATCTCATCCACAATTAACTATGATTCATCTTCCTCCTATCTGTTCTATTTGAACAATTGTATCCTGCTTGATTCCTGTGCTTCCCTAATAGTTCTTTAAGTATAGCCTTCTCCTAGAATATAGAAGTTTCTGTTGTTAGATGATAATTAGAGTAGCACACCTATTTAGAATACAACGAGATTATAGATACACCACTAAGTTAGAATATCTAGTAAACCCTAGAATTTCTTACCTTTAGAATTGGTTTACCACTACACGGATGTATTATGAGGACTTGAGAGTGGTATAGACACTACTAGAGTTAGTTAGAAGGTTACCATAATGTTCGCCCTAGCATTGAGGAACCCATAGAAAACAAAAACTTAATGTTGGACTGAACCTAACCTTCATAGTTAGATGATATTGGAGCTATAAAACTTATATCATTGTCTTGTTATTAGTAGACAGCACCCTAGGAAGCCTAGAGGAATGTAATCAACACTTCTCCCTTGATCATACCCCGAACATAGCAACTAATACCCCACTCCTCTTAGAGAACCATGATGCTATCTAGAGCCCTCTATCTTTATTTTTATATTGTTTCCCTGCGACCATAGCGCTCGCTATTTTGCGACGGCTAATTACGTTTCTTCTCTTCATCTTTCAACTCGTGCCATCTGACACTTCGGATAGTAGGCCAAGTAAATTTATTCTTTGTTAAGGGCTCATAGTTTGCTAGGATTATAGTTGTAGCCTTGAGTGTGAATTTTTTTTATGCTTGGTAGTTAGAACTTGGTAAGTTTAAGTTGTTTTATAGATTGTGACCAATGGTTAACCCTTAGCTTTTAAATCATGTAATTTGTACCCTCACCTCGATATACGTTAGACCTTTCCCCTTTAACAGCCAGTAACTCTTCTATCCTTACCATTGACACTTGCTTGTGAGCACTATGATTAAGACTTAAGGTGACCCTTACCTATATAATGTAATAGGAGACCCTAATAAGTACCAAGACCTCTTCTCATAGACCTTAACAGGAACTTTTACGGTATCCTTAAGACAATACAATAGTAGTTAAATTGTTTTAAATTGGGTAGTATACCTCACCACCTAGTATCATATAGCCCTTGTGATCCATTGATGAAGTGTAACTGAATGGCATTAATTGTATGCTAACATAAGATGATAGTATTTATTCAGACTATAGAACTTAGAGGCTCATATCCCTACTTTGTCGACTATCGACTTAGACAAGGAATTAATATGATAACTGTAGAGATTGTAGAGTCTTTTGTTATTGTTGCCTATGTTGTTTTGTTTTTGCAAACTTGAATTATTTGTAACTTCTCTCATCATAATCCAGCATTATATTTTCTGTGCTACCTTGAATTATGCTGCTATTATAGCCTAGTTTTTGCAAGCTTATTCCTTATCGAGCTTGTTCATGACATGTATTATTGGAGTACTACACTAATACATTTCAGAACCAGTGTATTAAGGTCTAGCTAGCCTTAGTGCGCTTGGTTCGCCCTTCGTAACGCTACTTTACGTGGATTGAGATATGTAGTGATTAGTAGACGAATATACTTGCCCTAGACATGTCTGACATATCGTATCGGTTACATGACCGTACTAATACGAGCATGTGAATAGGAACTACCAAAATAGGATTTCAATCCACAACTGCTTTGACAATTCCCAATTGAATTCTTTAAACGCCTTGATCCCAATACTTCTATTCTATTACGCTGCCCTGGAACTCTTTATTATTGATCTCAGTCTTCCCTTATTTCGGAAAGACGAAATCTCGTGCTGGGTATAAAGTTTGATACACAGAGAGTACTAGATATACCCCATAGGCCGATCACATACTTGAGGATTACTCTTTCGCAATTAAAGACATATCATATGTGATATAATCGGCGTTGAAGTTTCGAGGATTGAACGACATGAGTAAATAAATTAAGGGATATTTTCTTAAGGTATATAGCCTTAGGTGATAGGTGGAAATTCTAAGTTGGGTAGTAGTGCATTGTCAACTCGGGAGAAATTACTTTTAGATTATGATCGAGTAAGATTAGTTTGGGAGAGGTTCAAGCCATTGTAATTTTGAGAAATTTAGAAGGATGACTAAGATGATGAGGATCAATGAATTGATATTGAGGACCCAATATTTATACCTTAAGTGCATGAGTTAAGTTTTTGAACAATGAAGGTAGAATCACCAATTTGAATTTAGAGGATAAAAATAGAATTTCAGACTTGAATATTGGTGGACTGCATTTAAATTTTTTTTAATTTGGTGAATTAAATTAAGAATTAAAATTTTGGTTGGACGACCTATTTGAAATAATAAGGATGTGAATGGAATTTAAAGAGTTGAGGCATACAAAATTTTATAAGTGAAAATGGGTATATATTGGACTCAAACCACTTCTAAAGGAGATTATGATAGTTAGAGATCGTGAGGTAAAAGTTATATGCGTATGTAAATCTTGGAGATGTTATGTGGATATGGATAATTTGAAACAAGGGGAGAAGAGATAACCATAGGTTAAATTTTGATTGGAGCAGTGGTCATCTTAACCTAGGAGTGATTACAATGGATATGATTAGGATTTTAGTTATCGCAAGAAGATTGCGACTGACTTGCCTTATTGTACATAAAGGATTAACCGATTCTGCCTTATTTCAATTTTGAGGACGACATTGTCTTAAGTTGGCTGAATTGTGAAACCCCCTCACCTAAGAACTTGATCTACTCGGCCTAGATAGTGAGACTGAGGCTAGCACGAATCCACTTAGAAATAGAACACGGTATTTTTATTTAGTTTTACAACATGATATCACTTGACACGCCTTACCGTGCTCCGATAATTGGAGCACTACACTAGCCACTGCCTTCCTACAAATTCTACACCCTTATCCTAGACATGCCCATCATCCAATTCTCATCTTTGTACAATTTTCCAATTGTTGGACGCTTTTATGCAAAGGAGCATTTATGTGTCCACACCATTGGACATGACACATGAAGAAACCTATTTTTCGCTCATATGGATTTTTTCATGATGTACAACGTGCAACATCGCCCACCCCTTTAATTCTAGCCTTGCATTTTAAACAATGCAAATCTTATACCATCATTGCATTCTATGGTGGCTTAATTTTAATTTCGAGGACGAAATTTTTATAAGTTGGGTAGAATGTAAAACCCCCTTCCTAGAAAATTATATATACCTTTTTTTTTTATTAATTATTAATTAAATTGTAGTAATTAGGTCTAAATAGGAGAAATAGATTTTTAATAATTTTTTATATTAGGTGTTCGGGCCCTTAGATGACTTATGGGACCATCAGGAATTTTTCGAAATTTATTCCATGTAGGGGACCCCTTGAGCTGTTGCTAGCCTAACGATGTGCATTACCCTAATATATAAATTTTCTTATAAGTATATATATATATATATATATATATATATATATGTATATACAAATATATATATATGTATATATATATATTTAAAGAAAGAAAGGAAAAGAAAAAAAAAAGAATTAAATAATAATCTAATAATAATAATAATAATAGTAATAATAATAACCTATTACTTAGTATTCATCTATTCCTTAGCAAACTTGTTTTGAACTCCTTAGCAAACGTGCTGTGACCCTTAACACTTCACCAACCCAGAGGACTCCGCCCCTTCAGCCGAATTAACTCTTAAACCCGTCCGCTTCACCCTTCGGCCAACCCGCTACTTCTCTCTCTCTCTCTCTTAATATAATATAATATATATATATATATAAATAGTTCTCTAAAACCCTAACCTAAAACTCCAGACTTCTCCTTCCCATCTAGAGCCGTAACCGCAGCTAGAGAAGCCTCCCCAAGCCATCCAACCATCCCGTCGACGCCGACATCGCGAACTGCAGTCTCCCACTCGAGGCACCTTCGCTCCGGCACGAATTTCCGTTGACTCGCTCGACCAAACGCTGATCCGTTTTCATAGGTATGCTCTTCCCTCAACCCTCTCCAATATTTATTTTATAGCCAACCTCGGAAAACGTGTGCCCCTAGGTGAAAACAGCGTCCAAAGTTGGACGAGCAGACCGAATTCTGCAATCGCAGAATTCTAGATTGACCACCCATATTGCCGAGTTCGTATCTCCCACCACAGAGATCCAAATTCGGTGATTCTTTTTGATACCTGTAGATTACATGATCTAGTTTATTTTCTGTATTATAACTTTGTGCTATTAGTTGCTGTGGACGAAATTATATTCGTCACAAAACTGCGCGCACCCACTTTTTCCGGTTTTCCAAAAGTTGGAGATCGGAGCGCTCTCCGCCAAACGGGACCGCCCTGCCGTGTGCCAAGTGTACCAAATGGTGCACACAGCATAACGGGACACGTGAAAATTCGTGAGGACTGATTCGGACGCGTGTGCGCGCCGGAATCAGACCGTATCCGCGGACACATTTCGTGTCGCCACTTTTGTGGAACTCGCGAGTATTTTGTGCACGATTGTCAGATTGCGACGAAACTTGCGCCACTGGACTCGTGGTAACACGCTGGTCCTGTGACCCAAATTTCACGCATTTCTGAGACGGTTGACCAGATCGCCAATTGGCGGGCCCCATAGTTGACTTTTTGGACCAAATTTTGTTCGGCTCATCGGAATCCAAATTTGGACATACCGTTGGGTTCGTATTGACATTTAGAGTTGTTTGACCCATAGTTTGTCCCATTTAGAGACTGTTACCCTCGGCACGCTTTTCGGTGCAAAGTGGGCCACACGTGGACCCCACTTTTGCCCGAAATTACGGTTTTGCCCCTGTGTCCAAATTGGACGAAAGGGATGTGCTTTTTAGCTATTTTGCTCATTCCCGAAACGTTGGTGATATTTATTTCAGCATCCGGAGACATTTGTTCTGTGGCCATAGCTTTTGGTCCTGTGTATTGGACATCTGGACATGACATTTTGCAGTTCTTGCCAGGCAAGTATACCTTGCCTTTATTATACTGTTTAAATTCTATACATTAGATGCATGTTTATTATCTTAAATTGTGCGCGTCCGAGAGAGACTCGGGTGCAGTCAACGGATGCGTTGACGTTAGGATAGTGCCTAACCTAGTGTCTAGTGGACCCACCTAAAGTGTGGAGTTATTGGTATGACTCCCAGGCCTTGACACATTTTCGTACACGTGTTATGAGTCTGATGTAGGGCACGGTCCTGCGTATGTGGTTGGCCACCTGTACGTGTAGGCGTGCGACGGATAGGGTATAACTGCTAATAGTGATGCATGTTAGAAGACTTAGCAGTTATTAGTAGGTGGAGCATAGACTGTCATGATACAATGGCCCGATCCTTGTCCTTGTTTGGTTGTAAGGATGGGCTACTGTTCTAGTGATAGACTATGACGCGTGTTGTGGATACAACATGCTTAGATCATTGGGCGGAGAGGACAACTTGTAGGCGTATGGGACACCCCACTTCCTTTACACTGATGCCATACTCGACGGAGTGATATGGACGATATATACTACACTGATGCCACACTCGACGGAGTGATATGGACGGTATATACTACACTGATGCCACACTCTTCGGGGTGATATGGACGTTATATTATACAGATGCCATGCTCTTCGGAGATGGACGTTATCATACTGTGCCCTTCTATGGGGGCATATGTGGCATATACTAGCCAGTTGTCACGATTGGTGAATTACGTCAGCATATGTCTAGCCAACACCTTCCCATATACTCAAGTTGTCCTCAAAGTGCATTCCACTTAGATGGTTAGGTCACCCTTGAGTTTTCACAGTATTTACTTTATTGGCATGTGTTTAAGTATACTTGTTATGTCCCTCTGAGGACCTGGTCCGCTGCCAGGTGTACCTGTTCTTGAGTGTTTGCAGGAGCACAGATTTGGAAGGATATAGATGCTTCGTGGATGTCTTCTCTTCGAGCCGTGATTGGTAGCTGGTACTTATTGTTTGAGTGAGTTGTATCTATATTGTATTTACTTTTTCCATTTGAGTTGGTAGTGGATTTGTTTCCACCCAACTATCATCCTTAGATACTTCTTGTTGAGATCTAGATTCATAGATACTGGTTATTTATTTCTATATGATTTTGGTGGATGAGATTTAGATTATAACCTGTGACTTGTATTACATTTTATACCACTTGTGGATTTTATATTCATATTACAGCGTACGTATGGATTTGGTTTCCATATATTGGAGTTGCCATATCCATGCGGCTGGCATGCTTACATGTCCTAGTCCTACGTATTTTTGGGACTGGGGCGTGACAGAAGATTACCTCCTTTACGCTGTGGTTATGACAACTGCTACCCATATTCTAATAATCTTCTGAATCTGCGTATGACACGTATCCCTTTATAAGGTAATGCGTATAACTGCTTCTCGAAGATCATGGCATGCAAGCCACGTAAGTAATTGCCCCTGCGTAAAACTTGATGATTCATGAATAATAGATAACCAGCGTAAAATATCCAATTATCCTTCACGACTGAGGTCTTGAGCGTATTCTGGGCTAAGTAGCTTTATCAATGTACCTTTGTAAATATAGCCGAGTTGGCATATTTTGAGGAGATAGCATACGACGTACTCCTATAGTTGAAAATAGCCTGATTAGCGTAAAATACAAGGATGGTGATGTGAGCATATTAGTCTCAGTCTTAGCTTTTCCAGTCATGCATCATCACAGCCGTTCTTTCGATCATCGTGCAGTACTTTTGTCAAATGTCAGGTTTACTGATTTGACTGACAAATTTATCCGAGGAATCGAAGAGTTCCTCGTACAACTTTATGCTGCATTAAAAACAACGTATTTTATACTTTACGCAGGAAGGTATAGCAACCTTTTACGCAGAACAGCCTTGAAGCTAAACTTTACGCGGACAGCTCTGAAGCTTTGCTTTACGCGGACAGCTCTGAAGCTCTATTTTACGCAGACAGCTCTGAAGCCTTATTTTGCACCAAACAAACTTTGAAGCTCTGTTTTACGCGTACAGCTCTGAAGCCCTATTTTACGCCAAACAAACTTTGAAGCTCTATTTTACGCGTACAGCTCTGAAGCCCTATCTTATGTCGAACAAACTTTGAAGCTCTGTTTTACGCGTACAGCTCTGAAGTTCTATTTTACGCCAAACAAGCTTGAAGCTCTGTTTTACGCCGACAGCTTTGAAGCCTTATTTTACGCCAAACAGCCTTGAAGCTCTGTTTTACGTAGGGAGGGACTTCATGTATGTTGGGGGTCTTGACTTAAAATATGCGAACAATTCTCAGCATTTTTCATGCTTCTACAACTGCTGTTGCTGCTTGCTGCTGCTTCCTATTTTTTGCTTCTGCTGCTTACCGCTGCTGCTTCTACTTTTTGTGGCTGCTTCTGCTGCTGCTGCTGCTGCTTCTTGGCTTCTTCTTTCTGCTGCTTTTCAACTACTTTTGCTACTGCTTCTCTCAGCTTTTCTTCCACTGCTTATGTTTTTATTATTTTCTCACTGTTTTTCCATTGTTTCTTCTTCCCTCAAGCTCACACACATAAATACAAATCTCATATATTTATATATACATCTACACACCATATATATATATATATATATATATATATATATATATATATATATATGTATCATATAATAATTATAATTATAATATTTATAATATCTACAATTGAATTAAATTGCAAGTAACACATACGTGAAGTGCATCGCACCCGTATCACACTAAATCTAAGATACACTTGTGATACGGCTCCATCACATAACTAATTATATTCCAACAGACACGAACAAGTCTAAAATAATAATTATGAAAAATACGAAGAGCTAATTACTCATCTACGTGTCCGTGTCAAAATATGACATGCTCAAACCCTCGTGTCGGAGGAAAACCCCCAAATCAACTCGTATCTCTAAATTATCGGGATACGGTCTATACGTATCCAATTGTGGATACGACACTAGCCACACACAATCAAACACATGTCAATTTGGTCTAATTGACCTATTGACAAACACAAGTTGTGTCAATCTCGAAATTTCTCCAAAATTGACACAAAATACTACATAACTTTCTCCTAAGTACCTAATTCTAATTCCTATGGATAGCCTTAGCATATGGGGTGGTTCCTAATGATTAAAACACAAATTTAGAGTCTAATTAGAGAGAAAAATTTGAATTGTACCTATTTGGAGATAAATTTCCAATGAAATCTCCAAATTGAGTGAAAAGAGTTTCCAACTTGTAGATCCTTGCTCCTCCTTGTAGATCCTTATTTCTTTCTTGTAGATCCTTGCTTTAATAGCCTCCAAAGATGATTTGAGAAGGAATTAAAAAGAAATTTAGTTAGAATTTGATGTGGGAATGAAGAAATTTGGAAGAAAAAAATTCTAAATCTAGATTTAAAATAAAAATGAAGAGAGAAAATTTTCCCTCCTTTTTTAAATATGGTCGACCCCTTCCCCCTTCCTCAAGATACTATATAAATTCTAAAATACCCCTAGGGGCCTCTCATGAAGAAAATAATTAAGGAAGGAAGGTTCTAGTCTAATTGGTTTAACTTAATTAATCCTCCTCCTAATGATTGGGCTTATTATTGGGCTCAATTCTAACTAGAAATAAATGTTGGTCAATGGATCTAATCTAAACTAGTTAGGTCCACTAACACAAGTCTAAAATAATAAACTAACATCTAATAAAAATAAATAATTCAATAAATAAATATTCAATATGCATAATATTTAATTAATTATAAAATGACCAAAATACCCTCTCCTAGAAAATGTGGTAGTGACAAGTCTACCCCCCTTAAAAAAATTTTGTCCACGAAATTCAACCATGAAACTACCCATAGAAATAAAATAGCTCATAATTAAGAAAGAACATACCTCAAGGCACAAACAAATATGGGTAACGCTCTCACATTTCATCCTATCTCTCCCAGATAGACCCCCCCCGGAGAGTGATGCCTTCATGCGACGCGTACCAAAGAAATAGTCTAGTTCCTCAGCACCTTCTCTCTCTGATCTAGAATCTTAACTGGCTGCTTTGGATAGCTAAGAGTAGGGCCTACCTCTATCTTCGAGTGATCCAACACATGACCAGGATCCGCCACGTACCGTCTCAACTGTGACACATGAAACACGTTGTGCACTCCCTCTAATACAGGTTGCCGGTCTAGTCTGTAAGCAACTGCACTGACCCTCTCAAGAATACTGAAAGGTCCGATGAATCACAGACTAAGCTTTCCACCTCTACAGAAACAAATTGTGCCTCATGTCGGAGAAATCCTCCGAAACACCAAACCATCTACCTAGAACAAAACATAATCTTAAGAACTTAATCTATAATAAACAACCAATATCAAGCATAAAACAAAAATATAAAACTATACCTCAAACTTTAAAGCTCTCCGGTGGCTATCGGCCCAATGCCGCTGTCTGTCTTGGGCCACTTGAAGTCTGTCTCTGATCAGCTTAACTTCTCCGCTGCATCCACAACCATCTCTGGCCCTAGCAAAACTCTCTCTCCAATATCGTCCCATGACAAGGGAGTATGACAAGGGAGTACGACATCTACGACCGTACAGAGCCTCAAATGGTAACATCTTTATACTAGCCGGGTAGCTGTTGTTGTAAGCAAACTCTACCAAATGGAGATGGTCTTCCTAAGACTTCACTGCTGTGATCTTCTTCGGATACACTGAAATTCTATCACCAGTCACAACATGTCCTAAGAAATCCACCTTGTCCAGGAAGAACTCACACTTGAACAGCTTCCCATACAACTTCTCCTTCCTCAGCACATCCAACACAATCCGCAAATTCTTCTCTTGCTCCTCCGGTGTCTTCGAGTATATGAGTATGTCATCGATGAACACCACCATGAACTTGTCAAGGTACTGATGGAACACCTTGTTCATCAAATTTATAAATACCGCCGGGGCATTAGTCAACCCAAACGGCATCACCATAAACTCATACTGGCCATACCGAGTCCTAAAAGCACTTGTGCACCGATCCATCTTTCTTCGGTAAAAAACATACTGAGGCTCCCCACGGTGAAGAACTGGATCTGATAAACCCCTTATACTGTATCTCATCCACTTGCTTCTTCAGCTCGAACAGCTCGATGTTGTTTACTCTATATACATGCTATAAAATTGGTTCTGCACTTGTCTCCAAGTCTATAGAGAACTCAACATCTCGATCTGGCGATAATTCTTGCAATTCTTCAGGAAACACAGCCAAGAACTCTGCTATCAACGGATGCGGCAACTCCTTGTCTTCCACCATAGTTCCACAGCTAATGCCTTCTCTCTGCTCTGCAGTTCCTTGGCAAACTCAAACTCTGGCTTTCCTGACGGGCTAAACAAAACTCTACCTCCTCTACAATCTATACTAGCATGGTGCCTACTCAACCAATCCATTCCGAGTACAATATCGTAGCTCAAAAGTGGTATTACAAGTAGACACACACTCAACTCCCGGCCTCCCAAAGTAACTCTCTGATTCTTGCAAATATCACTAACCAGGATAATGCCCCCCCTGGTTATGATCTTGCAAGTCCTAAGAAAAGACTCAGCGACCAAATGATGCTTCAGAGCAAAAGAAACAGATACGAAACTATAGGAACCACCACTATCAAATAAAGCTAAAGCTGGAATAGAATCAAGAAGAATATAACCTGCGATGATATCTCCGGTGGGCTCGATCTCCTCGATTGTCATATCAAACACTCATCCCTGATGTGCACCTCCCAGATGCTGATGCTGGGCATAAACCTGTTGCTGGGTCGGAAGCGGTGATCCCCTCGACTGTACTGCAAGTGGCCTCGCCTGTGTCCTCTGAGCTGGAGCTGCTCCCTGAACTACACGACGAGGATTGGAAGGACACTCTCTCAGCTGATATCCCTTGGTACCACAACAGATAAACTCCCAATATCTTCCTATAACTTTCCAGATGTGGTCGGACTTCTTACAGAAGTGGCAGAAATCTTGCTGTGACTGTCTCTGCTGCTGCAGTACCTGATAAAAAGGTGCCTTAGCTGGAGTCTGGTGCTGCTGCAGCTACTGAAAAGGCCTGGACTAGAAATAAGGATGCTTAGCAGTCACTATGCTGCTATTAGCCCCTAGAAAAGAATTATGATCTCTCTTGGGTTTCAATCCCAACTCCCGCTCAACCTTCTGTGTCTTCGCAAGTATCTCTGAATAGGTCTCATAGAAAGACAAAATGCGGATCTTCACTTCCCAGTTCAGACCCTCGCAGAAATGGATAGCTCAAACCTCCAGCTCCCTCATCAAGTACTCCGTAAATCGGCTCAGCCTACCCAACTCTGCGTCATACTCCTCCTCAGACATGCTCCATTGAGTAAGGCTCTCAAACTGCCTTCCCAAGTCTAACCTGTCACAACCCGCACCGAATGTAAGAATGAAAGTCGAAAACAACGCCCAGCCTACGCCGCATAATCGACGGTAGAATGCTGTCTGGTTAATCTATCTAGCAATATAATGAACCACCAACAATAACAATATACTCAATCACAGATCTAAGATATAAACGAGAACGAATATGATAAAGAATCAAAATAGTCACATACAACTCATGAGTCTAAAATAATACATCAATGAGTCTGAAAGAATGCTAACAAATAAGATGGAGATAAATCCAGTACAAGAAATGCTAAGAAGGTACTAATCCCGGGTCATCTGTCTCAGTCGGGATAAGTCTCTCCTGAGCCAAGGTCTCTGACTCTAAGCCCACAACATCCTGGGGTCCATAATGTGTAGGGTACCACTCCTCAGTATCATCTGGGAAAAATATATCCAGTTAGGAAAGGAGCATAGTACATCTATAACAGTAGTTCTAATCAATAATAAAAACTATGTAACAGTAAATAGATATGAATATACAAGATGTACAATAGATACGAGAGAGATACAAAAAGAAAATACTGGAATGAATACAATAATAAATAATATGTCAATGAAGAAGAATACTAATAACTAAGTGTGTGAGTACTAGCTTTAACATGTGATCGGCTTGGAAACATGATATAATATATATGTCCTGGCTAATCATACGTGCTGTGTATGATTAATACTATTCAATAACAATACTTGATACAATGAGGGTATAATCACATATCTACACTAAATTACTCTTCACCCTCGACTGGTATAAAAGATCCTACCACGGTACGCTATGGCATGAGATTCCCTAAGAAGATAACGACTCTTCCCGAGAATCAGTGTCTGTACATGTACAAGATAATCAATGATACAATACTTGCACCATATACACCATATACCAAGGAATAATATCTCATGAGAAGATTCGGATATACCAATCCGTGTAACTATAGTGTCAAGAGAATATGGATATCTATACTAGATACAATAAATATAGAGGATATCATAAATGAGAAACTATCAAAGAATGTACTCGCTTGAAGTCCAAAGAATAGTCTCACAGATGTCTAATACGGTGCCTCGAAGACCTAGATATGGAATACAACATCAATACAAGGTTCCAGAAAGAAAATAAGTTAAACTAGTCAACTTCTAGGTCAACAAGTCAATTCTAAGTCAAAAGTCAAACTAGGTCAACTCTAAGTCAAATATGGTCAACTATAGTCAAACTATGGTCAACTATGGTCAACTACCTATTTTTAGGTTTCATAAGTCTAATACAAAGATATTGGATTCAAATACTAAAGTCTAGGTCACAAAACTATAACTTAGGATACTAGGAAACCGTATCTCTGGGTACGTAAATCAATAGAAAAATCATCACATATTAATATCAAACAATTATTAATTATATAAAAATCCTAATTTACAAACATTAAATAGATACTTAGTTTTGAACCAACTTGGTATCATAATACTAAACCATAATATTGATACCCAACCCAATACCTTGGGTATCCCCAATTAACTTGGTACTTACCTTGGTATCTTAAGGTAATACCCAAAGCTTGTTTATACTAACTACCCGTAAATATATATATGCTACACTAATTATTATACGTAAATTATATTAAATATTATTAGTAATTAGGAACATATTTACATATATATCAATTACCATATATATATATATATATATATATATATATATATATATATATATATATACATACATAAATATCTAATAATTATAAAAACTACAAAACCGTCACTAAAAGCCCCTGCCTACCGTTGCTGAAGCGACTGATACTGCTGCTACTCTGCTGTTTTAGTGACGAACTTCTGCTGCTATCGCCAAAGCCGTCGCTATAGCCTCTGATACTACTGCTGATACTGCTGTTATAGTGACAGATTCCTACTATTTGTTGCTGATGCTCTTGCTGCTGCTGCTGTTTGATATTGCTGCTATTGCTGCGACGCTTGTTGTTGTCGCTATAGCGGCTGCTGCTGCGGTTATTGCTGCTACTGTTGCTTTCGGCGACGCTTGTTGCTGTCGCTATAGCTCATGCTCTATATTATATATATATATAATATATATAATATATATAAATATAACACCTAATAATATATATACTAAATGTATGCATATAATTACTACTAATAAATATACATACACACATACATATATATGTACATAATATCTATATAGTAATTTATACATACATAGTAACATATTTATAATAACACACATACGTATACGTATATATAAACACATACACAATATAAATACATATAATATACAAGTATATATATATATATATATATATATATATATATATATATATATATATATATATATATATATAACAACATCTAAATATATCTACTATAATATATACATATATACTAAAATATATAAATATATCTACATGTAGAAGAATAGCTACATAACAATATATACACATATAGTATGTACATAGATACATAGATCTAAGACACAATATTACATAAATATATATACACAACAAAATATATATATATATATATATATATATATATATATATATATATATATATATATATATATATATATATATATAATTACACCTCTCCATGAATAAGAACACAAGAGAAAATAGATCTACAATTAAATTGCACATCTCATGGAACGTATCACTCCGTATCCTACTAGATCTTGGATATGCATGCGACACGAGTCCACCACACATCCAAATATGCTCCGAATGACACGAGAAAGTCATATATATTATTTATGAACAATACGAAGAGTCAAATACAAATCTACGTGTCCGTGTCAAAATATGACATGCTCAAAGTCCCGTGTCGGAGGAAAACCCCCCAAATCAACACATATCACCAAATTATTGGGATACGACCTACACGTACCCAATTGTGGATACGACACTAGCCCCAAACACACAAGCACATGCCAAAATGATCTATAGGACCAATTGACACATACAACAATTGTCAATTTCGGAATTCTCCTAAAATTGACACAAAAAGTACCATAACTTTCTCAATGGGTCTCCTATGAAAACAAAATCAAATCCTATCGGTAGCCTATGTATATGGGTTAATTTCTCATGGTTAAATCTCAGATTTAGAACCTAAATTAAGGAAAAAAATTGAATTATACCTATTGGAAGATGGATTTCCAATGCAACCTCCAAATATGATAAAATTGGCCTCCAACTTGTAGATCCTTGCTTCTCTTTGTAGATCCTTATTTTTTTCTTCTAGATCCTTGCTCCACTAGCCTCCAATGGTGATTTGGGAAGGAATTAAGATAAAATTTGGTAGGGAAATGAAGTGGGAATGAAGGAATTTGGTTGAGAAAAATTCTAGATCTAGTTTTCAAATAAAAAGAGGAGAGAGAAATCAATTCCCCCCCTTTAATAGGCCGACCCCCCTTTCCCCTTCCTCAAGCTGCTATGAATTGTCCAATATACCCCTTGGGGCCTCTCATGAAGAAATAATTAAGGAGGGAAGCTTCTAGTCTAATGGTTTAATTAAATTAATCATCCTCCTAACCAATGGGCTTTCTAAATGGGCTAAATCTAACAATTAATACATGTTGGTCCATGAGTCTCAACTAAACTAGTTAGGTCCACTAACACAATTTTAAAATAAATAACTAACATCTAACAATAATTAAATAATACAACAAATAATTATTTATCATGCACAATATTTAATTAAATATAAAATTACTAAAATACCCTTTCCTAGAAAATATAGTAGTGACAAGTCTACCCTTCTTAAAATAATTTTGTCCTCAAAATTCAAAGACGAAAACTACCCCCAGAAAATAACATAACATAACAAAAGAACAAAACTAAAGAACAGAACTAACTATGAAAGAACATAACATAACTAGGAAAAAACATACCTCAAGGCACAAACAAATATGGATAACGCTCTCGCATTTCATCCTCTCTCTCCCAGGTAGACTCCCCCGGAGAGTGATGCCTCCATGCGACGTGCACCAAAGGAATAGTCTGGTTCCTCAGCACCTTCTCTCTCCGATCCAGAATCTCAACTGGCTGCTCTGGATAGCTAAGAGTAGGGCCCACCTCTATCTCCGAGTGATCCAATGCATGACTAGGATCTGCCACATTCCATCTTAACTGTGATACGTGAAACACATTGTGCACTCCCTTTAATGTAGGTGGCAAGTCCAGTCTATAAGCAACTGCACCAACCCTCTCTAGAATAGTGAAAGGTCCGATGAATCGCGGACTAAGCTTCCCGCCTCCACCGAAGCAAATCGTGCCTCGTGTTGAAGAAATCCTCAGAAATACCAAACCACCCACCTAGAACAAAATACCACCTTAAGAACTTAATCTATAACAAACAACCAATAACATGCACACAAAAAATCTAAAATTATACCTCGAACTCCAAAGGTCTCCGGTGGCTATAGGCCCAATGCCGCTGTTTGTCCTGTGCCACACGAAGTCTGTCTCTGATCAACTGAACCTTCTCCGCTATATCTACAACCATCTCTGGCCCAAGCAAAACTCTCTCTCCAACATTATCCTATGACAAGGGAGTACGACACCTCCGACCGTACAAAGCTTCAAAATGTGACATCTCTATACTAGCCGGGTAGTTGTTGTTGTAAGCAAACTCTACCAAAAGGAGATGGTCCTCCCAAGAACCCCCGAAATCTAGTACACAAGTGCGTAACATATCTTCGAGAGTCTGAATAGTCCTCTCTGACTGCCCATTTATCTGGGGATAATATGTAGTACTGAACTTAAGCTGAGTGCCCAAACTCTCCTGTAAGCTCCTCCAGAAATGAGAAGTAAAACGACTATCCCAATCCGAGACTATGCTGACAGAAACTCCATGTATCCTGACGATCTATCTCACATACATCTCTGCCAGCTTCTCCGTAGACAAACGCACCTTGAAAGACAAAAAGTGGGCCGACTTGGTCAACCTATCAACGATGACCCAAATCGCATCTTTTTCTCCTGGAGATCGTAGAAGTCCGGACACAAAATCCATAGTAATGTGTTCCCATTTCCACTCTGGAATGGGTAATGAATGAAGTAAACCTCCTGGCCTCTGCCTCTCAGCTTTCACCTGCTGGCACACCAAGCATCTGGATACAACCTGTGCCACTTTCCTCTTCATGCCATACCACCACATACTCTCTCGCATATCCTGATACATCTTGTTGGCACCTGGATGTATAGAATACTGAGAGTGATGCACTTCCTGCAATACCTTCTCACGCAGCTTCCCACTAGGCACACATAATCTAACTCCATGCCTCAAAGATCCATCCTCAGCAATGGTAAAATTATCCTCCAATCCTGCTCTCATCTGAGCTCTGATGCTCCTCAGAGATACATCCTCATACTGTGCTGCCTTGATCTTGTCCATCAAATTTGAATGGATCTGCAATCCTTACATCTGCATAGCACAACCAGGAACTATCACCTCAATGCCCAAGCTCTCCAAGTCCTCCAGCAAATATTGATCCTGCGTAAAGAACATAGCTACCGGATACCTACTCAAAGCATCGGCAACTATATTAGCTTTTCCAGGATAATATTGCAAAGATATATCAAAATCCTTCATCAGTTCCAACCACCGATGCTGCCTCATGTTTAACTCCTTCTGCATGAAAACGTACTTCAAGCTTTTGTGGTCTGTGATACGCTCTCCGTACAAATAATATTTCCATAACTTCATGGTGAAGATGACTGCAGCCAACTCCAAATCATGGGTAGGATAGTTCTTTTTATGAGGATGCAATTGCCTGGATGCATAGGCAATCACTTTCCCATTCTACTGAAGAACACAACCCAAACCTTTCCCTGACGCATCATTATAAATAGTGAAACCTTCAGACCCTGATGGCAACGTCAAAATAGGAGCAGACGTCAACCTCTTCTTCAATTCCTCAAAAGCAACCTGGCAATCCTCCATCCAAACAAACTCTATATCTTTCCTGGTGAGTCTGATCATCAGCTCGGCAATCCTCAAAAAATCTTGCCCAAACTTCCTGTAGTAGCCTGCCAATCCCAAGAAACTCCTGATCTCTGCTACCGAACTCGGGGTCTTCCAAGATTCCACTGCTGCGATCTTCTTTGGATCCACTGAAGTACTATCACCAGTCACAACATGCCCCAAGAAGTCCACCTTGTCCAGGAAAAACTTATATTTGGACAACTTTCCATACAACTTCTCCTTCCTCAACACATCCAACACAATCCTCAAGTGCTCCTCATGCTCCTCCGGTGTCTTCGAGTATATGAGTATGTTGTCGATGAACACCACCATAAACTTGTCAAGGTACTAATGGAACACCTTGTTCATCAATTTTATAAATACCGCTGGTACATTAGTCAACCCAAACGACATCACCATAAACTCGTACTGACCATACCGAGTTTTAAAAGCAGTCTTTGGTATGTCCACCAGATTCACCTTCACCTGATGGTAGCCTAATCTTAAATCCATCTTAGAAAATACCTAGGCACCACTCAATTGATCGAACATATCGTGAATCCGTAGCAAAGGGTACTTATTCTTGATAGTGAGATTATTCAATGCCCTGTAATCAATGCACATGCGCACCGATCCATCCTTCTTCGGTATAAACAATACCGGGGCTTCCCACGGTGAAGAACTCGATCTGATAAATCCCTTATCCTATAATTCATCCACCTTCTTCTTCAGCTCAACCAGCTCACTGTTGTTTACTCTATAGACATGTTGCAAAATTGGTTCTGCACCTGGCACCAAGTCTATAGAGAATTCAATATCTCGATCTAGCGGCAATCCTGGCAATTCCTCAGAAAATACATCCAAGAACTCTGCTATCAACGGATGCGGTAACTCCTTGTCTTCTATCATAGCTCCACAAATAATGCCTTCTCCCTGCTCTGCAGCTCCTCTAGCAAACTCGAACTTTGGCTCTCCTGGCGGACCAAACAAAACTCTACCTCCTCTAAAATCTATGCTAGCACGGTACCTACTCAACCAATCCATCCCGAGTACAATGTCGTAGCTCGAAAGTGGCATTACAAGTAGACACACACTCAACTCCCGGCCTCCCAGAGTAACTCTCCAATCCTTGCAAATATTATTAACCAGGATAATACCTCCCCTGGTTATGATCTTGCAAGTCCTAAGCAAAGACTCAGCTACCAAACCATGCTTCAGAGCAAAAGAAACAGATACAAAACTATGGGATGCACCACTATCAAATAAAGCTAAAGCTAGAATGGAATCAAGAAGAATAGAACCTGCGATGACATCTCCAGTAGGTTTGTCCTCCTCAACGGTCATAGCAAACGCTCGTCCCTGACGTGCACCTCCCTGCTGCTGATGCTGGACATAACGCTGCTGCTGTGTCGGAAGCAGTCCCCTCGGCTGTACTACAGGTGGTCTCGTCTGTGCCCTCAGAGCTGAAGCTGCTCCCTGAATAGCACAACGAGGACACTCTCTCGACTGATGCCCTTCAGTACCAAAATATAAATAAACTCCTAGTCTCCTCCTGCAAACTTTCCAAATATGGCCTGGCTTCTTGCAGTAGTGGCAGAAAGCTTGTTGTAACTGTATCTGCTGCTGTGGTGCCTGGTGTAAAGGTGCCTAGCTAGAATCTGGTGCTGCTGTGGCTGCTAGAGAGGTCTGGACTGGAAATAAGGACGTTTGGCAGATACTGCACAGCTGTTGGCCCCCAGAAAAGAATCATGGTCTCTTTTGGGCGTCAAATCCAACTCCCGCTCAACCTTGCGTGCCTCCGCAAGTATCTCCGAGTATGTCTCATAAAAAGATGGAATAAGGATCTTCACTTCCCAGTTTTGACCCTGCCGTAAAATGTCGGTCTGCCTCTGATGTGCCTCAGACTGAGCCCTCTGTGTCTCGAGCATCTTACGAAACAGTGTAAACATCTGTGTCGCCTCTGCTGGCACAGGAGGTGGAGGTGGAAGCCCCTCAGATACAGCTGGCATAGTCCTCTGAGTAGGTGGTAGACCTCTGAAAGCAGCTGACACTCCAATCACCAGAGAAGTGACTGGTACAGGCCCTCGGGATGTCGCAGACCTCTCAGAAACTGCTCTCCCCTGCTGCGATCTAGTCTTAGGCGGCATCCTGAGACAAAGCGCAAGAAAGAATCAATATGGCACATGATGTAAGACACTCAAGGAAAGAAAAGTTTAAGAGATCAAGTATCAATATCAAGGAAGAATAGTTGAATCAAAATAATTTTCCTAGATGTGATTGAGTATTCTCGGCCTATAGCCTACATCCTAGATCCTATCACATGCTCGCAGTAGTACAACTAAATCGTCGCACTACCACGATATTGCATAACTTACGAAGCTAGACCTGCATGGGCCACCACCAAAAATATGTCACGACCCGCACCCGATGTAAGAATGCAAGTCATTAACAACGCCCAGCCTACACCGCCGAATCGGCGGTAGAACGCTATCTGTGTAATCTATCTAGCAATATAATAAACCACCAACAATAACAATATACTCAATCACAGATCTAAGATAGAAACGAGCACAAATATGATAAAAAATCAAAATAGTCACATACAACTCATGAGTCTAAAATAATACATTAATGAGTCTGAAAGAATACTAAAAAATAAGCTGGAGACAAATCCAGTACAAGAAATGCTAAGAAGGTACTAATCCTGGGTCATCTGTCTCAGTCGGGATAAGTCCCTCCTGATCCAGGGTCTCTGACTCTAAACCCACAACATCCTGGGGTCCATAATGTGTAGGTACCACTCTTCAGTGTTATTTGGGAAAAATATATCCAGTCAGGAAAGGAGCAGAGTACATCTCTAACAGCAGTTCTAACAATGATAAAAACTATGTAACAGTAAATTGATATGAATATACAAGATGCACAATAGATATGAGAGATATATAACAAAGAAATACTAGATTGAATACAATAATGAATAATATATCTGTAATCCCCAAGATTTTTAAACAGAATTTTAATTTGGATTTTTTCAATTTATCTGGAATTTTCTGGAATTATCTTGAATTTTTCTGTAATTAAATTCGTGTATTTTAATTATTAAAGGATTTTTAAATGATAATAAATATTATTAAATTATTATAAAAATAATAATTTATGGTGTAAAATAGAAAATCAGACATATGGTAATTTTCCGAAAATTTATTGGACCCCGGATAAATTTTAAAAGCCCTAAATACTAATTTAATTATTAAACCCAAATAAACCGGGTTTATTTTAAAATAAACCGAACCAAACCAAATTGAACCGGACCGAGTTTTTATTTAAACCAAATTCCTTATCGGGTCGGATCCGGGTCCAACCCAGACCCGACCCGTTAACCCGAACCCGACCCGCCTATTGATTTTCGGATCGGGTCGGATCCGCTGAACCGACCCGACCCGTTGGACCCGAAACCCGACTGCTACAGTTCTCCCTCTTTCCCCGACCCTAACCCTTCCTCTCCGGCCGGCCAACCGCCGCCGCTTGGCTTCCCAGTGCCGCCTCGCCTGCCCGCTCGCCTTCGGCCGTTCCAGCAACCGCCGCCGCTCCCTCTTCCTCTCCCCCTCACCGGAAAACCCTCCGCCTCCTCCACCTCTCTATAAATCCCCCAACCACCGGCTGCTCATCCCCTCGCCGCCCTCACTGCACTCGTCCCCAGCCACCCGGAGCCGACGAACTCCTCTCGTCGTCCTCCGCCCTTCGATGACCTTGACGTCGCCTGAATCCCCTCCGCCGCCGCCCTTCTCGAGCTCTGCCTGACTTCGTCGAAGCTCCGACTCGACAGCAGCAGCACTCACAGCAGCCGCCGGCCGTCCCCGAGCGTTGCCTGAGCCGCCGCAGCCCTAGCCGACCTCGCCGCCTCCGGCCAAGTGCTCCACTGCCTCCCTCCGGTGAGTTTCAGAGGACACGGACACGGGTTGGACACGAACACAGGAAGACCCGGACACAGGGAAAACCCTAAACCCTAACTGAGACAAGGTCGGACACAGTGTCCAGAACACGAGGACACGAGATATCTCCTGTTTCCAGGAGCCCTGTTTAGGTATTCATAACTTTGTGCTCGTAGCTCGGATTTCGATTCCGTAAATTTTATCGCGTAGCCTGTTTGACCCTCTCGGTACCCGGACAAACCGCTCGGGGCATCGCGTCCTGTGGTGATCACACACTGCGATCCAAAAATAGGAAAAACTTAGCCCTGTTTCACCCCGGTATCGAGTACGCCCCGCCAAACGGGACGACTTGGACGCGTGCGGTCTTCACAGATACATGCGCGTCGTTGATACGGACGTGCGGGCTTTCGCAGAAGCTGATTCGGATGTGCGTGCACACCGGGATCAGTGCGTATCCGCGGATACCGCCCCGTATCCGTACTTTCTGTTTCTCGCTGTAACTTAGTGTACACAAGTCAGATCGAGACGAAACTTGCGCCATTGGACTCGTAGCAATACGCTGGTCCTGTGAGCCAAGTTTGGTTTGATTCTGAGAACGTTGACAAAATCGTGTGTCGTGGGCCCCACAGGCTCCACCCGACGGGCGATTTTGAGAATGGCTCATCGGAATCCAATTCTGGAAGTTCCGTTGGGTTCGTATCATCGTTCCTGACCTGTTGACACTAAGTTTGACTATTTTGAGACCTTTGACCCTGGCGCATTTTTCGGTGCAAAGCGGCCCACATCTGGATCCCGCCTTGACCCGAAAATGACGTTTCTGCCCTTGTCTCCAAATTGGACTCAAGGACAGGCGTTCCTAGTTGATTGATGTGTTCTGGACCTGATGGTGATGTTTGTTTCAGCAACCGGAGCAGTCCCTGCAAATCCAGCTATTGCCAGAGCCATACTTGGAGCTGAAAATCCAGGCAAGTGTACCTTGCCATAAAATGCAGTTATTGATTCAGTTTAATTCTCTGCTTTAATTTCTATGACTGTTGAACTTGCCCTATCAAGTAAATTAAACCCAGGACACCTGACACAAGGCATGATACAGAATCTTCCTGATTATTCAAGGGGGTTTGTATAAAATATAGATTTCATGACTTAAGCTTATTTCCTTAGAACATGACTGACTGCATTAGTTTTAATCTTGCGTAATATGAAAATTGAGATCTGTTACGTGAGATTACATTGGGTGGGGAGAGTATTACCATATCAAGGCTGAATAAATATTATATATTGTTATCTGGATGTGTCCTAGTCTCTTACACAGAGCTTTGGCACCTGTACTGGCCCTTCGAGAAAACACTGCTATGGTTTCTTGTCACTGATCCTGTAGTAGTCTCAGCCTGAGTATGAATAATAACTCTCACTTGCATTATCACTTAGCTAGTTTAATTATTTACCCAGATTTGTTTGATAGCAACATCGGCATGCCACTGTCTTAGACTTAGTAATTTCTTGTGCTTCTCTTGTGTTTAACATCTTGGTTGACTTACATGTTCATTCACTGTATTTTGGCTCGTATTCTTCTGTACCTTGTTACGTCCATCTGAGGACCTGGTTTTGTTCTCCAGTTATAGCAGACGAGATCTACCCTGAGGTGTACGGAACAGGGGCACTACTCGGAGCAGTACCTGAACCTGAGGACGAGGTGATCGCTGTGGACTTCTCCTGAACAATTGCTTTGCCCTGCTCAGTATTATGGCAAATAGACTTTAATTCCTGTTAATTTAAACTCTTTATTTCCTGTCTTTGAGAACTTGTGTAACCAGACTAATATCGGATTGTTCTCCGATTTTATTTACTTTGACTGTTGTTGTTTGATATTTCTTTTGATGTTATTGCTATCTTATATCTGTGGATGAGAATAGTAAAACCTTGACTGATGTAATACAGCTTAAGTATGCCCGATGGATCCATTAAATTGGGTTTGTCCATCGGTGCATGCTGCTGGCCATAATCATGCATCCAGTCCCTCGGTATTTTGGGACTAGGGCGTGACATGGTTTTTGTGGTGGCCCATACAGGTCAACGACTAAATTGTTCGGTTTCAACTTAGGGACCGAACAGGCCTGCAATAAGAATAGGATCAGTTTTAAGATCTCATCCACTTGCTTGAATCATTTTTGATATCTGTATCGTATTCATTTTGAATTGCATCTTGCCTTGACTCCTGTGCGCCTCTTATAGTTTATTGTTGATGCAGAGTAATGGATTCACGAGAAAACGACGGAACTCTAGCAAGAACACCAATAGGTGCTGAAACCACCTACAGAGAAGATGAAGTAACGCTGTTGAGTGGAGATCCCTCTACTCACCGAAGCAGACAAGCAGATACGCAATCTTCTAGATTTTGGCGTGATGATATTCCACCTCCACCCCAGTTTCCTCCACAGATGCCTGCCTTTCCACCAGGCCAAGCAATGGACGGACAACAGATGTTCCAGATGTTCTACGCAATGATGCAAGCTCAGCAACAAGTTCAAACCGAAGCCCAACGTCGTGAGGCTGAGTACTTGAGGAACAGCCTAGTAAATGCACTGGAGCAGGCCAACCTACCAGCTAGAAGGCAACCGACGGGCTCTATCACAGACTTCCGCCAGCTAAAGCCCCGTACTTTCTCTGGCAAGGAGGGACCAACAGAAGTGCATGAATGGCTCACCAATATTCGGCATCAATTAGAAGCAGCTGAACTACCAAGAGAACGTTGGATGACCGCCGTCAGAATGCAATTGACGGACAATGCTCATCACTGGTGGCTATCCGAAGAGACCAGGCTCGGATCAGACAGAGTTACTTGGGAAGAGTTCTCCAGACTCTTCCAGGAGATGTACATACTTGCTATCGCTCGATCTGAACTTCGGGACAAGTTCAATCGCCTCACTCAGGAAGCTATGACGGTGAAAGAGTACAACGCCGAGTTCATTCGTTTGAGTCGCTTCGCTCCTACCTTGATCCCGACAGAAGTAGAGAAGGCCGAGAAGTTTTTTGACGGACTCAACATCGAACTACAGAAACTGATTGGATCTGTCGTACCAACTTCGTACACGGACGTCCTTGCTGCAGCTAGACGCATGGAGCGCGTCACCAGGAGAGAAACCAGTCTGCAGAGGCCTTCCACATCAGTACCAGCCAGAGCAAACAATTGAGAAGCTGCCAAGAAACCTCATCTGCATCAAGCACCACAGGGATCTGCATCCAAAACCCTGACTCTTCCTACTTGTTATTACTGCGGCAAGATAGGCCATGTTGAGAAGGAGTGTAGACGTAAACACGGACTGTGCTTAGGTTGCGGATCCAGACAGCATGCAGTGAAGGATTGCCCTGAGCGTAGAGAAGCACCAAGAGCGAACCCACAAGCTCTACCAGCACCAGGAGGACATCAACCAAGGCCACCCTTGGCACATCAAGCAGCACCCTACCAGCAAGCCCAGCAACATCAGAGAGCACCACCTCAAGGACGCGGCCAAGTTTTCGCGATGACTGTGGGAGAAGCGCAGAACCATGGAGTTGCTAATGCGAGTAAGTCTTTATAGTTGTTCCATTTCTAGCATTGCTTTAGTTGTGCCTGCTGGTTCGTGACCCCAGACTTGACCTGATAAACTTAACCTAATAACTTTAAACCTGTTAATAATTGATAACCTAAGTGTTAACCTAGTAATTTTGAACTTGATAATAACCTAGAAATGTTAACCTGATAATTTTTGAAAGATAAACCTGGTTTTCTAAAACTGTAATTTTCTAGATTTCCCATATTTGGGAAATTGCATAACTTTTAATGCTTAGGAAAATAATTTTTCCTAGGTGCTTTTTGATTTTGATGTGGTTCGAACAATGGTTGTAACCGTGTCATCTCTGTTGACCGATTAATCTTTGCTTGCGAGGACGCAATCCTCTTAAGGGGGGTATATTGTAATCCCCCTGATTTTCAAACAGAATTTTAATTTGGATTTTTTCAATTTATCTGGAATTTTCTGGAATTATCTTGAATTTTTCTCTAATTAAATTCGTGTATTTTAATTATTAAAGGATTTTTAAATAATAATAAATATTATTAAATTATTATAAAAATAATAATTTATGGTGTAAAATAGAAAATCAGACATATGGTAATTTTCCGGGAATTTATTGGACCCCGGATGAATTTTAAAAGCCCTAAATACTAATTTAATTATTAAACCCAAATAAACCGGGTTTATTTTAAAATAAACCGAACCAAACCAAATTGAACCGGACCGGGTTTTTATTTAAACCAAATTCCTTATCGGGTCGGATCCGGGTCCAACCCAGACCCGACCCGTTAACCCGAACCCGACCCGCCTATTGATTTTCGGATCGGGTCGGATCCGCTGAACCGACCCGAACCGTTGGACCCGAAACCCGACTGCTACAGTTCTCCCTCTTTCCCCGGCCCTAACCCTTCCTCTCCGGCCTGCCAACCGCCGCCGCTTGGCTTCCCAGCGCCGCCTCGCCTGCCCGCTCGCCTCCGGCCGTTCCAGCAACCGCCGCCGCTCCCTCTTCCTCTCCCCCTCACCGGAAAACCCTCTGCCTCCTCCACCTCTCTATAAATCCCTCAACCACCGGCTGCTCATCCCCTCGCCGCCCTCACTGCACTCGTCCCCAGCCACCCGGAGCCGACGAACTCCTCTCGCCGTCCTCCGCCCTTCGATGACCTTGACGCCTCCTGAATCCCCTCCGCCGCCGCCCTTCTCGAGCTCCGCCTGACTTCGTCGAAGCTCCGACTCGACAGCAGCAGCACTCACAGCAGCCGCCGGCCGTCCCCGAGCGTTGCCTGAGCCGCCGCAGTCCTAGCCGACCTCGCCGCCTCCGGCCAAGTGCTCCACTGCCTCCCTCCGGTGAGTTTCAGAGGACACGGACACGGGCTGGACACGAACACAGGAAGACCCGGACACAGGGAAAACCCTAAACCCTAATTGAGACACGGCCGGACACAGTGTCCAGAACACGAGGACACGAGATATCTCCTATTTCCAGGAGCCCTGTTTAGGTATTCATAACTTTGTGCTCGTAGCTCGGATTTTGATTCCGTAAATTTTATCGCGTAGCCTGTTTGACCCTCTCGGTGCCTGGACAAACCGCTCGGGGCATCGCGTCCTGTGGTGATCGCACACCGCGATCCAAAAACAGGAAAAACTTAGCCCTATTTTACCCCGGTATCGAGTACGCCCCGCCAAACGGGACGACTTGGTCGCGTGCGGTCTTCACAGATACGTGCGCGTCATTGATACGGACGTGCGGGCTTTCGCAGAAGCTGATTCGGATGTGCGTGCACACCGGGATCAGTACGTATCCGCGGACACCGCCCCGTATTCGTACTTTCTATTTTTCGCTGTAACTTAGTGTACACAAGTCAGATCGAGACGAAACTTGCGCCATTGGACTCGTAGCAATACGCTGGTCCTGTGAGCCAAGTTTGGTTCGATTCTGAGAACGTTGACAAAATCGTGTGTCGTGGGCCCCACAGGCTCCACCCGACGGGCGATTTTGAGAACGGCTCATCGGAATCCAATTCTGGAAGTTCTGTTGAGTTCGTATCATCGTTCCTGACCTGTTGACACTAAGTTTGACTATTTTGAGACCTTTGACCCTGGCGTATTTTTCGGTGCAAAGCGGCCCACATCTGGACCCCACCTTGACCCGAAAATGACGTTTCTGCCCTTGTCTCCAAATTGGACTCAAGAACAGGCATTCCTAGTTGATTGATGTATTCTGGACCTGATGGTGATGTTTGTTTCAGCAACCGGAGCAGTCCCTGCAAATCCAGCTATTGCCAGAGCCATACTTGGAGCTGAAAATCCAAGCAAGTGTACCTTGCCATAAAATGCAGTTATTGATTCAGTTTAATTCTCTGCTTTAATTTCTATGACTGTTGAACTTGCCCTATCAAGTAAATTAAACCCAGGACACCTGACACAAGGCATGATACAGAATCTTCCTGATTATTCAAGGGGGTTTGTATAAAATATAGATTTCATGACTTAAGCTTATTTCCTTAGAACATGACTGACTGCATTAGTTTTAATCTTGCGTAATATGAAAATTGAGATCTGTTACGTGAGATTACATTGGGTGGGGAGAGTATTACCATATCAAGGCTGAATAAATATTATATATTGTTATCTGGATGTGTCCTAGTCTCTTACACAGAGCTTTGGCACCTGTACTGGCCCTTCGAGAAAACACTGCTATGGTTTCTTGTCACTGATCCTGTAGTAGTCTCAGCCTGAGTATGAATAATAACTCTCACTTGTATTATCACTTAGCTAGTTTAATTATTTACCCAGATTTGTTTGATAGCAACATCGGCATGCCACTGTCTTAGACTTAGTAATTTCTTGTGCTTCTCTTGTGTTTAACATTATGGTTGACTTACATGTTCATTCACTGTATTTTGGCTCGTATTCTTCTGTACCTTGTTACGTCCCTCTGAGGACCTGGTTTTGTTCTCCAGTTATAGCAGACGAGATCTACCCTGAGGTGTACGGAACAGGGGCACTACTCGGAGCAGTACCTGAACCTGAGGACGAGGTGATCGCTGAGGACTTCTCCTGAATAATTGCTTCGCCCTGCTCAGTATTATGGCAAATAGACTTTAATTCCTGTTAATTTAAACTCTTTATTTCCTGTCTTTGAGAACTTGTGTAACCAGACTAATATCGGATTGTTCTCCGATTTTATTTACTTTGACTGTTGTTGTTTGATATTTCTTTTGATGTTATTGCTATCTTATATCTGTGGATGAGAATAGTAAAACCTTGACTGATGTAATACAGCTTAAGTATGCTCGATGGATCCATTAAATTGGGTTTGTCCATCGGTGCATGCTGCTGGCCATAATCACGCATCCAGTCCCTCCGTATTTTGGGACTAGGGCGTGACAATATCAATGAACAAGAATACTAATGACTAAGTGTGTGAGTACTAGCTTTAACATGTGATCGGCTTGGGAATATGATACAATATATATGGCCTGATAAATCATACATACGGTGTATGATTAACACTATTCAATAACAATGTTTGATACAATGAGGGTATGATCACATATCTACACTAAAGTACACCCCACCCTCGACTGGTATAAAAGATCCAACCACGGTACGCTATGGCTCGAGATTCCCCAAGAAGATAGCGACTCTTCCCGAGAATCAGTGTTTGTACATGTACAAGATAATCAATGATACAATACTTGCATTATATACACCATATACCAAGAAATAATATCTCATGACGAGATTCGGATATACCAATCCGTGTAACCATAGTGTCAAGAGAACATGGATATCTATACTAGATACAATGAACATAGAGGATATCATAAATAAGAAACTATCAGACAATGTACTCGCCTGAATTTCAAAGAATAGTCTCACAGATGTCTGATACGGTGCCTCGAAGACCTAGATATGGAATACAACATCAATACAAGGTTCCGAAAAGAAAATAAGTTAAACTAGTCAACTTCTAGGTCAACAAGTCAATTCTAAGTCAAAAGTCAAACTAGGTTAACTCTAAGTCAAATATGGTCAAACTACGGTCAACTATGGTCAACTACCTATTTCTAGGTTGCAATAGTCTAATACAAAGATATTGGGTTCAAATACTAAAGTCTAGGTCATAAAACTATATCTTAGGATACTAGGATACTGTATCTCTGATACGTAAATTGATAGGAAAATCATCACATATTAATATCAAACAATTATTAATTATATAAAAATCATAATTTATCAACATTAAATAGATACCTTGGTTTTGAACCAACTTGGTATCATAACACTAAACCATAATATTGATACCTAACCCAATACCTTGGGTATCCCCAATTACCTTGGTACTTACCTTAGTATCTCAAGGTAATACCCAAAGCTTGTTTATACTAACTACCCGTAAATATATATATGCTATACTAATTATTATATATATAGTATATTAAATACTATTAGCAATTAGGAACATATTTACATATATATCAATTACCATATATATATATATATACATATATCTATATATATATAATTATCTAATAACTATAAAAACTGCCAAATCGTCACTAAAAGTCCCTGCCTATCGTCGCTGAAGCGACTAATACTGCTGATACTCTGTTGTTTTAGTGGTGAACTTCTGTTGCTATCGCCAAAGCCGTCGCTATAGCCTCTAATACGGATGCTGATACTGCTGTTATAGTGACAGATTCCTACTGTTTGTCGCTGATGCTCTTGCTGCTGCTGTTGTTTGATATTGCTGTTGTTGCTATGACGCTTGTTGCTGTCGCTATAGCGGCTGCTGCTGTGTTTATTGCTGCTGCTGTTGCTTTCGACGACGCTTGCTGCTGTCGCTATAGCTCCTGCTCTATATTATATATATATATATTTAATATATAAATACATATAACACCTAATAATATATATACTAAATATATGCATATAATTACTACTAATAAATATACATACAAACATACATATATATGTACATAATATCTACATAGTAATTTACACATACATAGTAACATATTTATAATAACACACATACGTACGTATATATAAACACATACACAATATAAATACAAATAACATACAAATATATATATATATATATATATATATATATATATATATATATATATATATATATATATATATATGTTAGAGTTATTTTATTATATTATTTATCATATGAGGGTATAATAGTAATTGTGCGTGTATTGCATATCAATATAAATAGACATGAGATGCAACTTAAGGCCCTTGCAATCTCCTTTCTCATATTCTCTCTTTCTCCTACTTTCCCTTCTCTTCTCCATCTCCAAACTTCACTTGGTATCAGAGCATATATTTGTAAGTTCTGTACATCCTATCCACGACAGGGTCGATCGAACTTGGTATTGCAGGCAAAAAATTTCACTTTGTATTGCAGCCAAAATTTTTTTTGGCTGTTTTTCGTCTACTTTTCATGATTCGCCGTTCGTCGTTCATTGTTCGTGGTCGTTCGTAGTTCGTTTATGAGATCTAGGGTTTCTACAGATCTTTATTGGTTATTCGTCATTGGTTGAGGTTCGTTGTGAGATCTAGGGTTTCAAAAATTTTGTCTTTCTGTTGTATCTGCAAGTATGGTGGGGACCGATTCTTCTAGCGAGATTAATAGTGGTGGTGGTAGCGGAGGTGGTTCTCCTTTTACTGTTATTCATAATGATGAATTAGGAAAGTCGATTACAGCGATGAAACTCAATGGTGCGAACTACCTTGCCTGGTCCAAGTCTATCAAAGTGGTGTTAAGGGCGAAGAAGAAGTTGAAGTTTTTGACGGAAGAACCCATGCCTGAAACTTTCGCTGAGTATAAAGATTGGATGAGTGCAGATGCATACGTTATGTCGTGGTTGTGGCATAGTATGGAACCACACATCGCTATTAATGTTCAGTGGTGTGAATCAAGCAAACAGATTTGGGCATCTCTGGAAGAATCATATTCGCAGAAGCGAAACGTTGCCCGTATCTATGAGTTGTACGAGTTATTGTTCAATACAAAGCAAAATGGGAAGCCTGTGAATGAATATCTGGCTTTAAAGAAGGCTTTGTGGGAGGAACTGCTTCAATATCATCCTGTTACTACTGATTTGAAGGAAGCTCGCAGACAGAAGGAATAGTTTCATGTTTCACTTATCCTAGCCGGCTTGGATCCTGTGCTCGAACCTTATAAAGCTCAAATCCTTGCTGGAGAGCAGTTACCTACGGTGGCAGATATTTTCTTCCGTCTCAATCGTTTCTTTCTGGGACAGAGTTCTGTGGTACCGAGTACTGACTCTTCTGTCCTAGTTTCTAGTGTTGTTGGTCGTGGTGGTGGACTTGGTAGTGGACGTGGTGGTAGAGATGGTGGTCATAGTTTTGGTCGAGGAGGAGGTCGTGGTGGTAGAAACAATGGTTGTGGTGGTGGCCGCGGTGGTGGTGGTAGCCGTGGTCAACCACGGAAGTGTAACTATTATGGAATGCTCGGTAATGTAGAAGACTACTGTTGGGACAAGTGGGGTAAACCAGAATATGCACATCAAGTGCATGCTGAAAATATGTAGTCCCAGGTCACCACTTCTGCTCCAAAAGATGATATTTCGGGTTTTAATCAGACTTCAACGTCCGATACCTCATCTCCATTTCAATAAATCCTCCAGAAGTTGAACGTGCTTGCTAGTACCACCTCCCAACCTACTGCAACCATGGCACATATAGGTAATCCTGCTTTTGTGGCAACCTGTCACTACCACGTTCCGAAAACAGGAGTATTTTTGACTTCTTATAATAATTAATATTATTGTAGTTACAATTAAGTAATTGCATGATAGGTATATTTAGTTGAAATAAATATGTGAGATGTGTAATTAAATATATATTATATACAGTGTTCATTTATTTTGAGCTAGTAGACTTGACCTAGAAGCCCAGTAGATGAACACCTGTCCGAATTGTGGAATTCTGTATTTAATTGTTTTATCTAGAATTTATTTATTGGAGATTTTAATTAACTACCGTAATTTATTTAATTATTTGCGCATTACCTTTGCTTCAATATTTGGAGCGCTACCCTAGCTTTTGTCTTCCAACAAATTTCACAATCTTGCCCTAGACATGCCCGCCTTCTATTCTGCTATTTTTGCAACTCATAATTATGCTCTCTGTACCTTATTTCTAGCCGCACAAAAATCATCGCGGACGTTATTTAATAAATTTCTATTTTTGTATCGTTGTGCGTTCTAATCAAAATTGGAGGCAATCTTGACCTATTTTTCGTGCGGCCCAAATTAGGGTAATATTCTGTTCTGAGTCTTCTTCATTATTGGTATTGATAACCTGACCTGATTTTGGCCCCATGTACTCCTAATTAATTTTAGAACACAACTTGCATTTATTTCTATTTAAATTGAGGATACCATTTTAACCGATTCCGAAAATCTCGATAAATTCCAGTGCCCTGCTATTTGAGCCCATACCAAACTTACAGCACCCCCTGACCCTACAAAACACCGGACACCGAATTGCCCGCCAAATTTTTGTCATTTTATGCGTCTGTGCAAATACCCAAATTTAAGGGGGCTAATTTGCAAATTTGCATTTTTGGTGTCAACACCCATTCGTTTAAACCAATGAGGAATCCCTAATATTTTTAACTAAACCTCACCATCATTCCCACATGAAAATTCCCCATGTCAAATCTGGACCACTCATTTAAAGGGTCAATCACCACCCTTGATTTCCTACACACTCTCCCCTATTTAATGTCATGTCACATCAAGCCCTAATCCCCAAAACAAGCCCCCACCTCTCTCTCTCCTCCATCCTCACTCCAACGTAGGAGTTTCTTCTTTCTTCTTCTCTTTTCTTCTTCTTCTTCCCTTCTTCTTCTCATTCTTTTTGAAATTTTGAAGAGAGGGAAACCACCACCATCATCACCACCCTGACCCTGTGCTCCGGCCGGCCGTCTCCGGCAGCCCAGCCTAGCCCCGAGCCCCTCGGCCATTCTCCTCCACCCTGCAGCTCTCCGGCTGAGCCGAACTCATCCACCGGGAGCCCGCGGCTGCACTACTGCACCATCTCCCAACCACCTTGCTCCCTGCACCCCGCGGCGGCCAAGCTCCAGCCCCGATCCCCCGGCGGCCGCATCAGCTCCTCCCTCTGCTGTTTAACTCCGGCCGAGCCCTCCTCCTCGTCACCCGCTTCCGGCGAGCCGACTGCCACCCGGAGTTTCCCGCTGGCCTGCTCACCATCAGCCACTCCCCACTGTCCCCGAGCCGACCTCCCGCTGGCTGCTCCCCTTCACCACCATCAAGTCCGACCGTCTTCCGGCCAGCAAGCCCAGCCCCCCGCTGTGAGCCTCTCTATCTCTTCCTTCTTCATGTATATATATATATATATATATATATATATATATATATATATATATATATATATATATATACATACGTATATACGTTTATGTATATACTAATATATGTATATGTATATTATTTATTTAATTAATGTTTAGCACATATATGTATAGTATATATATATTTAGTATATGTATGTATTAATGTATATGTATTTGTATATATTATTAATGTGTAGAAATATATATATGTATATAAATACGTATACGTATATTGGTGTGTGTATTAGAATAATACTTAGTGTATATGTATTCATATACATACAAGTATTATTTTGGTATATTTTCATATAGAATATATGTAATAAAATATGTATTTTGGTATAAATGTATAAATATGTAAATACGTATTTTGGTAATTGGTATATATATATATATATATATATATATATATATATATATATATATATATATATATATATATATATATATATATATATATATGTATATGGTAAATGTAATAAGACTTGGTATATATATATATATCTATATAGATATTCGATATATATTTTCGTTTTATACAAATATTGGTTGTAGTATGTGGCATATGTATTTTCAACATATTGATATATATAACTACGTATTCTAATATATATAACTTGTATATGTATATACATGTATTTTGTATACATACTTAGTATATTTTAATATATAAAATTAATGTATATAGTAAATATATTATTCAACCTGTATATATATTGTAAGTACATATGTTATTTAAGATATGTATATTTATGTATCTATCTACTAGGTGACCCTAGGTGACCAGTATCATACCTAGCGTAGTCCCGAATTCAGTGTTTTTAGACTGTGTGTTAGAGTAGCATCTGCTGCAAATGCTGTTTTGCTTTGTTATATGTCTATAGGGCTGTTGATTTTTCCAGATGATACTCTGGAACAGGACCTTGGTATTCACCAGCTAAGGACCCAAGGCAAGTACATTCTCTGATAATTTCCAATTATTGATAATTTCTATAAGTTCAATAATCTAGAAATGTTACATCTGAATCCTTGACACTGTGCTACACGGACTAGTATATAGCTTGGATCTGCAGTCATGAGATGTTACATTGTTTATCGTATCGACATTATACACGACATTCATTAGACATTGATATTAGACATTGTACATGATATATATTAGACAATGTTCGTGTATTCGTGACGTGTCATGATTGGATCCACAGTACTAGTTGGGGGCGGGGGAAATTGCTATTGAGAGATGTGATCAAATACCCATTGTATAATTAAAATATTATTGGTGTTAATCATACCCCTCACGTATGATTAGCCAGACTTTGTAGCAATCGTACATGTTCCCAAGCCGATCACATTTCGAAGCTACTATTTCAAACACTTAGAATAGATTACAGTTCTCCATTTTAAATCATATACTACATCACCCGTATATGATACTGTACCTTGTTCTTTCCATTTCTTTTATGCACTGACTATATCACATTGCCTATTTTGCATGTCTCTTTACATTGCCTGACTCTCTATTTTGCCATTTTATTATTTTACTGTCTTCTCAGTATTTAGCATCATCTGTTTATTGCTTTATAGTCCTTATCAATTTAATGGAACAGTTATTTGAGATTGTACTTTGCTCCTTCCTGACTGGAAACATTTTTCCAGACTATGCCTTAGAGGACCGGTGTCCGACACTTTATGGACCATATGGTGAGTAGCTGCAACTTGGGCTTGGCAGTTTAGTTGTGATTCCGGGAGGTCTAGCCGGAATTACTAATCTTCTAGTTAGTTCTTTTAGCAGACTATTTGGTACCGGATTTGTCTCCGGCATTTTTGATGAGATTTGGATAATTGTTGAGTTAGATTATTACTTTTTGACTTGTGTTGTATTAAATTTTATTCGATATCTTATCGTGCTGTAGTGCTGTGATTGAGTATGTGTTCATTTTATTGTGTCATCCGTGCCTCCTTATGGAGATTGGATGCTTGTGTGAGATTGGCTAGATAGTATCAAGACCTTGACAGCGTTCTACCGCCGATACTGCGGCGTAGGCTGGACGTACCCACGCACTCGTGCCCCTAAACCGGGTGCGGGTCGTGACACATTTTTAGTCGTAGCCCATGCAGGTCAGACTTCGCGAGTTGTACGATGTCGTAGTAGTATGGCATCCTTGTTACACTATTGCGTGCCTGCGATAGAATCTAGGACATAGGATACTAGGACGAGAGCGAATACTCAATCACAATTCCTTGAGAGATTCCTGGGATGACCCCTGAGAATCTTGTTAAAACTTTCAATTTAAAATTATTTCCTTGTTCCGTCCATTCTCACTTGTTGATTGTTGATCAGGTATTAAATTAGGATCTTGGTTTCATCATATAGTTGATTTCATATTAAGATGATTTTGCAGACTGATTTGGTATTATCTGATGACGCATGTCGATGAGGACAGTGAAAATGATTAACATTAGAGCTATTGGACTACAGAATGTGGGTTTAAATCTTTAATTGAAGATTGAAAACGAATTACATTTTTGAATTTCGAGAAGTTAAGATATTATGTTATTAAAATTTATTTTGAGGAATACAGATTCGATTCAATGAACATAGACAAGGCTGTAAGGATTTTTTTTAAATTGATAAAAATTTTCACTTCAGTATTTAGATAATTGACTTTGAGGAAGGTATATGCATTATACTTTAAATTTTTTGAGGAGTTAGTTTCGAGGACTTTGTTTGGAGGATAAAATCTTATAGTGAGAGAGATATATTAGTATATAAGTAGATAAGATGCATGTGTAAGGATCTGTTGGCTTGAGTATGATTGAGATCTCACTGCCAACTGACTTAGGTGTTCATCTAGGATTGTATTGGAGAGAGCAGTACTTAGTATAGTGTGTTGCAACTGTTATGCACTTGAGTGATAAGAATAACTAGTATCAGCGATTGCAGTAGGTAAGAAAGCTAGCAGTGAGTGTACTTGTAGTAGAACTGTGGTACTTAGAGGAATAGAGGTATCAGACCATGGATGCATCCTTGACCTGTGCAATCACAACTAGGATTTTTTCCAATCTATTTATCTTGAATGTTGCTTCTTTAGAACTTTACTGTCCTTCCTTGATGATATCGCATTTTTTGCCTTAATTAATTCTTTTGGGTCTGTCTTCAGGATGTCGCCGAAGACACGATCTATGAGAGCGGGAACATCAGCTTTAGAGGGGTCTGCCACCTCTCCACCTGAGGGACAGACAGCCGTAGTTCCTCCTACATCTCCGATGCATGTAGAAGTTTCTGCACTTTTCGGGGATCCTCCTCCCCCACCTGTTCAGAGGATTGCCGCAGCTGTGACGGACAACCTTCCTCCTCCACTGACTCTGATTTCCGGAGGTTTGCCCATTGACGGAGCACAGATGTTTACCTTGATCCAGGGCATGGTAGATGCCCAGAGAGTGATGGCAGATGCTCAGCGAGTTCAAGCTGAGGCTCAGAGGGTGCAAGCAGAAGCGCACCAGGCACAAACTGAGCTGATGAGAGAAAGCATGGAGAATGCTCATCAGGTGACTCTCCAAGCTTTGGATAGAGTAGCATAGTACCAGCAGTTTCCTGGCCAGCAGCAACAGAGATTAGGCACTATAGTGGACTTCAAAAGGATGATGCCTCGAGAGTTCAAAGGCACCGAAGGGATACTCTACGCTGACGACTGGCTAGAGGATATAGAGAGGAGCCTGCGATTGACCCAGAGTCCGGAAAACTTGCAGATAGAAGCCGCTGGCAGTCAGATGTTCGATATCGCACTCACGTGGTATCGCACGGAGCCGAGAATTACTGCACAAGGACTTACTTGGGAGACCTTCAAGGAGCTCTTCAAGGAGAAGTTCTTTCCCGACGTGGCATTGGGAACCTTGGAAAGTCAGTTTCATGACTTGGTTCAAGGAAACATGTCGGTCGACGAGTACGCTGCAGAATTCTGTCGATTGAGCCGTTTTGCATCGTCTATGATTCGGGACCCAGGAGATCGAGCCCGGAAATTTAGAAAGGGGCTGACAAGAGAGATTAGGTCACGCACTTCTGGTCGTCGTACCGCTACCTTTGAGGGTATCTTGATGGATGCTCAGATTGCAGAAGCGGATCTGGACCTCAGGCCTAAGAGGAGTCACAACATTTTTGGAGATACGAATGGTAGCACAGGATCGGCCAAGCATCCCCGTATTCAGCACCAACAGCAGTACCAAGTACCAGTTCATATTCAGCCATGGACATTTCAGCATCCATAGCAATACCTGGCACCAGTTCATATTCAGCAACATCCATGGGCGTATCAGTATCAACAACAGTACCAGGCACCAGTTCGTGTTCAGCAGAATCAGCAACAGCCTCCGAGAGAGACACAGCAGACTTATCATTTCTGTAAGAAGCCATGTCATCTTTGGGAGAGCTGTAGAACGAGGCTAGGACTTTGTTTGCACTGCGGCGCTGCGGGACATCGAGTAAGGGATTATCTTCAAGCCCCTTATCTTCCCGGCCAGCGCGCAGGTTCAGATTATAGAGATCCAGTTAGGCTACCCGTGGAACCGTATATTGCTCAGCACCCGCGAAGGGAACCACCCCAGCAGGGCAGGGCATTTGCGATGACGGTCGAGGAGACCGATACTGCAGGTAATGTGTTAGCAGGTTCTGTTCTTTCCTTCTTTCTGTTCCTATCTATCTGATTGATTGACTGATACCTTAGTACCGTAGCTTGTATGCATGATTCTTGTTATAATATAGTTAGTAGTACCCCTGATACAGAGACTGCAATACCATGACAAAAGACCATGACCGTACATATTCCCTTAGGTTGCATGTTGTATGATTATAGGAAAGATTTTTAACCAGGATTATTGGGGTTTGACCATGACAAAGATTCATAAAGGAGTTATGACTTGACATGAGAGACAAGATGATTAAAATTCGAGGATAACCATCGATTTAAATAAAGGGCCAAGAATTTAACATGGCAGAATTTATGACATATTAATTCTAGGAAGGATATGATGTGATTGAGGTTATCATTAGAATTTGAGGAAATTTAGAGAGATTATCAATATATTTATTTGATTGCAAGTTATGAATTTTAGAATTTTATATTGGATGTTGCAATTAGAGAATCCTTAAGTATCACATTGTTGAGTATTTTGAGGAAGAGAAAATCAAGAAAATAAAATTTTGATGGATAAATGTTTAAATTCAAACTTTGTGGGACGAGATTACATTTTTATATTTGTGCATTGATAAAAATCAAATTAGAGGAGTGGATATTAAATTCCGAGTTTTGAATTGTTAACTAAAAAAAAATTTGGGGAAATTTTTGATAAAAAAAAATGGACTTTGATTTTATTTCGAGGATTTTTCAGGAATGCAATAATTTCAGAATTTTTGAAAATTATGAAAAGACATTGTGGATTATTACCTGATTTCGTGGTTGATGAATTTAAACTTTGAGGAAAAATGATAATGTGTATGAATAAACGCTACTATGAGGATTTTAAATTTCGAGGACGAAATTATTTTAAGGATGGTAGACTTGTCACTACCACGTTCCGAAAATAGGGGTATTTTTGACTTCTTATAATAATTAATATTATTGTAGTTACAATTAAGTAATTGCATGATAGGTATATTTAGTTGAAATAAATATGTGAGATGTGTAATTAAATATATATTATATACAGTGTTCATTTATTTTGAGCTAGTAGACTTGACCTAGAAGCCCAGTAGATGAACACCTGTCCGAATTGTGGAATTCTGTATTTAATTGTTTTATCTAGAATTTATTATTGGAGATTTTAATTAACTACCATAATTTATTTAATTATTTGCGCATTGCCTTTGCTTCAATATTTGGAGCGCTACCCTAGCTTTTGTCTTCCAACAAATTTCACAATCTTGCCCTAGACATGCCCGCCTTCCATTCTGCTATTTTTGCAACTCATAATTATGCTCTCTGTACCTTATTTCTAGCCGCACAAAAATCGTCGCGGACGTTATTTAATAAATTTCTATTTTTGTATCATTGTGCGTTCTAATCAAAATTGGAGGCAATCTTGACCTATTTTTTGTGCGGCCCAAATTAGGGTAATATTCTGTTCTGAGTCTTCTTCATTATTGGTATTGATGACCTGACCTGATTTTGGCCCCATGTACTCCTAATTAATTTTAGAACACAACTTGCATTTATTTCTATTTAAATTGAGGATACCATTTTAACCGATTCCGAAAATCCCGATAAATTCCAGTGCCCTGCTATTTGAGCCCATACCAAACTTACAGCACCCCCTGACCCTACAAAACACCGGACACCGAATTGCCCGCCAAATTTTCGTCATTTTATGCGTCTGTGCAAATACCCAAATTTAAGGGGGCTAATTTGCAAATTTGTATTTTTGGTGTCAACACCCATTCGTTTAAACCAATGAGGAATCCCTAATATTTTTAACTAAACCTCACCCTCATTCCCATATGAAAATTCCCCATGTCAAATCTGGACCACTCATTTAAAGGGTCAATCACCACCCTTGATTTCCCACACACTCTCCCCTATTTAATGTCATGTCACATCAAGCCCTAATTACCAAAACAAGCCACCACCTCTCTTTCTCCTCCATCCTCACTCCAACGTAGGAGTTTCTCCTTTCTTCTTCTCTTTTCTTCTTCTTTTTCCCTTCTTCTTCTCATTCTTTTTGAAATTTTGAAGAGAGGGAAACCACCACCATCATCACCACCCTGACCCTGTGCTCCGGCCGGCCGTCTCCGGCGGCCCAGCCTAGCCCCGAGCCCCTCGGCCATTCTCCTCCACCCTGCAGCTCTCCGGCTGAGCCGAACTCATCCACCGTGAGCCCCCGGCTGCACTACTGCACCATCTCCCAACCACCTTGCTCCCTGCACCTCGCGGCGGCCAAGCTCCAGCCTCGATCCCCCGGCGGCCGCATCAGCTCCTCCCTCTGTTGTTTAACTCCGGCCGAGCCCTCCTCCTCGTCACCCGCTTCCGGCGAGCCGACTGCCACCCGGAGTTTCTCGCTGGCCTGCTCACCATCAGCCACTCCCCACTGTCCCCGAGCCGACCTCCCGCTGGCTGCTCCCCTTCACCACCATCAAGTCCGGCCGTCTTCCGGCCAGCAAGCCCAGCCCCCCGCTGTGAGCCTCTCTATCTCTTCCTTCTTCATGTGTATATATATATATATATATGTATATATATACATACGTATATATATACATATGTATATACGTTTATGTATATACTAATATATGTATATGTATATTATTTATTTAATTAATGTTTAGCACATATATGTATAGTATATATATATATATTTAGTATATGTATGTATTAATGTATATGTATTTGTATATATTATTAATGTGTAGAAATATATATATGTATATAAATACGTATACGTATATTGGTGTGTGTATTAGAATAATACTTAGTGTATATGTATTCATATACATACAAGTATTATTTTGGTATATTTTCATATAGAATATATGTAATAAAATACCTATTTTGGTATAAATGTATAAATATGTAAATACGTATTTTGGTAATTGGTATATATATATATATATGCACATATATATATGTATATGGTAAATGTAATAAGACTTGGTATATATATATATATCTATATAGATATTCGATATATATTTTCGTTTTATACAAATATTGGTTGTAGTATGTGGCATATGTATTTTCAACATATTGATATATATATATATAACTACGTATTCTAATATATATAACTTGTATATGTATATACATGTATTTTGTATACATACTTAGTATATTTTAATATATAAAATTAATGTATATAGTAAATATATTGTTCAACCTGTATATATATTGTAAGTACATATGTTATTTAAGATATGTTTATTTATGTATCTATCTACTAGGTGACCCTAGGTGACCAGTATCATACCTAGCGTAGTCCCGAATTCAGTGTTTTTAGACTGTGTGTTAGAGTAGCATCTGATGTAAATGCTGTTTTGCTTTGTGATATGTCTATAGGGCTGTTGATTTTTCCAGACGATACTCTGGAACAGGACCTTGGTATTCACCAGCTAAGGACCCAAGGCAAGTACATTCTCTGATAATTTCCAATTATTGATAATTTCTATAAGTTCAATAATCTAGAAATATTACATCTGAATCCTTGACACTGTGCTACACGGACTAGTATATAGCTTGGATCTGCAGTCATGAGATGTTACATTGTTTATCGTATCGACATTATATACGACATTCATTAGACATTGATATTAGACATTGTACATGATATATATTAGACAATGTTCGTGTATTCGTGACGTGTCATGATTGGATCCACAGTACTAGTTGGGGGCGGGGGAAATTGCTAGTGAGAGATATGATCAAATACCCATTGTATAATTAAAATATTATTGGTGTTAATCATACCCCTCATGTATGATTAGCCAGACTTTGTAGCAATCGTACATGTTCCCAAGCTGATCACATTTCGAAGCTACTATTTCAAACACGTAGAATAGATTACAGTTCTCCATTTTAAATCATATACTACCTTGTTCTTTCCATTTCTTTTATGCACTGACTATATCACATTGCCTATTTTGCATGTCTCTTTACATTGCCTGACTCTCTATTTTGCCATTTTATTATTTCACTGTCTTCTCAGTATCTAGCATAATCTGTTTATTGCTTTATAGTCCTTATCAATTTAATGGAACTGTTATTTGAGATTGTACTTTGCTCCTTCCTGACTGAAAATATTTTTTCAGACTATGCCTTAGAGGACCGGTGTCCGACACTTTATGAACCATATGGTGAGTAGCTGCAACTTGGGCTTGGCAGTTTAGTTGTGATTCCGGAAGGTCTAGCCGGAATCACTAATCTTCTAGTTAGTTCTTTTAGCAGACTATTTGGTACCGGATTTGTCTCCGGCATTTTTGATGAGATTTGGATAATTGTTGAGTTAGATTATTACTTTTTGACTTGTGTTGTATTAAATTTTATTCGATATCTTATCGTGCTGTAGTGCTGTGATTGAGTACGTGTTCATTTTATTGTGTCATCCGTGCCTCCTTATGGAGATTGGATGCTTGTGTGAGATTGGCTAGATAGTATCAAGACCTTGACAGCGTTCTACCGCCGATGCTGCGGCGTAGGCTGGACGTACCCACGCACTCGTGCCCCTAAACCGGGTGCGGGTCCTGACACAACCCATTCACCATCCACCTCTTGGGTCATCGACTCAGGAGCAAGCTCTCACATGTCTGGTATAATATCTATCTTTCATAATCGTAGTTCCATGAAACATAATATTATCTTGGCTGATGGGTCTACTCGTCCTGTGCTTGGGAAAGGTGTCATTCACCCTACTCAATCACTATCATTATTTGATTCATTATATGTGCCTAATTTTCTATTTAATTTGTTATCTGTGAGCTAGTTAAACAAATCTTTTCAATGTTCTGTGACATTTTCTCCCAATTCGTGTGTTTTTTAGGACCTCAGGACGAAGAAGATGATTGGTTTGGGGTATGAAAAAGATAGAATGTACTACTTGGATCTACCTAGAAAAGCCTTCACTTCTGTTTCTACTTCTCTGTTGCAGTGGCATTATCATTTGGGACATCCGTCTTCGGCTAAGTTGCGTCAAGTTGTTCCTAGTTTGAGTCATGTTTCTAGTCTTGAATGTGAGGCTTGTCAGTTAGGCAAGCATCACCGTAGTTCCTTTCCTCATCGTAGTGAGAGTCGTCAATTAGAGTCTTTTGATCTTGTTCATTCTGATATTTGGGGTCCGTCTAGAGTCAAAAGTCCGAAAGGATTTCAGTATTTTGTTATTTTTATTAATGATTATTCCAGAATGACTTGGTTTTATTTAATAAAAGAAAGATCTGAGTTTCCAAATGTGTTATCTGTCTTTTATAATGAAGTCTATATTCAGTTTAATAAATGAATCAAAAATTTGCGTTCTAATAATGCTTTGGAGTATACTCAATCTTTTGTGAACAGTTTCTATATTGATCGTGGTATAATTCATCAAACCAGTTGTGTCCACACCTCTCAACAAAATGGTATAGCCGAACGCAAACATCGACACAGTTTAGATGTGGCTCGAACTCTCATATTCAATATGTATGTACCTAAACAGTATTGGGCAAATGCCGTTCTTACTGCATGTTATCTTATTAATTGCATGCCATCATCTGTATTAAATAACAAAGTTCTATTTACCATATTACATATAGATGTCGCACCCTTTTCCTTATCTCCTCGAGTGTTTGGGTGCGTCACTTTTATTCATAACTTGGAACCTTATCGAGATAAGTTGGCTCATAGATCTCTGAAGTATGTCTTTCTTGGTTATCCTCATACTCAAAAAGGTTATCGTTGTTACAGTCCACAGTCACGCAAATATTATGTCAGTGCGGATGTTACATTCTTTGAGTCTACCCCTTTCTTTCCTTCAGGAGACTGTTGTATTCCTTTTACAATAGATTTGATATCTTCCATACCACTTACGGTCATTCCTGAATCAATTTCTGTCTCCATTCCCCATTTACAGGTTTATCAGAGATCCAAGGACATGCCAGTGGTTCTACAAAATTTAGCCTTCAACCAATCATCTTTCGTGCCTGAGGTTTCTGCTTCCATCACCACAGATCCAGATGATCTTCCTATTGCTCTCAGAAAAAGATAATGCCTTTGTACCACAAAGAATAAGCATCCCATTTCTAACTATATTTTATTACACCGTGCTTCATCATCTTTTTATGCATTTGTTGTTTTATTGTCTTCTACTTTTATTCCCAAAACTTACAAGCAGGCTATGTCATCTTCTGGTTGAAAAAGTACAATGGATGAGAAGATGTATGCTTTACATCAAAATCAGACTTGGGAGCTTACATCACTTCCTGTTGGAAAACATACAGTGGGTTGTAGATGGGTATACACTGTTAAGTATCATCCTGATGGTTCTGTTGAGCGCCTTAAGGCACGGTTGGTTGCCAAAGGGTATACTCAGACATATGGCATGGATTATATGGAGACTTTTTCTCCAGTGGCTCGGCTGAATTCAATTCGGATTCTTATTTCTGTGGCGGTTAATCACCAATGGCCTATATATCAGCTGGACATAAAGAATGCTTTCTTGCATGGTGACTTACAGGAGGAGGTTTATATGAATCAACCACCGAGATATGTTGTAGCAGGAAATAAAAGACTCGTATGTCGATTGAAAAAAGCATTATATGGACTGAAACAGTCACTTCATGATTGGTTTGACAAGTTCAGTTCAGTTCTCATTCAGTATAGCTTTCGGCGTACCACATTAGATCATTCAGTATTTTGCCATTCTTTCTCAGCAGGTATTATAGTGTTGATTGTTTATGTTGATGATATCATTATATCTGGGAGTGATCATGCTGGAATTGTGGACTTGAAGGCCTATCTTAGTCGTCAGTTTTATACTAAGGATTTGGGCCTTCTTCGATATTCTCTTGGAATCAAGGTTGCCTGATCTAAGAAAGGTGTGTATCTATCATAATGCAAGTATATTCTAGACTTACTCTCTGAGACTGGGAGGTTGGAGTGTTGGCTAGTTGAGACTCCTATCGATTATCATGACAAGCTTGATGCTGACATGGGAGAGTTATTTGAGGATGTTGGATATTATAGACGTTTGGTTGGCAAACTTATATATCTTACTGTTACTCGACCAGGCATCACATATACAGTTGGAGTAGTTAGTCAGTTTATGCATGCCCCTCGGCAACCACATTGGGAGGCTATCCCTTTCATTCTTCGATACTTGAAGGGTGCACCTGGAAAAGGTTTGTTGTACAAACCTTCCCAGTTGCTTACGGTGACTGGGTTCAGTGATGCTGATTTGGCAGACAGTCGTAGTAATAGGAGGTCTACTTCTGGCTATTGTACGTTTGTGGGTGGCAATCTTGTCACGTGGCGTAGTAAGAAGCAGAATATTGTGGCTCGTTCTAGTGCAGAGGCCGAGTACCGTGCGATGGCTCATACAGCTTCTGAGATGATGTGGGTGCAGTCTCTTCTTCATGAAATGGGAATCATGATTCCTATTCCGATGGAGATGTATTATGATAATCAGTCGACAATGTTTATCGCAAGTAATTCGGTGTTTCATGAGCGCAAAAAGCATATAGAGGTGGATTGTCATTTTGTTCGTGATTTGTTGCTGAAGAAATAGATTGTCACTCCTTATGTTCGGTCAGAGGATCAATTAGGTGATATCCTCACCAAACCACTTACTCGTGGTCCATTTTCTGATTTATGTAGCAAGCTGGGCATGTCTGATTTATATGCTCCTGCTTGAGGGAGGTTGTTAGAGTTATTTTATTTTGTTATTTATCATATGAGGGTATAATATTAATTATGGGTGTATTGCATATCAATATAAATAGACATAAGATGCAACTTAAGGCCCTTGCAATCTCCTTTCTCATATTCTCTCTTTCTCCTACTTTCCCTTCTCTTCTCCATCTCCATCTCCAAACTTCACTATATATATATATATATATATATATATATATATATATATATATATATAATAAAATATAAATATATCTACTATAATATATATACATATACTAAAATATATAAATATATCTACATGTAGAAGAATAGCTACATAATAATATATACACATATAGTATATACATAGATACATAGATCTAAGACACAATATTATATAAATATATATACACAATAATATATATATATATATATATATATATATATATATATATAATTACACCTCTCCATGAATAAGAACATAAGAGAAAATAGATCTACAATTAAATTTCACATCTCATGGAACGTATCACTCCGTATCCCACTAGATCTAGGATACGCATGCGACACGAGTCCACTTCCTCAACCTTCAGATCCTCAGCAAGACGGGACACCCTCATGAGACGCTCAATATCCTTGAGCCAGTCATCAGCGTAGACGATGCCCTCAGTCCCCTTGAAGACCCGAGGTTCCAGCTTCTTGATGTCGTGGATATTACCCGGCCGAAGCTGGGCAACCTGCGGAACAACCTGCTGCAGGACCGAAACTCTCCTCTCTACTATAGCAAGGAAAAGCTGATGAGCACTCTCAATGTCCTGTCGTAATACGTCGGTCTTCCTCTGGTGTGCCTCGGACTGGGCCCTCTAAGCCTCCATTATCTCACAAAACAATGCTAACACCTGAGTCGCATCTGTCGGCACGGAAGGTAGAGGTAAAAGTCCCTTAGATACAGTCGAAATAGTCTTCTGAGCTGGAGGTGGACCCCCGAACGCAGCTGATATGCCAATTACTGGAGAAGTGATTAGTGCAGGCCCTCAGGAAGTCGCAGATCTCTCAGAAAATGCTCCTCTCAACTGTGATCTAGTCTTAGGCGGCATCCTGAGACAAAGCGAAAGGAAAGAATCAATATGGCACAAGATGTAAGGCATTCAAAGAAGGACAGTTAAAGATCAAATATTAATATAAAGGAAGAACAGTTGAAATAAATCAAAAAAGTTTTTCCTAGATATGATTGAGCATTCTCAGCCTATAGCCTATATCCTATATCCTGGAGCTCGTAATAACACTCAATTAAGAGCACTACTACGAATCATACTAATTGCGACCTCGAAGACATGCATGGGCCACCACTAAAAATGTGTCATGACCCGCACCCAATGTAGGGGCACGAGTAGTGAACAACGCCCAGCCTACGCCGTAGCATCAACGGTAGAACGCTGTTTGGGTAAAATATCTATCTAATAATCAAGACATAATAATGCCACCAATATAATATGAATATACACAGTCACAGATCTATAGATGGAATAAAGCATGAATATGATAAAAGAATAGAAGAGTCATAATACAACTCACAATAAATTAATATCCAATGAGTCATATCAAAGAAATACTAATAACAATATGCTGGAGACAAATACAGTATAAAAGAGTCTAACTACTGCGCTACAAGTCCTGGGTCATCTGTCTTAGTCGGGATGAGAACCTCCTAAGCCAAGGTCTCTGGATCTAACCCTACAACATCCTGAGGCCCGTAGTGAGTGGGATACCACTCCTCAGTGTCATCTGGGAAAAATATATCCAGTCAGGAAAGGAGCAAAGTACATCTCTAACAACAGTTTTAATAAATAATATAAAAATATATAACAGTAAGTAGAGCGAATATACAAGATGCAATACAAAGGTACATGAGATATGAAATAAAGGAATTGTGGAAATAAATACAATAATGAGCATCATAGGAATAAACAAGAAATACTAATACTAAGTGAGTGAGTACCAACTTTAACATGTGATCGGCTTAAAAACTTGCACAAGGATAATGGCCTGGTTAATCATACGTGCGGTGTATGATCAACACTCACAAGGAACAAGACATGAACAAGGAGGGTATAATCACATATCTACACTACATACTCCCACCCCCAACTGGTATAGTAGATCCAACTATGGTATATTATGACACGGGATTCTCTGGGTAGGTAGCAAGTCTCTCCAAGAATCAATGTCTGTACATGTACAAGAAGAACAAGAAACAAGGCTTGCACAAGATACACCATAAATACCAAGGAATAATATCTCATGACGAGATCCGGATATACCAATCTGTGTAACCATTGTGTCAAGAAATTAATGATATCTATAATAAATACAAGAGACATAGAGGATATCATAAATGAAAAACTATCAGAGAATATACTCGCCTAAAATCTGGTGAATAGTATCAAAGATGTCCGGTACGGTGCCTCGAAGTCCTAAATATAAAATATTATATTAATGCAAGGTTTTAGAATAAAAATAAGTTAAACTAGTCAACTTCTTGGTCATAAAGTCATTTCTAAGTCAAAATAGTCAAACTAGGTCAACTATAAGTCAAACTAGTCAAACTTGGTCAAACTAGCTATTTCTAGGTTATATTAGTCCATCTCTAGGATATTGGGTCCATACAGTATGTAATTAGGCCATACTAGCTATACTAGGATACTAGAAAACTAACAAGATATCGTATCCTAAGATACGCAAGTAATTAGATATAAAAATATTATAATATGTATATACAAACAACAATATATAATACTTCTAACTAAACTAATGCTAAATGGATACCTAGGCTTTGAAGCAAAAGCGGTATCACACCACCTACACTCCATCTTGATGTGTAAACCCAATACGTTGAGTAAAATCCAATACCTTGACATTACCTTGGTATCACAATGTATTTCAATATCAAATATATAATTACTACTCATACACCTCATTATACATTAATATGTATTTAAAAACTTATTACAATAATATTCTAAACTATATACTAACATCTCCTTGATATTTAATATCCGTATCCGAGATATCTCACTCTCATTACCTTGGTGCACCCCAAGGTAATCTAGAAATAATGCTAACTAATATTAACTAGTACTTATGTATATATAATCTCATATATAATTATATATTAACTTATTTACAATATATATATACTAATAGCTTATTAATATAAACTAATTAATTTATATATATATATATATATATATATATATATATATATATATATATATATATACACTAATGTACTAGCTTACTAGCTTATCAAATAAATTAACTAGCTTATCTATTTATATATATATCTTATATATATATATACTAGCTTTTATATATATATATATATATATATATATATATATATATATATATACACTAACTTAATAACTTATCAATAAGCTACAACTTATTGATAAGCTACTGCCGCTGCTTACTGCAACTGCTGCTTGCTGCTTTCTGCTTCTGCGTCTGCTGCTTACAGCTACTGCTTCTGCTTCTTGGCTTCTGCTTTCTGCTGCTTTTAAACTACCTTTGCTGCTGCTTCTCTCAGCTTTTCTCCTACTTCTTTTTATTGCTTTTCTTCACTGTTTTCATTGCATTCTCACTATTTTTTCATTGTTTCTTCTTCCCTCTTGCTCACACACATAAATACACATCTCATATATTTATATATACATCTACACACCAAATATATATATATATATATATAAACCACATACATGTATTTATAACAATATATATATATATATATATATATATATATATATATATATATTAGAGAAACACATGAACTTCTACTCTCCTATGATCACCAACACATCAACATGAATTCTAGATCAACACACACACACACACACACATATATATATATATATATATATATATATATATATATATATCACATAATAATTATAATTACAACATTTATAATATCTATAATTGAATTAAATTGCAAGGAACACATGCATGAAGTTCATCGCACCCGTATCACTCTAGATCTATGATACGTTTGCGATACGGCTCCACCACACAACCAATTATATCCCAACAGACACGAGCATGTCTAAAATAATAATTATGAACAATACGAAGAGCTAATTACTCATCTACGTGTCTGTATCAAAATGTGACATGCTCAAACCCCCCGTGTCGGAGAAAAACCCGCAAATCAACTCATATCTCTAAATTGTCTATATACGGCCTATATGTATCCAATTATGGATACTAGACTAGCCACACACAATCAAACACATGTTAATTTAGTCTAATTGACCTATTGACAAACAGAAGTTGTGTCAATCGTGGAATTCCCCCAAAATTGACACAAAGCACTATATAACTTTCTCCATAGGCCTCCTATGAACCTAATTCCAATTTCTATGGGTAGCCTTAGTATATGGGGTAGTTTGTAATAATTAAAACACAGATTTAGAGTCTAATTAGAGAGAAAAAACTGAATTGTACCTATTGGGAGATGGATTCCCAATAAAACCTCCAAATTGAGTAAAAATAGCTTCCAACTTGTAGATCCTTGCTCCTCCTTATAGATCCTTACTTCCTCCTTATAGATCCTTGCTTCAATAGCCTCCAATGATGATTTGGAAAAGAATTGGGAAGAAATTTGGGTAGAATTCGATGTGGGAATGAAGAAATTTGGAAGAGAAAATTCTAGATAAAGATTTGAAATAAAAATAAAGAGAGTAAAATTTTCCTCCATTTTTAAATATGGTCGGCCCCTTCCCCCTTCCTCAATCTACTATGTAAAGTGTAAAATACCTCTTGGGGCCTCCCATGAAGAAAATAATTAAGGAAGGAAAGTTCTAGTCTAATTGGTTTAACTTAATTAATCCTCCTCCTAATGATTGGGCTTAATTCCAACTAGAAATAAATATTGGTCCATGGATCTAATCTAAACTAGTTAGGTCCACTAACACAAGTACAAAATAATAAACTAACATATAACAAAAGATAAATAATACAATAAATAAATATTCAACATGCACAATATTTAATTAATTTTGAAATGACCAAAATATCCTTTCTTAGAAAATGTGGTAGTAACACCTATTAAGTCATACTAGCTAATACCATGCTAACTCTAGGTTTTCTAGGTCAAACTAGTATGTATTAACATACTATATATATATATATATATATATATATATATACACACACACCTTAGCCATACATTAGCCTACCCAACACTTGACCAAAATACATTACCTAATATCTTGGTATCCTATCTATCTACCAACTTGTATTACTGTAACCTCTGTATCAAAAAATATTTAGATTTAGATATTTATTTAGGCTATTAATTTATTCTATGCTAAATACAATTTTTAGTTAACTTTTCCAATTGGATTTGACTTTTAATGATTATATTAAAGTAATTACATTATGTAGGATTATTTTTAGTAATTATATTAGGTAGATTTTATTTGGAGAAATTTGTATTTAATTTGGAGTAAGAATTTATGTTATTTTAAAGGTCCAAATGCATAATTAAGCAAAAAGGATAAATTGATAATTTTATAACCAAACCTATTAAAACAAACCCTAACTAACTTCCACCAAACAACCCACTAAAAAAACCTAGCCAAACCCATATAGTGGGCGGCCACCCTACCCCTTGGCCGCCAACTACAACACCCCCTCCCCTCCAAACCCTAATATATATATATGTAGAAGCATGAAAAATACGCTGGATAGCTATACGCAGCATGTTGATGCGGGGCAGCGTAAAAAGATGACTTCAGAGCCACTACGTGCAACAGAGCTTTTTTTGCTGAGCACAGTGTAAAATATAAGCTCAAGGACCATCCGCGTAATGCAGTATGTCCATGCTGCTTCAGCGTAAAAAGGGTGCTACATCGCCTTTATGGCGTAAAACTCATCCGCTTTCAATACAGCATTGAAGTGTACGAGGAACGCTTCGTATTCTTCGGAATAAACCTGTCAGATCATGCAATGAACCTGACGTCTGCACTCCTGACAAAGAGTACTGCACGACTACCCAGGCGACGGCTATAATGATGGCGCGGCACAGCAACCCAGACTGTTATTTACTGCCATTTTCTTGGCATAAACCGCTTTTACGCATACAAAGGAATACGCTGCCTAGTTTTACACAGGCAGATGTTAGCTGTTTACGCTCCACAGAAGACAAACAGCCTGTCACGTCAAAAGCTGCTCTTCGTATAGGGCTCAAGGCACATCTCTGCATTTAATGCGCAGAGTGATGACAGAACTCGAGGCACGTCTCTGCATTAATGCGCAGAAAGGGTGGCAGACCTTCAAAATATGCCTCTGCATTTAATGTGCAGGATAATGGCGGATCTCTACATTTAATGCAGGAGATTTGATTAAATGTCACCGAACCGTCGTTTAATAACATCCCCTTTGTGTAAACTGCTTTTACGCATACAAGAGAATACGCTGCCTAGTTTTACACAGGCAGACGTGAGCTTCTTACGCTCCGCAGAAGACAAACAGACTGCTACGTCAGCAGTTGCTTTTCGTACAGGATTCGAGGCGCGTATCTGTATTTAATGCGTAGAATGATGGCAAATCTTCAAGACACACCTTTGCATTTAAGGCGCAGGATGGGGGCAGATCTCTGCATTTAATGCAAGAGATTTGATTATATCTCCAAGAGCCGTAATTTCGGCTAAGACGTCCACATCATCACTTTGGCATATTTTGCCAACTCAGGCCTCAGTCAGAAGAAGAGGATCAGCTATCTTCTGTGCCCACTCGGCTTCTATGCCTATTTGGCTTCTATGCCATGGTGACAGTTATTGGCTTCTACGCCAACCTCTTCTACGCGAAGGATAACTACCTACGTAGCTTTTATGCCGTGATCTTCGCAGCAGTTATACGCATTGTCTCTTAATTGGACACGCGTCACACGCTCATTCAAAAGGTCATTTATACGTGGGCAACAGTTATTTTAACCATCGTGTAAAAGGGTGCTGTACTTTCCACTACTCGGTTTCTACACCGACTGAGTGGTCACTGTCACTAAAACTCTATAAATAGAGACCTCTATTGACAGAGGTCCAGGGTCAAAAAAAAGGTCAAAAATTGGTCAAGAAATCCAGTATCAGATCCAAGGTCGAAAGACGGAAGATTGAAAGGTCGAGATTTGGTCGCAGATTTCAAGAGAGAAGAATCCAGAGCTAAGGCAAAGAGTAGTGATCGACGACTTTGGCATCGAGCATCCACTCTCTTTAGCAACCTTCGAAGCTGCTTTCTGTCTTCTACGGCACTTCTTTATCATCGTGTGGTCCAAGGGACAAAGTGATCGACTGCAGATCAGTCTCCTATAGCAATATTTACCCAGATTAAAAATTGTATTCGACATTCTCGTATAAGATTAATTGTACTGCTTGTTTGTAAACATGAAGAGCGGGTTTTCGTATAAAGCCTCATTTCCATATCTTTCGTTTATTTTATCAGACAACAAGATGGCGACTCTGCTGGGGACATCTTTCTCTTCTGATGAGAAAGCAATTGCTCAACACGATGCGGTATCAGTGGGATCCGTGAAGAAGACACTGGTCGTCCAGTTCGACCAGTCTGCCTACGAAGATATGCTTCGAACAGGGGGTAGCTTTCACTCTCTCTCTGTCCAAGACAACAGGAAGCTGCGTAAGGTCTGGATGCCCAAGACATCCTCTACCATTCCTGTTGACTCTCCGATCTCTTCAATCTCTCCGACCAACGAGGGTGTAGCATTGCTCCCTCCGCGCCTTGCGCATAAAATTCAGTCGCCTGTCTCTGACAGGGCAGACAAAACTTATGGCAATGCCTCAACGCCAATCCAGAAGTATACTCTGCGCCTTGCGCATAAAATTCAGTCACCTATCTCTGACAGGGCAGACAAAACTTCTGGCAATGCCTCAGCGCTAGTCCAGAAGTACACATCGCGCTCTGCACGTAAAATTCTGTCTCCCGTCTGTGACGAAATAGACAAAATTTTTGATAGTGTCTCAGCGCCAAATCAGGAATCCCAAACGCGCTCTGTGCGTAAAAATGCATCTGCCTTCCGCGAAAAAGCAGATGATCCTTGCAATCTACGCAAGGGAAAGCAAGCGGCGGACTACTCAACTTCTCGGCCTTTACGCCAGAAAGGGAACAATCTGCCCGCCCTCCGGATTATGCGAGAGGCTGACGGCTGACTTAGGACATCCTCAACTTTACGCCAACCAGAGTAGAGCTCCAAATTATGCCAAAAGAAGCCTTTCAGCGTAAAGAAGGCTCAATTTGCGGAAAGACACCCTCCTCGGGGATTATCCGCTACCGAGATGGCCAACCTGTTGTATATAGGTGGCACAGGAAAAACTATGGTTCCCAACATCCGCATGCCCACTGATATGAACAGAAGGAACAAGCCATCATCTTTTTCTTCTATAACTCCTCCTGACCTGCGCAAGTATCTGATCCAGAAATGCAAGGAGAGGGGATCTTCCAGCATGTCTATTACGCCTCCTAGCGAGCACTGTTGTAATAGTCATAGGATTGTAATTAATTGTTGCTGTTCTGAAGCAAAACGGTCGGTTTTTGACCGGTTGAGCTACTCTCCGTCTTTTCAGGAAGAAGAGCCTACACATGCATCTGTGAACATGGCTTCACACATACCTAGAGGAAAGTCAGGCTCAAGACGTCATCCCTCTAGAACTCCGAGCCGAAGGAGATTCAACATGCTCCTTAGGAACACCGAAGCTGGGGTGTTCTGAAACACTCGTTCGAGGTCACGACAACCGGCTTCGTACTCTTCTGATTCCGATGCTGGGGGTCGCCAGTCTCCCGAATCAGACGCCGAAAGTATAGAGTCAACTTCTACAGAGACCTATACTAATCTTTCAATAACACCCAGGGAGATGGGAGTTTATGCCATTGGAGATGAACGCAAGGAAGCTTCCCCATCAGGGAGCGCTGAGCAACGCATTACTATACTGGAGACATCTCTGAAAGAGATGCAATCCATGATGGAGAACATGCACCAGATGATGCTAACTCAACACACAGCTGCCATAGCTCAAGCATCGGTCCCTCCAACTCAGATACGTGTAGGAGTGGACTTACCACCATCCAACACGATCCAAGAGCCTGCTCAAGATCAAGAGTCAGCAGTTGCTCCGCTTCCTCACTCGGAGAATGTATTACCTCCCATTGGAGTCGCAATACAACCGATTCCTCACCACTCCGTGGTCCCACTACCGGCTGAAAATCCGATACAGGCAGTACGGGAGCTGAAAGCCCAATTTGATGCCTTGAAGCACAAAGATTAGCTCAAAAAATTGGGAATCAACCAGCCTTACCCGGATATCTGGGAAGAGGTCCCTTTCCCTCCTAAATACAAACCACAGACCATGGCTCTGTTCGAGGGAAAAACATCACCGAGTCAGTACATAAACTACTTCAGTATGATGACGGTGTTACTACAAGGGAATGACGCCCTCCTCACTCGGGTGTTCAAGGGCTGTCTCTCGGGAGTGGCTTACCAGTGGTACCGCAGCCTGGTGGACAACTGTATTACTTCCTTCGACAACTTCAAAGCCTTATTCTTCGCAAGATTCTACGAGGGAGGGATGGACATGTCAATGTCCTCTCTCATCGAAGTGAAGCAGAAGGAAAAAGAGGACGTTCGCACCTTCATCGAACATTTTCGTCAAGCCACTTTGCAAATGCCTTCTGGAGTTCCAGACTCGGCATTGGTGGACATTTGCAGGAAGAACCTTCTTTCCGTGATCTCGGTGTTCATAGGACCATATCAGTTCCATGATTGGCCCTCGTTCATCATCTCAGCGGTAGCCGCCGAGGACAACAGTCGGAAGGCACGTGACAATGGCATCATGATCTCTGCCTCCGACAGAGGCAAGAGGTCATCCCCCAACAGCGACCATCCTCGCAGTTCCAAAGGAAAAGAAGCTCTGGCGATCAATACGTCCAGACAAAAGACTACGGCAACCACGCAGACGAAACCTGGGACTTCCAGGCCTATTGAAGTGTACTCTTTCGACGACGACGATATTCCAAGAATAATCGAGTGTCTCGTCAAAAGTGGCAAGATTACCCTTCCGGAGGAAAAGCAGCCCAATAAAGTCGGCAGTACTAATAACACCAAGTACTGCATCTTCCACAGATACATACACCACCCTACAAAGGCATGTTATGTACTGAAAAGGAAGATCCAGGAGCTGATCGATGCTAATGCCATCACTCTGCACAACAGCGAGAAGACGGTCACAGCCAACATGATCTCTCTGCAATTTGGCAATCTGCCTCCCCAAGAAGTCCCGGACGGTATTACACATATTTCTAGGACAACGATGAACATCGTTAATCTCCCTCCGGCTAGGGGTCGAAATTATGACCTGCTACCCCTAACTACCCAGCGAGGCGAGATTATGTGGGTTCATCCAGACCTAGTGTAGGAGATCGAGAAAGAGACTCAAGCTGCTAAGGCTAAGTCCAAAAAGAACTCAAAGCACAAACCGTGTCACATGATTATGGTACACTCGGTATCAAAAGACGAGGTCTTGGCTACTGGAACCCGTTCAGGAAAAGCTTATCTCTAGGACTATGGAACCATCCAGGAAGATGCATCGGCAGACGCTTCAGCTGCCAAGCCTTCAGAACCGGAATCCGTCGTACCAGAGGCCGGTCCTTCAAGACCAACTTCGGCGGACAGAGGGAAGCAAAAAGAAGTGCGTTTCGATAAACCAATAAAAAACATTCGAAATAAAGGTTTAGAGAATCCGTACAACTTCAACATCCTGGCCCAATTGGCTAATACACCAGCCAGGTTGTTCATCTTTGAACTACTCAGGCTCTCTCAAGACACTCGTCAAGCCCTGGGTGAAGCATTGATGCAGGCGGATGCATACTTGACCCAGCTCAAGTCCCCTGACAAAGAACCCGTGGCGTGTCCTCAATGCCACCGTATGATGGAGGTGGTCCCGAATATCACTTTCACTCAAGACGACATGCTGTTAAAACATAACAGGCATGACAGATCCCTCTATTACACCGGGTACGTCGGTTCCATGGAGGTCGACCGGATTCACATAGATCCGAGATCATCAATCAGCATCATTCATCATAGTCTGCTTAGACCGCTGAGGATTCCTACCAGCGAATTGGCTTACACCACCACTACAATCGTGGGTTTCAACGCCAGGAAAAGTAAGCCGTTGGGGAAAATTCGTCTGAGGATCCAGATTGGCAACCTCAGATCGGTGGCTACATGTTATGTCATTGATTCAGAGGTGTCCTACAACATTCTGCTAGACAGACCTTGGATCCACGACCACAACATCGTTCCTTCGACTCTACATCAATGTTTTAAATATGTAGACGCCCAAGGAACAGTACAAACGGAGTTTGCTGACCTGAATCCGTTCAAAGGAGTAGAATCCTACTACTCTGATGCCGTGTTATACTCTCAAGACTACACAGAAGAGGTGTCAGTCAAAGCAGAGAAGGAATCCCACCGGGAGCCAGAAGAACCCTCTGCCAAGCAACCTCTGTCAATCAAGGTGAAAGGACGGACTACTCGTCCAAAAGCCATAGAGCCTATGGCTATCCACCTGAACAAAACCAGGTCAGGAAAAGGGGGTGATCCTCTAGTGATCACTTTGAACCAGAAGCCTCCACCCTTGGTCATCAACCTTCGACGCAACAGGCAGCCGATTGATGTAAATGCAACCGAGAACGAAGTTTCAGATGATAATAAATATCCTCTTTTCCAGTATATTGATGCTCAAATTCTGAATCAAGAATCCTTCCCCCATGATGATATAGAACCTATAGCGCAAAAATTCTTGGAAGCTATAGATTCCTATCATTCGTATATGTGGGAAGTGGTATCATCATCCAATGTCACCATGACATATGGACCGCATGAGGATTCTATCTTCATTGTCCCGACTACTTGCAGCAGTCAGCATTCAATAGTCTTCGGCCGCATGCGTAATAAACCGACTGTGCAAGAAGATTCTTCCGATGACGATGCCGGTAAAATGCAGGTTCACAGATACAGCCCGCAAGCTTTGAAGATCATGCAAAGTATGGGTTATAACTTGAAGCTGGAACCAGGTCTCAACTACGGGAAAGGCAGACGAATACCACTGCACGGCGATCCCTACTATCAACGAACTCGTTTCGGGTTAGGGTATACCACCTCCCTTGTAACTCCTGAGTCAAACGAGGATATCTTTTCCTCTTCTCAAAACGGCTCAGCGCCCTCCGACTCATCTCATGCTCTCGAACGAACATTAACAGTAAATATGGTAGTGATAGATTCCTTCGAAGCAGACGAATAAGAATCTGAACTGTTTGAGAATGACGCTTGGGATCAGCAAATGGATACACAATGGGAATTCTGCTTCGAGCAGAGAGAACCTCCCACTGAAGATAAAGTTATCCAGATTGACGTTGGGGTTGAACTTTCGCCAAAGCCGACATTTATCAGTAACAATCTTTCTGAAGCAGAAAGGGAAGAAGTTATCCAGCTAATAAAAGAATATATCGACGTCTTTGCATGGAATTATGAGGACATGCCAGGCCTTGATCCAAAGGTGGATACTCATAAGCTCAATATATTGCCCAATTTGAAGCCTGTGAAGCAGCACCAACTCCGGTTTCGCCCGGATATGATGGACGCCATTGAAGCTAAAATCAAGAAGTTGATAGCCTGCAGTTTCATCCGGAAAGAACAACATCCCGACTGGGTCGCCAATGTGGTCCCGGTCATGAAGAAAAATGGGAAAGTACGTGTCTGCATCGATTACCGAGATCTGAATGCAGCCTGCCCCAAGGACGAGTTTCCTCTTCCCATCACAGACCTCATGATTGACAATACATGCGATTTTGAACGTATGTCTTTCATGGACGGATTTTCAGGATACAATCAAATCAAGATGCATCCTGAAGACGAGAAGCATACTGCCTTCCGGACACCATTGGGGGTATATTGCTGTACGGTCATGCTTTTCGGATTGAAGAATGCCGGGGCTACGTACCAATGGGCTATGAGTAACATATTCCATGAGCATTTACGAAATACAGTAGAGTGTTACGTGAACGATGTAGCTGTCAAAAGCCGCCTCAAGGATAATCACTTCCAAGACTTGAAGACAGTATTTGAATTGATGCGCCAACATCAACTCAAAATGAATCCTACAAAGTCCTTTCTGGGGATATCTAGTGACAAATTTTTGGGATTTGTCATTACCGCCAAAGGCATTCAAGTGGACCATGATAAAGTCAAGTCCATCTTAGAAATGCGACCGCCCCGCAATTTGTAGGAACTCAGGGGATTTCAAGGTCGTCTGGCTTATATCCGGAGATTCATATCCAACCTCTCTGGGAGATGTCAGCCCTTTTCTCATCTCATAAAGAAAGGTGTATCCTTCATATGGGACAAAGCCTGTCAGCAAGCGTTTAACGATATCAAACGCTACCTCACTAGTCTGCCAGTTCTGGTGCCTACCTTCATAGGAAGACCATTCGTGCTGTATGTTAGAGCGATGGATCATTCTCTGGGAGCTCTTCTCGCACAGAAGAATGATATGGGTTATGAACAGGCTATCTACTACCTCAGCAGGATGATGGTCGGAGCCGAACACCGGTATAATCCAGTGGAAAAAGAATGCTTGGCTCTGATGTTCGCTATCCAGAAAATGCGGCACTATGTCATAGGCCAAACCATCCACATCATCTCCAGGATCAATCCTCTTCGGGTACTGATGAACAAGCCAAGTGTTCTTAATTCCTGACTCGCGACTTGGGCGATGTTATTAGCACCCTATGACATGGTGTACGTCCCTCAGAAGTCCGTCAAAGGCCAAGCATTGGCCGACTTCCAAGCTGCTCATCCGATCACGGAGGCCTCCAAACTGTACGAGGACATTCCCGACTAAGTTGCAGAATATAATTCCGTAATGGAAAGTGATGCATGGCAACTATTCTTCAACGGTACCTCCAGGACTGGTCCCAGGGGAAACGTGGTCTCAGGAGTAGGGATTATCCTGGTTACTCCTGATAAGCTCGTCATCTACCGAGCATATTCTCTTAGCGAGCCCTGTTCTAACAATGTGGCGGAGTATAACGCTCTACTAATCGGGCTCCAAGTCGCTAAAGAATTGGGCGTCGAATCTCTGGAAGCTTTCGGTGATTCTTTGCTGATCGTCAATCAAGTCAGAGGAATATATGAAGTCCGGAATCCAGACCTCATCCCCTATCACCGAGCAACGGTCGAGATAGCCATAACATTCAAAGGATTCTTCCTAGAGCATGTACCTCGATCTCAGAATCTGGAAGCTGATGCCTTAGCCAGTCTAGCTACAGATTTAGCTACCCCTAAGAAGGCAGAATTCGGTGATCCTTCTTAACAGAGATTTATTCTGTATGAAAAATAACTTTCACATAGAACACAGCTACGCGGTGAACACAGATCTTCCAAAGAGAGACTGGAGAAGTCCCTTTATAGATTTTGTAGCATACAAAATCTTGCCAAAAGACCCTAAAGAAGTAGTATCCGTCAAAAGACGATCATTACGCTTCTATTTCGACGCATCTTCACAATGTCTATATCGCCGGTCTTATGACGGACTATTATTACGATGTCTCTCTGGTGATGAAGCACATCGGATTATCCGTGAAGCTCACGACGGCGTATGCGGAGCACATCAAACCGGTCCTAAGCTACAGGATCGCATCAGGAGAACTGGCCTACTATGATCACAGATGCAATAAAGTATGCAAGACAATGCAGAGCCTGTCAGGTCCATGCAGACTTTATCCATCAACCTCCTGAATATCTACATCCTACGATTGCATCCTGGCCTTTCGAAGCATGGGGTATGGATATTATTGGTCCTATTCACCCGTATTTTTCCAGAGGTCACCGGTTCATACTGGCCATCACGGATTATTTCTCCAAATGGGCAGAGGCGATCCCTCTTGCTGAGGTGAAGGCATCTAATGTGATCAGCTTCATTAAGCATCACGTCATTTATCGCTTCGGGATACCCCGGAGGATAATTCATGACAATGGACCTCAATTCATCAGCCAAGCATTTTATCGATTTTGCGATAAAAATCGGATACAAAATGTGGCCTCTACGACATATAATCCTGCTGCTAATGGTTTGGCGGAAGCTTTCAACAAAACCATTATCAAGCTCTTGAAAAAGTTTCTCTCTTCGAATAAGAGGGATTAGAATGAGAAGCTGGGAGAATATCTCTGGGCATACCGCACAACGGTATGAGCACCGACATGTTGCACCCCATTCTCATTAGTTTACGGGAGCGAAGCAGTTCTCTCCATCGAGATCCAAATTCCATCACTCAGGATAGCCGTGGCTAATGAGTTGACTCAAGAAAAGAATGACCTGTTAAGGCTTCAAGAGCTAGAAGGATTAGACGAGAAATGCCTCCAAGCTCAACAGCGCATCGCGTTCTACCAAGCACGCATTTCCAGAGCTTTTAATCAAAAAGTAAAGGAAAGAGTGTTCAAAGTTGGCGAGCTAGTTTTAGCTGTGAGAAGGCCGATGATTCTTACTCACATGAGTAAGGGTAAATTCTAGCCTAAGTGGGAAGGCCCTTATGTGATCGAGACGACGTTCTCAAACGGCACTTACAGGTTAGCCAAGCCTAATGGAGACATGTTAATGGCTCCTATCAATGGCAAATTCCTGAAATGGTACTATGCTTAACCTCCTCTGCTCAAGTGGAATATAGCAAAAACCTTATTCTGACAAAACTACTTCCAAAACGAAACTAGTTGGATCGTATTCTATCATGTCCATATAACATCTGAATAGATATGTTTAACTAATTTGGAACTTCAAGACCTATCACGTCCTTATTACCTCTGATAGTGTTTTATGTACAAATTTTAGCTGAAGCATATTCTATCATGTCCATATAACCTCTGAATAGATATATCCTACTAAAACTTACCAAGAGTATATCACGTCCATATTACCTCTGATATCACTTTCACCCAAACCTGTCATTTATATTCCAAAATGATGGGTCCACAAAGTCAGATGAAAGCCTCTTTATTATTCCCAGAAGAGCAAAATTACATTGGAAAGCAAAAAAGTATATCATTTGGGAGGAGCAGTTAGGTCGCGAATCTGCCGTGCCAGAGCAGCCATCCTCTCATCCCTGGAGTCCAAGACGTCAGCGCGAGCATGCTCCAACCTTGCTGCATCATTGTTCAAAGCGGATAGCTCGGCCCGAGTACGTACGAAACCCACACGGACAATACCCGCTTGCGTCAGATTCTGCTGGGCGGTCTCCTTCCAATTAGTCAGCACATCTTGAGTTGCCGACAAAGAGACAGCCAGTTCCTCCTCTTGAACGAGTCCATCTCTCAATCTGCGGACCCTTGCTGTCACTTCCTCATAGTCGAGTTCGCACTGAGTCAGCTCATGAATGACATACTCCAGTTGGGCACGCTCCTGATCCATCTCCTGTTGCTGTTCCTGGACGGATTTGTCTAGAGATTCCAGTTGCCCAGCAAGCTCTACAGTCAAGGAGTCGAACCTAGCCTGGACCAGGTCGTCAATGCTGCCTCGGGATAGCTGCTGATATTCGTTAATGGGTTCCTCCAAACCATTAACTATCTGCTCCAATGTGTCAGCTACCCCAGTGTCGTTAAAGTCCCTGATCGACACTATCGCGAACTGGAAGGACCTCCTCAGAGACTCAAAGCTCAGATTCTTCTCCAACACCATTGATATCAATGTTTTTATAGTGGTGTAGAAGATACCAATATACTGCTCAGTCAGCATAGCCAGGTCCGAATGAACGCTGGAAGTGGCTGCGATATTGGCGAACCTCTCTCTAGGAATGACCGCAGACGATGTTGCCACAACCGTCGCCTCAACAGGTGGTGCAACAAAAGAAGAAGCACCAACACCGGACGAAGTGACCGGCGTACTCAAAGGAGGCATTGTCGCAATGACAGGCTCGTCCTCCTCTTGAGATATCGGAATCTCTTCGACGGGCGAGCCGGCACCCGAAAGTGTCTCCTCTTCAAAGTCAGGCACCTCCGTGTCGCCGCCAGGACCTGACACAGAGCCAAAGGGCGCATCTACACTGCCCTCCCCGAAGATGTCTTCCCCTGAAAAGAAGACAAAAGGAAGTTAATATCGAAATGATGTTAACTTTTCTAAAAAGAGGCGTAAAGACGACGTTTCCCCATGGCCGATGGTGTATATGTCGCGTCTGCGGCCAGTACAGCTAAATTATTTCTTAATGATGCTAGGCAAGCTGTCATACCTGGAGAAGGTGGTGTGTCAACCGACACTGGCAAATATTCTTCCAGGCCCTCATCAAGTTTCAGCCGAGGTTTATCAGGTAGAATCTCGCTGGGTGCACCTACAGACACGGCAGGGGTTTCTCCCGATGCTGACCCGGATAAAGATATCCTTATTTGGCTTGACCCCGAAGGCGATCTCGTTCCACTACCTGAAGCAGTAGCAGCGACAACAGCCTCCAACAGGAATTCTCCGGCACCACCAACCGGAACAATAAAGGGTCCCTCTCTAAAAGGCGAGGAACCTCTAATCAAAGAATCATCCCCAACAGGGGGAGATGCAAGCTCACTTCTAGGAGCCTCATTACCAGGAATTCGGAGAGAACGAGTAACCATCTTCTTTTTCCTCTTGCGAGGGAAAGCCTCCTTCGGAGCAGGAGCCTTTCGCTTCCCAGAAATTACCAGAGCCCCTGCAGGCGGAGGTATTTTACCCCTCGGTACCGACAACAGAGGCTCATCCGGAGTAACGGACTCTTCACCCTCGTCAGAAGAAACCGAGGAAATTTTGACTCTTCCCCCAGGCTTGTAAGAGGGCATCCTAAAACTTCCATGCATATCAAAATCGTGATAGAAGGTATTGGTTGCCACATAGAACTGCGCATACGAGTGGAGGATGCGCAGCTCCGTGGAGAGTGAAATGACGGGCACGATAAAAGTTGCTTCAGTGCAACCCATGATAAAATATCGCCATCCTCTGGCTCTATCAATGAGTCCACCCCTGGACCTGAAACTGGTGACGGCATTGCCCACGTGCAACTGGTCGTACCCGAATTGCCTGGCAAACCGACTAGGCAGGTAGGGCTCCAAGAAGCAATGGTCTTCGCTTCTGTACAGTAAATGGAAAGGTCTAATGCAGACCAACCAATTAAAAGCCTCAGGAGAAAGAATGGTTTGTCCATCCCCTACATCCCGAAGTCTGATCCCCTGTTGATTGAGATGTACAGAGGGGACAGTGCAGAAAAGCTTCCAGCTGTGACTGAAGTTCAGCACCCGCCGACAGTCTAAAACTGTGATCACGTTCCAGGAGAAATTCTTGTAGTTCAACAAGAAACTATCCCCCGAACTACTGCCAAAGCCGGGAGACATAACCCTGGGGTTATGGAGAATTAACTATCCCATCAAATACAGGTATGGTAATTCTACCCTGGAAAAGCTATCACGCCGGGTTTCATCGGCGAGCAGCCCATCAGTCATGGCCCTCAGGCCAGCTTGTATGCGATACACCATGGCAGGGAGCAAGCCCAGTCTTGCCCCAAATACCAGACGTACTGTAGGCCATAGCATGTTGCAGTAAATGCGGTCCACAGATGAGATGTCTGGTACCACCAGTCGGCGCAGCCATATGGAGAGGAAGCCAGCTAGTTGAGCTTCCTTGGACAGAGGCCTACGGCAATACCTCAAATAGCTGTAGGCCTTAGTGCCTGTGGAATATTTCCCTATCCCTTCGTCGAGAATCTGGTCCAGAGCCCCAGCATCCTCCATAAGATCGTCGACTACTTGAGCAGTAAGCACGCTCAGAAGATTCAAATGCTGATCCTTGCTATCCAAGACCTTCTCCGGCTTAGCATTTCTGGCCCGGTGAAAGAAGAGATAGGACGCCAATTTTTTGATGTAAGCCAAATCTGAAGGCTCACCATAAAAAGCAGTGCAAACGAGGTAGTGGCACATCAGCTCCTGGTACACAGCCACTACCCGAGGGTCTGAATCTCCCAACTCCCGGTTCGTGGGAACATACTCTTCATATGGAGTATACCCCATCGACAGTCTCGAGATCTCTGCCATCTCGTGGAGGGCCAATCCCAACTCCCCCAGTGGAGTGGCGAAAGTCCCGGTGAGCGAGATATATCGCTCCATCAGAGCCAGAAACAGATTAGGGTTGGGAGATAACCCAATACTGGTAGTACTCACAGCTGCAAACAGAACGATGCTCTCCAGCTCAGTCTAAAAATGTTTCAGGTGTCACGACCCGCACCCGGTATAGGGGCACGAGAGCGTGGGTACGTCCAGCCTACGCCGCAGCATCGGCGGTAGAACGCTGTCTAGGTCATGTAACTATCTAATCAATCTCACATGAATATCCAACTCCATAAGGAGGCACAGATATCACAATATAATATGGAATATACTCAATCACATAAGCTAAAGCACGATGAGATATCGAAGCAAACAAATAAAATACAAGACAAGTCTAAACAACAATAAATAATCTAACCTGCAATCAATAACATCCAATCTCCAAGTATGCCAGAAACAAGTCCTCTATGTCACAGTCTGGAAAAAATATCCAGTCAGGATTGGAACAAAATACACCTCTAACAGCAGTTCCACATATATTGACAAAATACACTTCTAACACAGGGTAAAGAAATACAAGACAGATAGGAATACTGGCAATAAGAAATACTGACGAGCATGGATGTACTGGAAATAAATAGAATAAAGAAATACTGGAATAACTAGAATACTGGAATAAATGAATACTGGAGCATGTCATCCTCAATGTACATCTAACAATAAAATAGAAATACAAGTACACGCAAGAACAATGAACTAGTATATAAGTGTGTACAAGATCAATAACTAGAACATGTAGAGATGCTAGATCAATATACTAGAGATGCATGTCAAGAATTATCTAACTAAGTGTGTGAAACATCAGTAGATCATGTGATCGGCTTGGGACTATATGACTCATTACATTGATTAGCGGTCATCCCCAACAGGTCAGGCTAACCAGATGTAACAGCGATGAGGCATGTAAGGGTAAGGCTGCACCGACGTGAGGTGTGGGTGAGCTAATGCTACATGTAAGTTGGGTATGATCACATAAGCTACTAATATTTCCCCATTTTCTCCAGCTAGCACGATGGATTCCAATCACGACTCCTCGTGACAGGTCTCAATGATGCCAACTCGTGTAAATAACTGTGTCAGAGTCATGTACGCTATACAACAAGAATTATAGAGATAATTAACATAATAAAAATTATCAGAGAATGTACTCGCCTGGGGTCCTGCTGCTGGTATGAATCAGAATCCAAGTCACAGTCCAATAGCCTATGTATTACAATTTACCATGTCAAAAGATAAATTTATTTTAATATATTTAATTTTGCAATAATTACTCTTAAATCCTATTTTAATCTTATTATTCTAATTTTTAGGTTAATTCCTAAATTTTTTCCAAAGGAACTGAATTTTATCAACTCGAGACTCATGGCACGCAAATCGAGGCGATTTGTTGACCGAAAAGTCAACTGACACAAACTCAACTTTCATGCATGATTTCCTGTAGATTTCAGCATCAAAATATGCTGGAATTTACGGCTTGTCCGAATTCAAATTCGTTTGGGAATTATGGCACATACAAGTTTCGTATCGTGCACCGATGGTTAAATTCTAACCTAGAAGTTCTACAGAATTAATAGTATGAAAATACATCGAATTAAATTCTGAAAAAACATATGTCAATTATATCGACATTAGCTTTCCGAAACTTTAAACGGTTCGTGATTCTGATTCCTGGTTCTCCCGGAATCGCGAAAACATCGAAACACGTATATTTTCGAACATGCTGTGCTCTACGAATTTTCCAGAATTTAATACTCATAATTTCGTAAAAAAAAATTATATAATCAGAAATCTAACCTCAATATCTTTCTAACACAAGAAACTAGGCCTCGTTTGGAGTCCGGAGCTATGCGCAATGGCTTCTGGAAGATGAAGGAACCCTAGATGGCAATTCTCCAAAATTTGGCTGAAGAAAAACCCTAAAAATAAATAACTAAACTAATATATATATAGAGAAGAGAGAAAGCAGCTGCGGCTCAGATCTTGACACATGGCAGCCATCCAACGCTGCCCCGCCCAGATCGAACGGTCGCAGATCCACGCGGCTCGGCTCAGCTGAGTCCGAGTCGAACTCTGACTCGGCTCGGCTCGAGGTCGGCTCGGCTCGGCTCGCAGCCACCCCGCGGTCACTGACAGGCGGGCCCAGCACTGTTTGCTGCGGGAGACTGACAGGTGGGCCCCCTCTTTGCTGACTGGGCAGAATTAATTACTTTTTGGGTTTTCTTTTTCAGAAATTAGTTTTTAATTCAGTTTTCCCTAATTAACTCAAAATAATTGCTAAAATAATCAAAAAATTCCCAAAAAATTCTAGAAAATATATTTTATTATTTAGAACCTAAAATAAAAGTTTGGGATATTTTTAATTATATTTGAACCTAAAGTAAATTCTTGAAAGTCCTAGAAAATTAGGATTACTAGTTTTTAATTAACTAAAAATTATGGAAAAATATTAATAGCCCCAAATTAACCTAATAACAACATTTAATCACGAATTTCAGGATACGGAGGTTACAAGTCTACCCACCTAAAAAAAATTTTCGTCCTCAAAATTTAAGATCCTCAATAGTTGTATGTATTCATTTATATTATTTCTCCATCAAAATTTTAAATTCATCGAATCCCATAATTATGAAGTGAATCCATATTGCTATTTCACAAATTTTTTTTCCCAAATTCTATAAGTATCATATTTCCGCAAACCTTTAAAATTAAAAATCAAATTCCATTCTTATCAAAATCTCCTCAATTTTTTTTTTGCTAATCACTAAATACAAAACTTAATATTCAATCCTCTCATTTTAAATCCACTCAATGTATATTTATAAAATTTAAAAATCTCGTCCAAAAAGTTTGTATTCAAATACTAACCCATTAATCATCTTACTCCTCAAATTTTGAGTAAATCACTAAATACAAAATTTACTATCCAATCCTTTAATTGAAATCCCGTCAATGCATATTTGTAAAAAAAAATTAAAAAATTTTATCCCAAAATTTGAATTCAACACTAATCCATTAGTGATCTTAATCCTCGATTTCTTTTTCCATACAAAATCAAATAATGTAATAGTTATGAAATCTTCAAATACCACATTTAATATAAGTTCATAACTTGCAGTCCAATGAATAGAATGATAATCTTCTTAATTTCCTCAAATGTTAGTGACATTCAGTCATACCACAATCTTCATAAAAATTCATGATTTAACAAATCGTCAATTCTGTCATATTAAATTCTTAACTCTCTTCATTTAAATAATCATTTATCCTCAAAATTTAAGGCACATTATCTTTCTCTGTCCAGTCATAAACTCTTCATTAATCTTCACTATGGTCAAACCCCCAACAATCAAAGTCTAAGAAAATTTTACCTATAGTCATACAACACACAATCTAGGAAAAACATGCATGGTCATGGTCTCTTTTGTCATGGTATTGCAGTCTCTGTCGAGGGGTACTACTAACTACATTCTAGCAAGAGAATCATTGATGCAAGCTATGGTACTAGAAAATTAATTAATCAATCAAATAGACAAAAAGAACAGAAGGAGAGAAAAAAGCATAGCCTTCTAACACAACCATAGGTCAAACGATGCATCCAAAGTTTGATACCTCTATCTCTTTAGGTACCACTGTTTCTAGTACAAGCATACTCACTGCTAGCTCTTTTACCTACTACAACTGTTTATACTAGTCGTTCTTATCACTCAAGTGCATACCAAGTACAACACACCATACTAAGTACTGCTCCTTCTAATGCAACTCTAGATGGACACCCAAGTCTGTTTGTAGTGCCATCTCAAGCATTCTCAAGCCAATAGATCCTTACACATGCACATCATCTACTAATATACTAATATATATTTCTTATCCACCATAAAATTTAATCCTCAAAATAAAATCATCAAAATTTAACTTCTTGAACGATGTAAAATAAAATGCATATACTTTCCTCAAAAGTCAAATGCTCAAATATCGAAATAAAATTTTAATCACTTCTAAAATCCTTATAGCTTTGACTATGTTTATTGAATTGAATTTGAATCCTCAAAATTTTAATAACATAAAATCTTAACTCCTCAAAATTCTTAAAAATTGAAATTCATTTCCACTCTTCAATTTATAAATTTAAATCCACAAGTATACATATAAATACTCACAGTATTTAATACTCATGGTGAACACAAATACACCAATTGTCTACAACCTTCAACTGTGTACTAAAATTTGTACTGCCCGGATTACTTGCAATAATCAAAGTTATCATCACACATATCTTCTCCAATGATTATCTATCTATATTAATTGATACACCAATCTAATTATCATCATATGTTGTACTTACTGTTATTAGCACCATTCTTAATAAATCCTTGATATAGAATCACTAGCACTATTGGTATGGTAACACTAGCTCCATCATTAGATCACCTCATCAAGCTTATTAGAACTCCCGATTATTCGCACTAGTTATAATACCCATGTTTTACTTCACTCTCAATGGCAGGCATATGGTTCCATATCTCGATTGATGTATAAGCATATCTCTTAATTCTTTTACAGCCTGTTAAACTAATTTGTGATACACTTCACAACTTTCATTACTAATCCTGATATTTCTCTACTTATGACATCTCATTAAACCCTTTATGCATATACATTCCTTTACTCTTAACACACCCGGTATCAATCATCAAATTGAACATCATGCTCCATTAATCTTTAACACAATTTCTTGATACTTAATTATTTACATAGATCATCCAATTACATAATTTAATGACTATCCAGGACGGGTATGCTGGCTCTGATACTAACTCTTGAAACTTTCACTGATACTCTTACTCCTCTTTCTATAATACCAATATTAATTATAATAACACATATTATAGAACTATTGCTACGAGGTACTATGCTATGGGTTAACTCTAGATTGATTCCTACTGCTCACATGTCTAACTAAGAAACACTTACAACTAACAAGTCACACTCAGTCAAACTAATACAAGACACAACCAAAATTGCAAGTCACTAATTATCACACTAACAAGGATCCTTAAAGAAATAAGACTCAAAAAGGAATTGGATCAAGGACTGAAGGTATCTTTACTGCTAGTAAAGAAAAGAAGCGATGGAACAAAGTCCTGGAATAATAAAAATAGATAAGTATTGAGATGATACTTTAAGAACCATTTTAAGATACAATCTGATAATCATACACGTCTGTCCGAAATTATGACACTCAGAATCCTCGCCACGCCAGTAAGCATAGATGCGATAAACAACAGGTTCCGTAACTAAGGTATGCAACTCTATAATCATGTCATCTAGAATCATTGCCACGCCAACCGGTATGGCTGTGAGAGACTCTAAGTTTCATAACTACAGTATGTACATCCAAGTCAGGTTCCTACGTTCTCGTCACGACAGCTAATATGGCTGCGATAAACTCTAGGTTCCATAACCAAAGTAGACGTTTTACCTTTCTCACTATCCTCATCAATATATGTCATCGGATGATACCATAAATTTTAGTCCGTAAAATTCATCTCGATAAGAAATCAACTCAACAATGATACCAAGAATTTAAATTTAACAACTAGTCAACAAGAATCAAACTCAATAATGATACCAAGATTTTTAATTTAATAACTGATCAACAAGGATCAAGTTTAATAACAACAAGCGAGAGCAGACAAAAATAAGGAAAAAGATTTAAATTGGAAATTATAATAAGATTCTCAAGGGGTCGTCCCAGGAATCTCTCAAGAATTTTTGTGATTGAGTATCCTCTCTCATCCTAGTATCCTATGTCCTATATTCTATAGCAGGCACGCAGTAGTACAACTAAGACGTCGCACTACCACGATATCGCACATCTTGCAAAGTCTGACCTGTATGCACTACTAAAAAAAGAGGTATTAGCGACGTATTTTAGCGACGTCAAAAAAAACGTCGCTAATAATATATAAATTAGCGACTCCTTATAAAAACGTCGCTGGACGTCGCTAAATGGCGATATTTAGCGACATTTAGCGACTTTTATTAAGATTTTAAAAGAAAAGTTGCTATAAGTTCAATTAAGGTCGCTAAACGTCGCTAATATGTCTAATTTAGCGACGTTTAACGACGTATATAGCGACCTTTATATTAAAAATATTTAGCAACGTGTTTAGCGACGTCATTGACGTCGCTAAAATTTAATTTAGCGACATTTTTATTGGACGTCGCTAAACGTCGCTAAAATATGGTTAATTAGGGCCCGGTTTTATTTTTCCCCATCTGTTGAAATTTCGAAAAGAGAAAAAATTCCCCCCCCCGCTCCGTCGACCGGCTCTCCACCGCGACTACTCCGGTAAACCCTACTCTCTCTCTCTCTCTCTCTCTCTCTCTCTCTCACAGGACACATGTGACATTGACACAAACACGACACACACACAGACACTGACACAGACACAGACACGGCACACACACACACTGACACAGACACTGATCAGGACCTAGGGTTAGGGTTAGGGTTAGGGTTAGGTTTTTTGACATGGGGTTAGGGTTAGGGTTAGGGTTAGGGTTAGGGCCGACTGGCCTAAGTCGACGAGAGAGGTAACAGCAGCAGTGAGCACTACTTACTAGCAGTGAGCAGGGGGAGACTTGAGGCACATCAGCCCAATGTGCAACAGGCAACTTGGGGAGGCACTGCACAGCTGAACATAATGTGCATTAAGGTTTAGGTGCATTGTAGTTGGTTGTTAGCTTCTGCAGGCAGGTGTGAGGGGGTCCTAATATAGTGTAAACACTGCATCCTTGTGCAGCAACTTACTGAGCCAGTCAGCAACTAGTGCAAGGCAAGATGTGGATGTGTTTGAGATGGGGTTTGAACTCGTATGATTTGAAGGACATGAGGGCAAGTGTCAGATATAACACCAACATCTGAGAGAAGATTGGATATTCATAGTGATACTATAGTGCACACATGAGTGTGTGGCTCGGGATAAGGGGTAATCAAATATTGAGGAAGAAGGTAAGCAGTAGCAGTGGGTGACTGATTTAAAGAGGTGTATTAGTCAGGTGTATGAGTGAATATATGTGTTGAAGAGAATAAGTAATAGGTGTGAAGGTTGAGCATTCATATAGGTGTATCCGAGATCTGGGAGTATAGATGGAGTATTTATATGAGTATAGATGGAGTGTTTATATGAAGTATAGAATTTAGAGTACTTAATAGGTGTTGTTGGTACCAGGTGAGTTTTGATTACAGAATTCTTAAGAGTGTATGTGTGTATCAGTGTGCCAGTTTGGGGGGTTAGATTTTTTTACTAAAGGGAGTGCAGTAATCTGCCGGTAATTATGAGTGAGTACAGCCACAATGCATGGGGTTATCCATTTCATAGAGCAATAGCCCGTGTACTTGGTTTAAGCACTTCCAGGTAAAAGTATATTAAATAAATCTTCTAATTTATGCATATTCGTGATGCTAACTTAATGAATTATTTATTGTAGCAAACGTATTTTTATCCTCCGTACCGGGCCAAGTTGATCGAGCAGCTCTTTTCTACCGTTGTCGCCAAGCTTATCCGAGATGCTCTGGATGACCAGAAGGCTCGTGATCGTGCTGGAAAACCGATCCAAGGTTGGATCACGTCTGAGAAGTGGACTGCGATGAGGGCTAGATTCGACGATCCGGGCTACAAGAAAAGGTCTAAGAAGGCCAAGGCGGCTAGGCAGAATGCTGCCAAGTGGTGTGGTGGCTCGATTCCGATGACGAAACATTTCTGTCGTTTGGTATGTTTTTTCTTTTAAAATATATTATTTTAATATAAGTACCATAAAATGGTACTTGGAAAAAATATTTAAGTTTAGTAATAAATAATATATTTTTAACAGGTACAGAGGGGTGAGGATGCAAACATGGTGACCGTTTTCTTGGCCACCCATCGCAAGGACGGAAATCTCATTGATGAGAGGGCCTCACAGACCTATGTAAGTATTACTTTACTTTGTGTTTATTTTAATATAACTTAGGCAATTATTGAGTTTCTAAACCTTTTCTAGGCCGAGTATCTTAGGCTTCGTGAGCGGGCGACTCCTAGTGCACCTACACCTGGAGAGGCTGGTGCTTCGTCGTAGCTCGGTCCATCTCCGTCGGCGGACGACCTGTGGGTGACCGCAGCTGGTGGTCTCCAGAGGGGTACGTACTACGGTACGGGCTCCTATGGCGCCCTGGTTGCGACGCAGTCATCTAGGGCCTCCCCGACAGCTGCGCATTCCACACACCCCTCGCAGTCGCAGCCCTCGCAGTCGTCGGCCAGAGTCCAGGAGGCCGTCCAGGAGGCCGTTGACCGTCAGATTGCGTCTCTCCGTGACGACTTGCTGCGAAGTATGGAGGACCAGTCCCGGTCCCAGCCGCAGGCGGACGATCCGATGCTCATCGCACGATTGGATATGCTCGACCGCAGCATGACGGAGCTACGGGAATTGACAAATGATATTAGAGTCTCCAATGATCGCAACATCATGGAGCTGCAGGCGTCACAGCTATCGATGGGCGAGAAGCTGACGAGGATGCAGGATTCAATGGGTGATAGCAGTACGAGGCTGTTATCTACCCTGGATTCTTACAACCAGGGACTCGCAGACTTGGAGCGGGCACGGCCTCCACCGACGTCACTGCCTTCTCCATCGACATCGGTGTCGATTCCACGAGACGAGTATGAGGAGTTCTTATCCTTCAAGTGCGCCGATGGTCAGCCTCCTGCAGATTCGTAGTAGTATAGTTATTTTTATTATTATTTAGGATACGATTGTATATTATGAATTATTGATACTTCAACAATAGACATGATGTATGATGCTTCTTGTGGTCTTTAATTTTTTAGTTAATTTAATTGGATTATATAGTTATCCACATTTAATTGGATTGATACTTCTTGTGGTCTTTAATTTAATTAGATTATATAGTTAACTAGATTGAATCATGTTGGTGTGTATGATGAAGATGATGTAAAACTGCAGGGAATCACCAATGTTTGCTTCTGGACACAATTTTTTTTTTTATAAAATTAGCGACGTTATTAGCGACGTTTAGCGACGTTTAGCGACGTTAAGATACGTCGCTAATTAGCGATGCTGTAAAAAGTCGCTAATTACGTCGCTAATGACGTCGCTATACGTCGCCAATTGCTGACATGGCAGTATAGCCAGGTCATTAAAGACGTCGGTGCAACGTCGCGATAGACGTCGCTAATCATCGACGTTTAGCGACTTTACGAAACGTCGCTGTTTAGTGACTTGGCGTCACAAAACGTCACTAAATTTAGCGACACATTAAAGTCGCAAAAAAACGTCGGCATAGTGACGTTTAGCGACGTTTTTTGTTTTAGCGACTTGGTTTTTTCCGACTGCTTTAAAATGTCGCTAATTACGTCGCTAAACCTAATTAGCGACGTTTTTTGGTTATTTAGCGACGTTTTTAGGCGTCGCTAATTTGACTTTTTCTGGTAGTGATGGGCCACCACTAAAAACGTGTCACGACACGCACCCGGTATAGGGGCACGAGAGCGTGGGTACGTCCAGCCTACGCCGCAGCATCGGCGGTAGAACACTGTCTAGGTCATGTAACTATCTAATCAATCTCACATGAATATCCAACTCCATAAGGAGGCACAGATATCATAATATAATACGGAATATACTCAATCACATAAGCTAAAGCACGATGAGATATCAAAGCAAACAAATAAAATACAAGACAAGTCTAAACAACAATAAATAATCTAACCTGCAATCAATAACATCCAATCTCCAAGTATGCCGGAAATAAGTCCTCTATGTCACAGTCTGGAAAAAATATCCAGTCAGGATTGGAACGAAATACACCTCTAACAGTAGTTCCATATATATTGACAAAAACTATAACACAGTGTAAAAAAATACAAGACAGATAGGAATACTGGCAATAAGAAATACTGACGAGCATGGATGTACTGGAAATAAATAGAATAAAGAAATGCTAGAATAACTGGAATACTGGAATAAATGAATACTGGAGCATGTTATCCTCAATGTACATCTAACAATAAAATAGAAATACAAGTACACGCAAGAACAATGAACTGGTATATAAGTGTGTACAAGATCAATAACTAGAACATGTAGAGATGCTAGATCAATATACTAGAGATGCATGTCAAGAATTATCTAACTAAGTGTGTGAAACATCAGTAGATCATGTGATCGGCTTGGGACTATATGACTCATTACATTGATTAGCGGTCATCCCCAACAGGTCAGGCTAACCAGATGTAAAGCGATGAGGCATGTAAGGGTAAGGCTACACCGACATGAGGTGTGGGTGAGCTAATGCTGCATGTAAGTTGGGTATGATCACATAAGCTACTAATATTTCCCCATTTTCCCCAGCTAGCACGATGGATTCCAATCACGACTCCTCGTGACAGGTCTCAATGATGCCAACTCGTGTAAATAACTGTCTCAGAGTCATTTACGCTATACAACAAGAATTATAGAGATAATCAACATAATAGAAACTGTCAGAGAATGTACTCGCTTGGGGTCCTGCTGCTGGTATGAATCAGAGTCCAAGTCACAGTCCAAATAGCCTATGTATTACAATTTACCATGTCAAAAGATAAATTTATTTTAATATATTTAATTCTGCAATAATTACTCTAAAATCCTATTTTAATCTTATTATTCTGATTTTTTAGGTTAATTCCTAAATTTTGTCCAAAGGAACTAAATTTTATCAACTCGAGACTCATGGCACGCAAATCGAGGCGATCTATTGACCAAAAAGTCAACCGATACAAACTCAACTTTCATGCATGATTTCCTATAGATTTCAGCATCAAAAATATGCTGGAATTTGCGGCTCGCCCGAATTCAAATTAGTTTGGGAATTATGGCACATACAAGTTTCGTATCGTGCACCGATGGTTAAATTCTAACCTAGAAGTTCTACAGAATTAACAGTATGAAAATACATCAAATTAAATTCTAGGAAAAACATATATCAATGATATCGACATTAGCTTTCTGAAACATTAAATGGTTCATGATTCTGATTCCTGGTTCTCCCGAAATCGCGAAAATATCAAAACACGTCTATTTTCGAACATGCTGTGCTCTACGAATTTTCCAGAATTTAACACTCATAATTTCGTAAAACAAATTATATAATCAGAAATCTAACCTCAATATCTTTCTAACGCAAGAAACTAGGCCTCGTTTGGAGTCCGTAGCTATGCGCAATGGCTTCTGGAAGATGAAGGAACCCTAGATGGCAATTCTCCAAAATTTGGCTGAAGAAAAACCCTAAAAATAAATAACTAAACTAATATATATATATATAGAGGAGAGAGAAAGCAGCTGTGGCTCAGATCTTGACAGGTGGTAGCCATCCAATGCTGCCCCGCCCAGATCGAACGGTCGCAGATCCACGCGGCTCGGCTCAGCTGAGTCCGAGTCGAACTCTGACTCGGCTCGGCTCGAGGTCGGCTCGGCTCGGCTTGCAGCCACCCCGCGGTCACTGACAGGCGAGCCCGGCACTGTTTGCTGCGGAAGACTGACAGGTGGGCCCCCTCTTTGCTGACTGGACAGAATTAATTACTTTTTGGGTTTTCTTTTTCAGAAATTAGTTTTTAATTCAGTTTTCCCTAATTAACTCAAAATAAATGCTAAAATAATCAAAAAATTCCCAAAAAATTTTAGAAAATATATTTTATTATTTAGAACCTAAAATAAAAGTTTGGGATATTTTTAATTATATTTGAACCTAAAATAAATTCTTGAAAGTCCTAGAAAATTAGGATTACTAGTTTTTAATTAACTAAAAATTATGGAAAAATATCAATAGCCCCAAATTAACCTAATAACGACATTTAAGCACGAATTTCAGGATACGGAGGTTATATCAGGGCCCAGTCAGCTAAGCGAGCCCATCGAAGATTTGTCGGGGTGATCCACCCATTGCACCAAGGATTCACCTTGGGGTATACTCCCCGTGCCCAATGAAATCATTACAGAAAGTCGGTAATTGCACCGGCTGGAGCACCAAGATGTCTTTACTCGGGATACTGTCCGGGTACAGTCCCCTAAACGGCATCACAGAGCCGGAAGGGCGGCTGACAAACGACCCCTGGTCAGCTCCTTTCAGGTGAAATATCTTTCCCGCCCGGCCGTGAAGATCGGAAGTCAGCATCCACGACATCCTCCTAGGATGTGTAGCATAGAAGAATGCCGAGATGGGATAGTCTCTCAGCATCTTGGGCAGATACAGGACCAAGCCCCCGGCAGAAAAAATTCAGAGTTCTTTCTTGGACTTTGTCTGGGACTGCTTGTCAATCATGCCCCCGAAGAAAAAAGTCGGCTTTATGTATTGGTCCCCGTCTATGTACGTCAGGGGCTCTCCATTAATCATGTTCAGCAGCGTTCGCTCGCCCTGAGCCGATATCAAAATTTCCCTTCCTTCAGGGTACTGGGGCCCGGAGATAGGAAATATCACGTGCGACAGATCCTCCAGATAGTTGGAGTGCAGCATCCCGGCGGCAGAACCCATCACATCGGCTAGCGGAGACGCATGCAAGTTAACTGCAAGAGTGCAAGAAAAATACATCAGTTCCTATAACTAGACATTATAGATCTTGCAGCATACGCCAAAAATCAACAGTCTGTGCTTTACGCCAAGACTGTAAAAACTTGATCATTATGCTGGAATCCATTTCCTAAGACGTAAAATTCAAGGCTGGCAGTATACGCAAAGTTTCGACAGTCTGTGTTTTACGCCAGACTGCCAAAGTTTGAGTTATTATGCCGATAGCGTAACACTCAAATTTATAGTATACGCCAAGTTTCGACAGTTTGTGCTTTTACGTCCGACTGCGAAAATATAGAGTTTTTACGCTGACACATTAGAAATGTGGGCATAAAATATAAAACGTCTCTGTGCATCATCTTCCTCAAAGAGGCTATCAGCACAGAAGATGACCTAGTGCATTCACGTACAACGTGTGTGAAGTATTTTCAGTCGTTCTTTTTCGTCCCAAAAGCTCTACCTCTAAGGCCGGGTGCACTGCTCGTCGGCGGGATACTTCGCTCAGAATAAAGTTCGCCTTGCCCGACCGAAGACGCTCTCGCTTGGACAGAAGAGCAAGAAGAAGAATCAACATTCTTTCCCTTAGAGGGGAGTTGTTTCGGGGCTATTACTGCAAACTTTGAAGGCTCGGAGAGGAAACGAAGAAGAACTCGAACAGTCGAAGGCTTTCTTTCACATAAGACGGATGAAAAGTTTTTCTCTCAAAAGCTTGGGATATATATAGAGTTCGGATGGACTCCTCGAATCCCGAACCAAATCTCATAATTAATATTCGGTTATGATTGGATACTACGTCAGCCTATTACTCAGAGAAGGCGGACAGTCAGCAAATTCAAAATATTTTCGTGCAAAGCAGATTCGTGGTGTTTACGCTAAGGAGCTTTCTGCGCTCGACAGCTACAGATTTACGGTTTTACGCCCACAGGCTATAAGTCTATGGTTTTACGCCTGGATGCTTTTATGCTCGGTAGCTTTTACGTTCGAGAGGCTACAAACCTACGACTTCACGCTCAGCAGCTACAAATCTATGATTTCACGCTCGGTGGCTTTTACGCTCAGAGGCAACAGATCCACAGTTTCACGCTCGGAAGATTTCCTTTTCAGAAGCTACAAATCTACAGTTTCTACGCCCGGATGCTCTCATGCTCAGCAGATTTTACGCTCGAGAGGCTACGAACTTATGATTTTATGCTATGACTTTCCGCACATCTGAAAAATACGCAGGCCAGAGTACGCGTACATCTGAACGATTCTCAAGGCGGTCAATTGCAAGAGTTCACACAGAAGATACTCCTTCTTGACCTCAAAATATCCTAAGTACCCGAAGCATACAGAGTTCAACATTGAAAATTACTCTTCTCCATAGGTCGATTGGAAGTTCATCCAGACTCCAGTCTAAATATTTCATCTACGAATTCAAGATGGCGACTCAGTTTTTGACAGCCATTTCTCGCCCTGTTCCAAGGAATTTTTGAGAAATCATTTTTGAAGATGATGTCTGAACAAGAATTCTGTTTATCAGAAGCGACAGTTCAGAATTCTACGCGGTTCCTCATTCCTAACAGCAGGACAGTTCGAATACTCGAATGCTAAGCGGCTTTCTACGCACCCTTAGTTATGCGTAAAAGACAGGATGGGACCTAGCACTCTTTCTAACAGAGTCGGCGTAAAGTTACCAGACGTGTCGAAGCTACACATATTCAAACTTCACAGCAAAGTATATGGCAAAATAATCATATGCACAGAAGAAGACGATTTTATTCATTTTCATGATTACATATGAGGGAAATCCCATCTACAAAGGATTTTCTCGTCGTCGTCGGAAGGCCACCCCCAGAGTCTGTTCTGCCAGGTTCTCGCATTGGTGGGCTTCTTCATCCATCTTCTCCAGCAGTTAGTCGGTTTCTGCAACCGACTAACAAAAAAATGATACATAGCGGGAGGATACAGAACTGGGCGTGCATAAATGATGCATATCCCATGCTCCGTATGCCATGACAGATTGAGTTGAGGTATTTCACCCAACTCAATACTCGAGGACCGAGCTAGTTTCTGCTCTGGTCCACGAAAGTATCAGGAGAAGATACAGCTTGCAAGCTGTGTGGTCAAATACGACCCTTCCTCTCTCCGGAAGAACCGCCATACAAAGTTGCTAATTATCCCGAGCAAAGGAGGCTATGATATCCTTCCATGATCCATCGTTGCAGAGGACATTTTCTCGAAGACGCCGTCTTTTTTGGCTCCTTACATGCTGGAAGAACATGATCTTCTTCTTCCTCAAGTCGACCCGACGAACTCCGGCGATCATCTCTGTGTGGTGAAGGAGATGTGGGAAGAACAGGTTAACTCCTCAGCCTTTTATAGGCAAGAGAGAGCCCTCCGAATCCCAACGGATCCCCAATAACTCCGCCATAAAGTCAGCCTTGAAGGACATGTCAGACTTGACCGTTTCATGCTTCATTCAAAGCGTTTCAAATTACGAGGAATTTAAAAGCTTTGAATGGGGTCTTGTAGAAGCATAAAAAATATGCTGGATAGCTATACGCAGCATGTTGATACGAGGCAGCGTAAAAAGATGACTTCAGAGCCACTACGTGCAACAGAGCTTTTTCTGCTGTGCACAGCGTAAAATATAAGCTCAAGGACCATCCGCGTAATGCAGTATGTCTAGGCTGCTTCAGCGTAAAAAGGGTGCTACATCGCCTTTATGGCGTAAAACTCATCCGCTTTCAATACAGCATTGAAGTGTACGAGGAATGCTTCATATTCTTCGAAATGAACCTGTCAGATCATGCAATGAACCTGACGTCTGGACTCCTGACAAAGAGTAATGCACGACTACCTAGGCGACGGCTATAATGATGGCGCGGTACAGCAACCCAGACTGTCATTTACTGCCATTTCCTTGGTGTAAACCACTTTTACGCATACAAAGGAATACGCTGCCTAGTTTTACACAGGCAGATATGAGCTGTTTACGCTCCACAGAAGACAAACAGCCTGCCATGTCAAAAGCTGCTCTTCGTACAGGGCTCGAGGCACGTCTCTGTATTTAATGTACAGAGTGATGACAGAACTCGAGGCACGTCTCTGCATTTAATGCGCAGAAAGGGTGGCAGACCTTCAAAACACAACTCTGCATTTAATGCGCAGGATAATGGCGGATCTCTGCATTTAATGCAGGAGATTTGATTAAATGTCACCGAACCGTCGTTTAGTGACATCCCCTTTGCGTAAACTGCTTTTACGCATACAAGGGAATACGCTGCCTAGTTTTACACAGGCAGACGTGAGCTTCTTACGCTCCGCAGAAGACGAACAGACTGCCACGTCAGCAGTTGCTCTTCGTACAGGATTTGAGGCGCGTATCTGCATTTAATGCGCAGAATAATAGCAAATCTTAAAGACACGCATCTGCATTTAATGCGCAGGATGGGGGAAGATCTCTGCATTTAATGCAAGAGATTTGATTATATCTCCAATAGCCGCGGCTAAGACGTCCACATCATCACTTTGGCACATTTCGCCAACTCAGGCCTCAGTCAGGAGAAGAGGATCAGCTATCTTCTGTGTCCACTCGGCTTCTACGTCCACTCGGCTTCTATGTCCACTCGGCCTCTATGCCCACTCGGCCTCTATGCCTACTCGGCTTCTACGCCTACTCGGCTTCTATGTCTACTTGGCTTCTACGCCATGGTGACAGTTATTGGCTTCTACGCCAACCTCTTCTACGCGAAGGATAACTACCTACGTGGCTTTTATGCCGTGATCTTTGCAGCAGTTATACGCGTTGTCTCTTAATTGGACACGCGTCACACGCTCATTCAAAAGGACATTTATACGCGGGCAACGGTTATTTTAACCATCGTATAAAAGGGTGCTGTACTTTCCACTACTCGGTTTCTACATCGACTGAGTGGTCACTGTCACTAAAACTCTATAAATAGAGACCTCTATTGACAGAGGTCCAGGGTCAAAAAAAAGGTCAAAAATTGGTCAAGAAATCCAGTATCAGATCCAAGGTCGAAAGACGAAAGATTGAAAGGTCGAGATTTGGTCGCAGATTTCAAGAGAGAAGAATCTAGAGCTCAGGCAAAGAGTAGTGATCGACGACTTTGGCATCGAGCATCCACTCTCTTTAGCAACCTTTGAAGCTGCTTTCTGTCTTCTACGGCACTTTTTCATCATCGTGTGGTCCAAGGGACAAAGTGATCGACTGCAGATCAGACTCCTATAGCAATATTTACCCAGATTAAAAAATTGTACTCGACATCCTCGTATAGGATTAATTGTACTGCTTGTTTGAAAACATAAAGAGCGGGTTTTCGTATAAAGCCTCGTTTCCATATCTTTCATTTATTTTATCAGACAACAATATATAACATAAAAACGTAATTGCCTCCATCTAGCTTTTAAAAACTCTAATCATCTTCTTCCTATTCTCTTTCTTCCTAAATCAAATCCTAAAATTTGGAGAAGTGCTAAGGAGGAGAGCTAGTGGGTGCAGAAGTTTTGATCCTCTTCTGTTGGATCTCCATTGAGTTTTTGATCTCCAAAAAAGTAACTTCTTCTTCTTCTTCTTGCTCTTTAAATGGTTCTAGAACTTGTAGTGTCACTCCCATATTTTCTAGGAAAAGTATTTTGGTCATTTTCATAATTTAATATTTATTGTACATTTTGTATATTTATTTCTTGTATTATTTAATTATTATTAGATGTTACATTATAGTTTGGACTTGTGTTAGTGGACCTTAGTAGATTAGTCATGACTCTTGGACTAACTATATTTTTAGTTAGACTTGAGTCCAACAAACAAGCCCAATTTAAGTTGGTGATTAATTAGTCAAACCATTAGGAGTAGAAGCTTCTTTCCTTAATCATTTTCTTCATGGCAAGCCCAAAAGGACATTTTGGATATTTGACATTACTTGAGTCTCAAGGAAGGGGGCCGGCTTATATGGGGATGAGGAATTTCTCTCTCCTCCTTTCTTTCATTCTAAAATTCTAGATCAAAAATTTTCTTCTTTGAAATTCCTTCATCCCTACACCAATCTCTACCTAAATTCCTTCCCACTTTCTTCTCTATTCACTATTGGAATCCATTGGAGCAAGGATAAGAAGGAGCACAAGTAGAAGTCTCTTGATACTCAATTGAAGACTTGTATTAGGAATCCATCTCCCAATAGGTACAGTTCAGTTTTTACCTTCTAATTAGACTCTATATCTGTAGTTTAATCATTAGAAACCCTTCTATGTACTAGGGCTACCTATAAGAAGAAGAATTGACTACTAGGGATCCCAATTGTGAATGTTATGATATGTTTTGTGCCATTTTTGAAGAAATTCTGAGATTGACATATCATGTGTTTGCCAATAGGTTAATTGGACCAAATTGACATGTGTTTGATTGTGTAAATCTAGTTTTATATCCAAAATTGGATATGTGTAGGCCGTATCATGGCAAATTGGTGATACGGGTTTGTTTGGGGTTTTTTTCCTTCGACACGGGGGTTTGAGTATATCATATTTTGACACAGGCACGTAGTTGAGTAGCTAGCTCTTCGTATTACTTCTAATTATGATTCTAGACTTGTTTGTGTCCTTCAGGATATATTTGGTGATGTGTTGGACCGTATCATAAGCATATCATAGATCTAGTATGATACGGGGGGGTGCACTCCATGTGTTTGATATTTTGCTTAGTCGGTATTTTTGATACCCTAACTAGAGTTGTTGCTCTTGTTTAGCTAGTGTATCTATGATATATATGTATATGTATATAAGTATATATTCTTTAGTTGTGTTCACACACACACACACACACACACACATATATATATAGGGTAGTGTTTTATTTAAGCTTTGGGCATATAGTATCAGTCATTGGGGGTTAAGGGTGACTGTCATAGTGTGTTATTGTAGAGTGGGGACTCTCATTACCTATAGGTCATTGGGGACTGTCATGCACATATATGAGCATTGTGGTATTTGCTTGTTGTATTGCATCATGACAGAGGGGATGAGTTACACTGTGTTGGGCACTGCAGTACTCGGGTTTACCTGAGTTAGTGTCACGACCCGCACCCGGGGTAAGGGTACTAGTCGGAAACAACGCCCAGCCTACGCCGCAGAATCGGCGGTAGAACGCTGTCTAGAAAGTCTATCTAATATAATGAACCACCAAAAGATAGTGTACTCAATCACAGAACTAAGATAGAATGAACACGGATCAGATAAGAATAGAATAGTCATCAACTCATGAGTTTAAAATAATACATCAATGAGTCTGAAGAGTAACAAAAATAAGCTGGAGACAAATCCAGTACAAAAGAATACTATCATACTACAAGCTACACTCCAGGGTCAACTGTCTCAGTTAGGATAAGTCCCTCTTGAGCTAGGGTCTCCGAATCTAAACCCACAACATCCTGGGGTCCATAATAGGTAGGGTACTCCTCAGTATCATCTAGAAAAATATATCCAGTCAGGAAAGGAGCAGAGTACATCTCTAACAGCAGTTCTAATCCATGATAAAAACTATGTAACAGTAAATAGCTGTGGATAAACAAGATGCACAAAATAGATACAAGAGATATATAGACAATAAGGAAATACTGGAAAGAAATACAATAATGAACAATATGCCAATGAAACAATAATACTAATGACTAAGTGTGTGAGTACTAGCTTAACATGTGATCGGCTTGGGCAAGATACGATGCGGCCTGGCTAATCATACGTGCGGTGCATGATCAACACTATTCGCTTACCAATACTTTATTCAATAGGGATTTGATCACATATCTATACTAATACTCCCCACCCCCAACTGGTATAATAGATCCAACCACGGTATGCTATGGCACTAGATTCCCCAAGAAGATAGCTAGTCTCCCCGAGAATCGGTGTCTGTACATGTACAAGATAACCAATAAAACAATACTTGCACCATATACACCATATACCAAGGAATAACATCTCATGACGAGATCCGGATGTACCAATCCGTGTAACCATAGTGTCGAGAGAAACATGTAAATCTACACTAGATACAACGAACATAGAGGATATCATAAATGAGAAACTATCAGAGAATGTACTCGCCTGAAATCTAAAGAACAGTCTCACAGATATCTGACTCGGTGCCTCGAAGACCTAGATATGGAATACCACATTAAAACAAGGTCCCGGAAAGAGAACAAGTCAAACTAGTCAACTCCTAGGTCAATAAATAAATTCTAAGTCAAAAGTCAACTATGGTCAACTCTAAAGTCAACTAAAGTCAAACCAAGGTCAACCTCACAAGAAATCTATATAAATAATATAGAAAATAAAATACAACAATTTAGGAATCAAAATTAGATCCCAATAGATACCCACACAAAGTATACTAATAATACAATATTATACACTCTAAATAATGTATATACAAACCAATATTTATACAAATAAAATAATATATTATTATTAGTATTATACCTCACAAAAACACCTATATATATACATATATATACACAAATATAATATATAATAGATAAATTAAATCTGCCAAATCGTCACTGAAAACAGTGAGCTGAAAATACAATTTAAATAAAACAGCTTATAGTGACAGTCTCAACTGTCACAGAAAATCTGTCGCAGAAACTCTATATATAAACCACTGCTGCTCAATTGGTGACAGTTAAACAACTGTCACAGAAAACTGTCGCAAATACCGCTGCTAAATCCCGCCCGCTGCTATTAATGACAGAACTGTCATTAATAGCTACAGCGGCTGCTGTTTTAATGACAGGATTCTGTCATTAAATGCCCTGTCACCAAAGCTATATATATAATTTATATATTAATAACTATAAATCAATATAAATATATATATATATATACATATATAAAACAATTTAATAAATATATATACTTATATATATACACACATAAACTTACACAATCAAATACTAATAGTTACAAAACACATTGCACATATTAATGTACATATTTTAACATGGCTAGAAGCACACACAAAAATACATTCATTAAATCCAAATAATTACATAATAATTATATTTAATATAATTACATATTTAAACACATAAATATATTTTATAAAATATTTATGTATAATTTATTTTATTAACAAGTAGTAACATATATAATTGTATGCAAGAAAGCTGCATACATATATTTATACACCACTTTAGAACACATAGAATATCTATAGATCTATACTACAATAAATACCATAATAAATACACTAAAATAATATATAATATCTATATATATTTACTAGTTATAAATGAAGAATTTAAAGCATAATTAATTAGATCTACACATAAACACACCAAATTGGAGAGTATCACACCGTATCCCACTAGATCTAGGATACACATGTGACATGAGTCCAACACACAACCAATTGCACCCTGAAGGACACAAACATGTCACAAATAATATTTATGAATAAATCAAAGTGTCAAAAGTAGATCTATGTGTCCGTGTCAAAATACGACATGTACAAAGCCCCGTGTCGGAGAAAACTCCCAAAATGACATGTATCACCAAATAGTTGGGATACGAACTACATGTACCCAAATATAGACACGACACAAGCCCCAAACACATAAGCACATGCCCAATTGATCTATAGGATCAATTGACACACACAACAAAATGTAAATTCGAAATTCCAACAAAATTGACACAAAAAGCACCATAACTTTCTCCATGGGTCTCCTATGAACATAAAACAAAGTCCTATGGGTAGTACATATATATGGGTTGATTTTACATGATTAAATCTCAGATTTAGAAGCTATTTTAATGGAAAAAACTGAATTATACCTATTGGGAGATGGATTCCCAATGAAACCTCCAATTGAGATTAACTTGCTTCCAAATTGTAGATCCTTGCTCCTCTTTGTAGATCCTTACTTCCTCCTTCTAGATCCTTGCTTCTTAACTTTCGAATGGTGGATTGGGAAGAATTTGGGATGAATTTGGTGGGGAATTGGAATGGGAATGGAGGGAATTTGGGAGTGGGAAATTCTAGATCTAGATTTGGAATGAGAATGAGAGGAGAGAGAAATTTCCCCCCTCTTTTAATAGGCCGGCCTTGCCCCTCTCCCAAGCAATTGTAAAATGTCCAATGTACCCCTTGGGGCCTCTCATGAAGAAATAATTAAGGAAGGAAGCTTCTAGTCTAATCACTTAATTAATTTAATCTATCTCCTTAACCATGGGCTTTCTAAATGGGCCAAGTCTAACTATTTAATTCATGTTGGTCCATGGGTCCAAACTACACTAGTTGGGTCCACTAAAATAAGTCCAAAATAATTAAATAACATCCAACAACAATTAAATAATACAACAAAAATTATTTACCATGCACAATATTTATTTAAATAGGAAATTACTAAAATACCCTTTTTCCTAAAATGTGGTAGTGACAAGTCTACCCTCCTTAAAATAATTTCGTCATCGAAATTTAAAGATGAAAACTATCCCCAGAAAAATCACAGAACAGAACTAAAGAATCACAATTAACTAATGAACAGAACATAACAATGAACAGAACATAACTAAAGAATAAACATACCTCAAGGTACAAAAAATATGGATAACGCTCTCGTATGTCATCCTCTCTCTCCCAGGTAGACTCCCCCGGAGAGTGATGCCTCCATGTGACGCGTACCAAAGGAATAGTCTGGTTCCTCAGCACCTCTCTCCGATCCAGAATCTCAACTGGCTGCTCTGGATAGCTAAGAGTAGGACCCACCTCTATCTCTGAGTGATCCAATACATGACTAGGATCTGCCACGTACCGTCTTAACTGCGACACATGAAACACGTTGTGCACTCCCTCCAATGCAGGTGGCAAGTCTAGTCTATAAGCAACTGCACCGACCCTCTCTAGAATAGTGAAAGGTCCGATGAATCGCGGACTAAGCTTCCCACCTCCACCGAAGCGAATCGTACCTCGTGTCGGAGAAATCCTCAGAAACACCAAACTACCCACTTAGAACAAAACACCATCTTAAGAACTTAATCTATAACAAACAAGAACAAGCACAAACAAAATCTAAACTATACCTCGAACTCCAAAGGTCTCCGATGGCTATCGGTCCAATGCCGCTGTCTGTCCTGCGCCACTCGAAGTCTGTCTCTGATCAACTGAACCTTCTCTGCTGCATCCACAACCATCTCTGGCCCAAGCAAAACTCTCTCTCCAACATCGTCCCAAGACAAAGGAGTACGACACCTCCGACCATATAGAGCTTCAAAAGGTGACATCTCTATACTGGCCTGGTAACTGTTGTTGTAAGCAAACTCTACCAAATGGAGATGGTCCTCCCAAGAACCCCCGAAATCTAGTACACAAGTGCGCAACATGTCCTCGAGAGTCTGGATAGTCCTCTTTGACTGCCCATCTGTCTGGGGATGATATGCAGTACTGAACTTGAGCTGAGTGCCCAAACTCTCCTGCAAACTCCTCCAGAAATGAGAAGCGAAACGACTATCTCGATCTGAGACTATGCTGACGGGAACTCCGTGTATCCTAACGATCTGCCTCACATACATCTCTGCCAGCTTCTCCGTAGACAAACTCACCTTGAAAGGCAAAAAGTGGGTCGACTTGGTCAACCTATCAACAATGACCCAAATCGCGTCTTTCCCTCCTAGAGATCATGGAAGTCCGGACACAAAATCCATAGTAATGTGTTCCCACTTCCACTCTGGAATGGGTAATTGCTGAAGTAACCCTCCTGGCCTCTGCCTCTCGGCTTTCACCTGCTGGCACACTAAGCATCTGGATACAAACTGTGCCACTTCCCTCTTCATGCCATACCACCACACACTCTCTCGCATATCCCGATACATCTTGTTAGCACCTGGATGTATGGAATACTAAGAGCGATGCACTTCCTACAACACCTCCTCGCGCAACTCCCCACTAGGTACACACAATCTAACTCCATGCTTTAAAGATCCATCCTCTGCAATAGTGAAATCATCCTCCAATCCTGCCCTCACTTGAGCTCTGATACTCCTCAAAGATACATCATCATACTGTGCTGCCTTAATCCTGTCCATCAAATCTGAGTGTATCTGTAGTCCCCATATCTGTATAGCACCACCAGGAACAATCACCTCAATGCCCAAGCTCTCCAAGTCCTCCAACAAATATCGATCCTGTGTTAAGAACATAGCTACCGGATACCTGCTCAAAGCATCGGCAACTACATTGGCTTTCCCAGGATGATATTGCAAAGAGATATCAAAATCCTTTATCAGTTCCAACCACCGACGCTGCCTCATGTTCAACTCCTTCTGCGTGAAAACGTACTTCAAGCTTTTATGGTCTGTGAAGATCTCCACACGCTCTCCGTACAAATAATGTTTCCACAACTTCAGGGCGAATATGACAGCTGCCAACTCCAAATCATGGGTAGGATAGTTCTTTTCATGAGGACGCAATTGCCTGGATGCATAGGCAATCACTTTTCCATGCTACTGAAGAACACAACCTAAACCCTTCCCCGATGCATAACTATAAATAGTGAAACCTCCGGACCCTGATGGCAACGTCAAAATAGGAGCAGACGTCAACCTCTTCTTCAACTCTTCAAAAGCAACCTGGCAATCCTCCGTCCAAACAAACTCCACATCCTTCCTTGTGAGTCTGGTCATCGGCTCGGCAATCCTCGAAAAATCTTGCACAAACTTCCTGTAGTAGCCTGCCAATCCCAAGAAACTCTTGATCTCTGCTACCGAACTCGGAGTCTTCCAAGATTCCACTGCTGAAATCTTCTTCGGATCCACTGAAATACCATCACCAGTCACAACATGCCCCAAAAATTCCACCTTGTCCAAGAAAAACTCACATTTGGACAACTTTCCATACAGCTTCTCCTTCCTCAGCACATCCAACACAATCCTCAAATGCTCCTCATGCTCCTCCGGTGTCCTCGAGTATATGAGTATGTCGTCGATGAACACCACCACGAACTTGTCAAGGTACTGGTGGAACACCTTGTTCATCAAGTTCATAAATACCGCCGGTGCATTAGTCAAACCAAACGGCATCACCATAAACTCGAACTGACCATACCGAGTTCTAAAAGCAGTCTTCGGTATGTCCTCCGGCTTCACCTTCACTTGATGGTAGCCTGATCTCAAATCTATCTTAGAAAACACCTTCGCACCACTCAACTGATCAAACAGATCATCAATCCGTGGCAAAGGATACTTATTCTTGATAGTGAGATTATTCAAAGCCCTGTAATCAATGCACATACGCACCGATCCATCCTTCTTCGGTACAAATAATACCGGGGCTCCCCATGGTGAAGAACTCGATCTGATAAACCCCTTATCCTGCAATTCGTCCACCTGCTTCTTCAACTCGACCAGCTCGCTGTTGTTTACTCTATAGACATGCTGTGAAATTGGTTCTGTACCTGGCACCAAGTCTATAGAAAATTCAACATCTCGATCTGGTGGCAATCCTGGCAATTCCTCAGGAAACACATCCAAGAATTCTGCTATCAACGGATGTGGCAACTCCTTCTCTTCTACCATAGCTCCACAAATAATGCCTTTCCCCTGCTCCGCAGCTCCTCTAGTAAATTCGAACTCTGGCTCTCCTGGCGGACCAAACAAAACTCTACCTCCTCTACAGTCTATGCTAGCACGGTGCCTACTCAACCAATCCATCCCAAGTACAATGTCATAGCTTGGAAGTGGCATTACAAGTAGACACGCACTCAACTCCCGGCCGCCCAGAGTAACTCTCCGATCCTTGCAAATATCATTAACCAGGATAATGCCTCCCCCGGTCATGATCTTGCAAGTCCTAAGCGAAGACTCAGCTACCAAACCATGCTTCAGAGCAAAAGAAACAGATACAAAACTATGGAAAGCACCACTATCAAACAAAGTTAAAGCTGGAATGGAATCAAGAAGAATAGAATCAATATGGCACAAGATGTAAGACATCAAGGAAAGGACAGTTTAAGAGATCAAGTATCAATATCAAAGGAGAATAGTTGAATCAAAAGAATTTTCCTAGATGTGATTGAGTATCTCAGCCTATATCCTATATCCTATTGCAGGCTCACAGTAGTACAACTAAGTTGTCGCACTACCACGACATCACATACTTGTGAAGCTAGACCTGCATGGGCCACCACCAAAAACGTGTCACGACCCGCACCCGGGGTAAGGGTACTAGTCGGAAACAACGCCCAGCCTACGCCGCAGAATCGGCGGTAGAACGCTGTCTAGAAAGTCTATCTAATATAATGAACCACCAAAAGATAGTGTACTCAATCACAGAACTAAGATAGAATGAACACGGATCAGATAAGAATAGAATAGTCATCAACTCATGAGTTTAAAATAATACATCAATGAGTCTGAAGAGTAACAAAAATAAGCTGGAGACAAATCCAGTACAAAAGAATACTATCATACTACAAGCTACACTCCAGGGTCAACTGTCTCAGTTAGGATAAGTCCCTCTTGAGCTAGGGTCTCCGAATCTAAACCCACAACATCCTGGGGTCCATAATAGGTAGGGTACTCCTCAGTATCATCTGGAAAAATATATCCAGTCAGGAAAGGAGCAGAGTACATCTCTAACAGCAGTTCTAATCCATGATAAAAACTATGTAACAGTAAATAGCTGTGGATAAACAAGATGCACAAAATAGATACAAGAGATATATAGACAATAAGGAAATACTGGAAAGAAATACAATAATGAACAATATGCCAATGAAACAATAATACTAATGACTAAGTGTGTGAGTACTAGCTTAACATGTGATCGGCTTGGGCAAGATACAATGCGGCCTGGCTAATCATACGTGCGGTGCATGATCAACACTATTCGCTTACCAATACTTTATTCAATAGGGATTTGATCACATATCTATACTAATACTCCCCACCCCCAACTGGTATAATAGATCCAACCACGGTATGCTATGGCACTAGATTCCCCAAGAAGATAGCTAGTCTCCCCGAGAATCGGTGTCTGTACATGTACAAGATAACCAATAAAATAATACTTGCACCATATACACCATATACCAAGGAATAACATCTCATGACGAGATCCGGATATACCAATCCGTGTAACCATAGTGTCGAGAGAAACATGTAAATCTACACTAGATACAACGAACATAGAGGATATCATAAATGAGAAACTATCAGAGAATGTACTCGCCTGAAATACAAAGAACAGTCTCACAGATGTCTGACTCGGTGCCTCGAAGACCTAGATATGGAATACCACATTAAAACAAGGTCCCGGAAAGAGAACAAGTCAAACTAGTCAACTCCTAGGTCAATAAATAAATTCTAGGTCAAAAGTCAACTATGGTCAACTCTAAAGTCAACTAAAGTCAAACCAAGGTCAACCTCACAAAAAATCTATATAAATAATATAGAAAATAAAATACAACAATTTAGAAATCAAAATTAGATCCCAATAGATACCCACACAAAGTATACTAATAATACAATATTATACACTCTAAATAATGTATATACAAACCAATATTTATACAAATAAAATAATATATTATTATTAGTATTATACATCACAAAAACACCTATATATATACATATATATATATACAAATATAATATATAATATATAAATTAAATCTGTCAAATCGTCACTGAAAATAGTGAGCTGAAAATACAATTTAAATAAAACAGCTTATAGTGACAGTCTCAACTGTCACAGAAAATCTGTCGCAGAAACTCTATATATAAACCACTGCTGCTCAATTGGTGACAGTTAAACAACTGTCACAGAAAACTGTCACAAATACCGCTGCTAAATCCCGCCCGCTGCTATTAATGACAGAACTGTCATTAATAGCTACAGCGGCTGCTGTTTTAATGACAGGATTCTGTCATTAAATGCCCTGTCGCCAAAGCTATATATATAATTTATATATTAATAACTATAAATCAATATAAATATATATATATATATATATATACATATATAAAACAATTTAATAAATATATATACTTATATATATACACACATAAACTTACACAATCAAATACTAATAGTTACAAAACACATTGCACATATTAATGTACATATTTTAACATGGCTAGAAGCACACACAAAAATACATTCATTAAATCCAAATAATTACATAATAATTATATTTAATATAATTACATATTTAAACACATAAATATATTTTATAAAATATTTAGGTATAATTTATTTTATTAACAAGTAGTAACATATATAATTGTATGTAAGAAAGCTACATACATATATTTATACACCACTTTAGAACACATAGAATATCTATAGATCTATACTACAATAAATACCATAATAAATACACTAAAATAATATATAATATCTATATATATTTACTAGTTATAAATGAAGAATTTAAAGCATAATTAATTAGATCTACACATAAACACACTAAATTGGAGAGTATCACACCGTATCCTACTAGATCTAGGATACGCATGTGACATGAGTCCAACACACAACCAATTGCACCCCGAAGGACACAAACATGTCACAAATAATATTTATGAATAAATCAAAGTGTCAAAAGTAGATCTATGTGTCCGTGTCAAAATACGACATGTACAAAGCCCCGTGTCGGAGAAAACCTCCAAAATGACACGTATCACCAAATAGTTGGGATACGAACTACATGTACCCAAATATGGACACGACACAAGCTTCAAACACATAAGCACATGCCCAATTGATCTATAGGATTAATTGACACACACAACAAAATGTAAATTCGGAATTCCAACAAAATTGACACAAAAAGCACCATAACTTTCTCCATGGGTCTCCTATGAACATAAAACAAAGTCCTATGGGTAGTACATACATATGGGTTGATTTTACATGATTAAATCTCATATTTAGAAGCTATTTTAATGGAAAAAACTGAATTATACCTATTGGGAGATGGATTCCCAATGAAACCTCCAATTGAGATGAACTTGCTTCCAAATTGTAGATCCTTGCTCCTCTTTGTAGATCCTTGCTTCCTCCTTCTAGATCCTTGCTTCTTAACTTTTTAATGGTGAATTGGGAAGAATTTGGGATGAATTTGGTGGGGAATTGGAATGGGAATGGAGGGAATTTGGGAGTGGAAAATTCTAGATCTAGATTTGGAATGAGAATGAGAGGAGAGAGAAATATTTCCCCTCTTTTAATAGGCCGGCCTTGCCCCTCTCCCAAGCAATTGTAAAATGTCCAATGTACCCCTTGGGGCCTCTCATGAAGAAATAATTAAGGAAGGAAGCTTCTAGTCTAATCACTTAATTAATGTAATCCATCTCCTTAACCATGGGCTTTCTAAATGGGCCAAGTCTAACTATTTAATTCATGTTGGTCCATGGGTCCAAACTACACTAGTTGGGTCCACTAAAATAAGTTCAAAATAATTAAATAACATCCTACAACAATTAAATAATACAACAAAAATTATTTACCATGCACAATATTTATTTAAATAGGAAATTACTAAAATACCCTTTTTCCTAAAATATAGTAGTGACAGTTAGGACCAAGTGAAGTATATTTCACTTGCTAGTAATGCTGCAGGTATAAAGAGATCGAGTGCAGGTTGGTTCTGTAGGTGATCAGTGTACATCCAGAGATGTAGGGGTGGGGTAATAGGTAAAGGCAGAGAGCAGTGATCCTAGGATGCCATGTGTATAGAACAGTGTACACATGTGCCCAATGGTATGCCAAGTTAGTGTATGTAGATGTGTGAGAGTGTTCAAGTGAGCTAATATAGAAGTATAAGTTGGTGTCATGTAGTGTGTTGAGTGTGAGCACAGGTCAAGCAGAAATACAACAACAACATCATCAGCAAGAAGGACATAACAGATTGATGTGTGGTTAGTGGACTACATTATAATACAGCAATAGCAGCAAGGATAATTGGACAGTGTAGTGTACACACTACAATGGGGAAGGATTGGTGCTCAAGATTGAAGGGGGTAGGGGCAGCAGCTGCACTGGCAGCTAGGTGCACTTCAGTGCAGTGTAACTGCTCTGATAGCTAGCACTAGACCAAGTAGCAAGTAGTAGTAGCAGCAAGTTAAATTGGGAGGTGTACCTGTATGCAAGGTAAGCTACGATTAAGTGCAGTATCAGTTGGTGAATAATGTTAGTTAGATTGTTGGTTGTTAACAGTTAGTTAGTTGATATTAGTATATCTATGTACATGTTAGTTAGTTAAAGATATATATTAGATGTTAGTATATATGTTAGTGTTGTATATCAAGTGTATAGAGGTTAGTTGTTTATGAAGTCAGTTAGTAGTGTTAGAAGGTTGGTAAGTATGGTATATGATATCAAGTTGATTAGTTAGTTATATACTAAATAGAGTATATAGTATAAGTATTGGTTAGGTTTAATACCTAGTTCTTGAATTACCTTGAGATACACCAAGGTAACGTCAAGGTATTTGGCTTACTTTAGGTATTGGTAATGAATACCAAAGGGTAGCTAGGTATTGATACCATGGTGGCTCAAAGCCAAGGTAATAAATATAGAGTTAGTATTAGCTAATGAATAGCTAGTATTATATATAGATAGTGCTATGTATTTGTACTTAGTAGCTATGATACTCTAGTATCCTAATATAGCTAGTATAGCCTAGATAAGTAGTGTATAGACCCAATAACCAAGAGATAGACTCAAACAACCTAGAAATGACTATTTTGACCTAGTTTGACTTAGATTTGGCCCAATGACCTAGATTTGGACTAGTTTAATTTATTTTCATTCCAAAACCTTGTATTGATGTAATATTCCATATTTAAGTCTCCGAGGCACCATTCCGGACATCTTTGAAACTGTTCACCGGATTTCAGGCAAGTATATTCTTTGAGAGTTTTTTGTCTATCATATACTCTATGTTTCTTATATTTAGTGTAGATATCATTAATTTCTTGACACTTGGTTACACGGATTGGTATTCCTGGATCCCGTCATGAGATATTATTCCTGGTAGTTTCGGACGTATTCTTGTTCAAGTCCCGTAGTTCCTGTGCAAGTATTGACACTAATTCATGAGAAAATTAGCTCCCTTCTCATGGAATCTCGTGTTATAACGTGCCATAGTTGGATCCATTATACCAGTCGGGGGCGGGAAGTATTTAGTGTAGATATGTGATCATATCCCAGAGTTCTTGATTTCCTTATATAGTGTTAATCATAAATGACACGTATGATTAACCAGGCCATAGTTCTTGAGCAGTACCTAAGCTGATCACATGTTGTCACTCGTACTCACTCACTAAGATAGGTGTATCTCTTTATTTTCATATATGATGTTCGTATTTCTTGTACATATTTCTCACATTTTTTTATTCCTGTATATTCCTGCCATGCTCTATTCATATTGTATATGCTCTCTATTTACTAATACATAGTTTTTATCATTTATTAGAACTATTTTTAGAGATGTACTTTGCTCCTTTCCTGACTGGATATATATTTTCCATATGACACTAAGAAGTGGTATCCTACTAACTACGGGTCTCAGGACGTAGTTGGCTTAGAGCCAGAGACATTGGCTCAGGAGGGACTCATCTCGGTTGAGACAGACGAGCCATTACATATAGCTCAATATATAGGTTTTACTAGATTTATCTCCAGCATTTGACATCAGTATTCCTTTATATTTTTTTTATAACTCATTGGTTATTATTTTGTATTGTGAGTTGTATTTGACTATGCAGTCTTTATATCATATTCGTGCGATTATTCTATCTTATAGATTTATGATTGAGTATTTATATTTCATTGGTGGCATTATATAACTTGATGATCATTATTGCTAGATAGATAGTTTATCCAGACAATATTCTACCGCCGATACTGCTACGTAGGTTGGATGTACCCATGTCTCGTGCCCTTATATTGGGTAAGGGTCGTGACATATTTTTAGTGGTGGCCCATGCAGGTCTTTGAGGTCGTGAATATTATGATTCATAGTGGTGCTCTGAATAGAATGCTATTACGAGCCTGTTTCAGGATATAGGATATAGGCTATAGGCTAAGAATACTCAATCACAACTAGGAAAAACTCTATTGTTCAATTCGATTGTTCTTCCTTGATATTGATAAATTGAGCTTTAACTGTCCTTCTTTGAAAATATTCCATCTTGTGCCATATTGATTCTTTTCTTTCGCTTTGCTTCAGGATGCCTCCCAGGACTCGATCACAGCGTGGAGGAGCAGCTTCTACGACTTCCCGTGAGCCTGCACTAGTCACTTCTATGGTGATTGGCTTATTAGCTGCGTTCGGGGATCCACCCCCAGTACAGAGGGCTATTCCAGCTATGACTGAGGGACTTCTACCTCCACCTCTCATGCTAACAGATGCCACCCATATGTTTGCACTATTTTACGAGATGTTGGAGGCTCAGAGGGCCCAGTCGGAGGTTCACCATAGGTAGACCAATGTATTGCTGTAGGTATTGAGAGTGCTCATCATCTTGCCCGTGCTACAGAAGAAAGAGATATTCCAGTCTAGCATCAAGTTGCTCCGCAAGTTGCCCTGCTTCGGCCGGGTAGTATTCAGGACTTCAAGAAGATGGAACCTCGGGTCTTCAAGGGGATCGAGGGCATCATTTATGCTGATGATTGGCTCAAGGATATCGAGCATCTCATTAGGGTATCCCGTCTTGCTGAAGATCTAAAGGTTGAGGAGTGTGACTTCAGCTATTCGACATCGCCCGCACTTGGTTCAAGAATGAGCCACTTTTTGCATATGCGGGGTAGTCTTGGGAGGTGTTCAAGGACCTCTTCAAGAGGAAGTTCTTTGCTCGAGTGGACAGGTTGGACTCGGGGTGGTAGTTTGAGAGCCTTACTCAGGGGAGCATGTCTGTGGAGGAGTACGCCATAGAGTTCGGGAGGTTGAGCCAATTTTTGTAGTATTTGATAAGGGAGCCAGAGGTTCGGGATATCCGCTTCCGCGACGGTCTGAACTGGGAAATAAAGATCCTCATTCTGTCTTTCTATCAGACGTATTCTGAGATACTTGCGGAGACACACATGGTTGAGCGGGAGTGGAACTTGAAGCCCAAGAGAGGCCGTAATTCTTTTCTGGGGGCTAGTAGCAGTGCAGGGCATGCTAAGCGTCCTCATCTCTAGTCTAGTCCTTTCCAGCAGCCACAACAATATCCGACTCCAGCCAGGAAGTTGGTTCACCAGGCACCACAAAAATAGCAAAGACACACACACATCACGCTTTCTGCCACTACTGTAAGAAGCACGGCCATGTCTGGGAAGTTTATAGGAAAAGGTTGGGAGTTTGTCTGTATTGTGGCGCAGAGGGGCACCAGATGAGAGATTGTCCTACTAACCCTCTTCGTGCAGCTCAGGGAGTAGGTCCACCTTAGAGAGCACAGACGAGGCCACCTGCAATACAACCAAGGGGACCGCGCTTCCGACCCAGTAGCAGCGTTATGCCCAATACCAGCATCAGGGAGGTATACCTCAGGGACGAGTGTTTGCTATGACGGTCGAGGAGGCCTAGCCCATCCGAGATGTCATTGCAGGTTTTGTTCTCCTTGATTCTTTTTTATCTTTAGCTTTGCTTAATAGTGGTTCTTCTCATAATTTTGTATCTATTTCTTTTGCTTTGAAGATCATTTGGTAGCTGAGTCTTTACTTAGGACATGCAAGATCATGATCGGGGAGGAATTATCCTGGTTATTTATGTTTGTAAGGATCAGAGAGTTACTCTGGGAGGCCGGGAGCTGAGTGTGTGTCTACTTGTAATGCCACTTTCGAGCAACGATATTGTACTCGGTATGGATTGGTTGAGTAGTCACCATAATAGTATAGATTTTAAAGGAGGTAGAGTTTTGTTTAGCCCGTCAGGAGAGCCAGAGTTTGAGTTTGCCAGAGGAGTTTTGAAGCTGGGAGAAGGCATTATCTGTGGAGCTATGATGAAAGACAAGGAGTTGCCGTATCCGTTGATAGCAGAGTTTTTGGATGTGTTTCTTGAGGAGTTTCCAGGTTTGCCGCCAGATCGAGATATGGAGTTCTCTATAGACTTGGTTCCCGGTGCAGAGTCGATTTCACAACATGTCTATAGAGTGAACAATAACGAGCTGGCCGAGCTGAAGAAGCAAGTGGATGAACTGCAGAATAAAGGGTTTATCAGATCTAGCTCTTCATCGTGGGAAGCCTCGATATTGTTTGTACCGAAGAAGGATGGATTGGTGCGCATGTGAATCGATTACAGGGCATTGATTAATCTCACTATCTAGAACAAATATCTGTTGCCACTGATTGATGATTTGTTCGATCATTTAAGTGGCGCCAAGGTGTTCTCCAAGATAGACTTGAGATCAGGCTACCACCAGGTAAAAGTGAAGCCGAAGGACATTTTGAAGACTACTTTTCGGACTCAGTATGGCCAGTATAAGTTTATGGTGACGCCGTTTAGGATGTCTAACGCCCCGGCGGTGTTTATGAATTTGATGAACAAGGTATTCTACTAGTACCTTGACAAGTTCATGGTGGTATTCATCGATGACATTCGCATATACTCTAAGACGCCAGAGGAGCACGAGGAGCATCTACAAATTGTTTTGGATGCTTTGAGGAAGGATAAGTTGTATGGGAAGCTATCCAAGTGTGAGTTCTTCCTGGACAAGGTTGAGTTCTTGGGGCATATTGTGACAGGTGATAGGATTTCAGTGGACCCGAAGAAGATCACAGTAGTGCAGTCTTGGAAGACCCCGAGTTCAGTAGAAGAGATCAGGAGTTTCTTGGGTCTGGCAGGCTACTACAGGAAGTTTGTGTAAGATTTTTTGAGGATTGTTGAGCCGATGACCATACTCACTAGGAAGGACGTGAGTTTGTTTGGACAGAAGAGTTCTAGATTGCTTTTGAGGAATTGAAGAAGAGGTTGACGTCTGCTCCTATTTTGATGTTACCATCAGGGTTTGGAGGTTTCACTATCTATATTTATGCATCGAGGAAAGGGTTGGGTTGTGTTCTCTAGAAGAATGGAAAGTTGATTGCCTATGCATCCAGGCAATTATGTCCTCATGAGAAGAAATATCCTACCCATGATTTGAAGTTGGCGGCGGTCATCTTTTCTCTAAAATTGTGGAAATATTATCTGTACGAAGAGCGTGTGGAGATCTTCACGGACCACAAAAGCTTAAAGTATGTTTTCACTCGGAAGGAGCTGAACATGAGGCAACGTCGGTAGCTAAAACTGATAAAGGATTTTGATATATCTTTACAATATCACCCAGGGAAGGCAAATGTAGTTGCCGATGCCTTGAGCAGGTATCTAGTAGCTATGTTTCTAACGAGGGACCGACATTTTTTAGAGGATCTGGATAGCCTGGGCATTGAGGTGATAGTTCCAGGTTTTGCAATACAGATGTGGGGTTTGCAGATACATTCAGATTTGATGGACAGGATAAAGGCAGCCCAGTATGAGGATGTATCTTTGAGGAGCATCAGAGCCCAGGTGAGAGCAGGATTGGAGAATGACTTCCACATTGCTGAGGATGGTTCTTTGAGGCATGCAACCAGATTATGTACGCCTAGTGGAGAGCTGCATGAGGAGGTATTATAGGAAGCACATCGCTCTCAGTATTTCATACATCTAGGTGTCAACAAGATGTGATATGAGAGAGTGTGTGTGGTGGTATGGAATAAAAAGGGAGGTGTGTTACTACCATATTTTTTAGGAAGGATATTTTGGTTATTTTATAATTAATTAATGTTCTTATGGTATATTTATTATTGTATTATTTATTTATTGTTAGATGCTACATTTTTATTAGACTTGTGTTAGTGGACTTAACTAGATTAGAATGGACTCATGGACCAACATTAATTCTAGCTAGATTTGAGCCCAACAAACAAGCCCATTCATTAGGAGGATGACTTAATTAGTTAAACCAATTGGATTAGAACCTTCCCTCCTTAAATAGTTCCTTCATGACAAGCCCCAAGGGATATTGTCCTTAAATAGTTCCTTCATGCTATTAAAAAAAAGAGAAGGCAAGGATCTACAAGGAGGAGGAAGGAGCACAAGTTGAAGGCTCTTGACACTTATTTGGAGACTTGCATTGGGAATCCATCTCCCAATAGGTACAATTCTGGTTTTTCTGTCTATTTAGACTCTAAATATGTAGTTTAATCATTAGGAACCCTCCCATATACTAAGGCTACCCGTAGACAGTGGAATTAGGTTCATAGGAGACATGTGGAGGAAGTTATGGTATATTTTGTGCCAATTTTGGAGGAATTTTGAGATTGGCACATCATGTATTTGTCAATAGGTCAATTAGACCAAATTAACATGTGTTTGACGTTATGAGATTAGTGTCATGTCCACAATTGGATACGTGTAGGCCGCATTATGACAATTTGGTGATACAGGTTAATTTGGGGGTTTTTTTTCGACTCATGGGTTTGAGCATGTCATATTTTGGCACGGGCACATAGTTGAGTAGATATCACTTCGTGTTACTTCTAATTATGATTATAGACTTGCTCGTGTCCTTCAGGATATGTTTGGTGGTGTGGTGGAGCCGTATCACAAGCGTATCTTAGATTGAGTGCGATACGGGTTAGGTGCACTTCACATAGTTGTTATTTTGTTTTCAATTCATTAGACATGTGTATAGCTAATTAAGTATTATATATGAGTTATATATATGATATATATAGCTATATATTGATTATATAATCATTTACCTATGTTCTTACTTGTATTGATGTGTTCTTAGATGCATAATGGTTTGGGAGGTTAGTGTAGACTGTTTTGGAAGTATTACGGACTGTTGCACAAGTGTAGACTTAATTGAGATCATTTGTGGACTGTTTAGAGTGGTATGTCAACTGTAGAGGGGGATCCTATTCAACAGCAGTGAGATGAGCGTGTGTGCACAGTGCACTGTCGGGTTGGTGTGTGTTGTACACTGTATGCATAGTAGGGTGTTGGAGTCGAGTTTTGTTGTGTTTCAGCAAGGTTGAGTAGCAGCACAGTTGCAAGAATTTTGAGGGCCACAAAGTGCAGTTTTGGAGTTACTGTCAGCTAACTTAATGTAATTTGCTGCAGTTGTCAAGTTTGCTGTCCATACTCGAGCGGAGGGGGGGGGAGTTCATGGACTCCACGATAGATAGTCAAGTTTAGATGGAAGGTACTGACACAGTGACTGAAGAAAATAGAAGTTGGGATGTACAGGGAGAGCGGTACACAGTAGCTGTGCATTGGTGCACAGCAAGTGGTTCAGATTTTACTGTATTTTCAGCAATAATTTAGGGGCAGCAGCAACTCGGTATGCTGAGAGGAGGGTTTGTTTTAGCTAGTTGTTAATTGGTTAAGTATTAGTTATGTTTTGTTTAACTGTTAGCTAATAGTTGGTAGTTATTAGTTAAATGTTAGTTATAAGTTAGTGTTAGTTATATATATGTTTCGATGTTGGTTTATAGTTAACTACTAATGTCAGTTAGAAAGTAGTTGTGAGTTAGATTATATATTAGATGATAGTATATGTTAGTTATTTGGTGGTTTATGTTAAGTTGTATATTGATGTGGGATGATATACTTATTTAATAGATATTATTACTCATGATTGATAGTTATATATGATAGTATATATATTGGTATACATATATGAGTTAGCTAGTTAGATTAACTAGTTAGTAGCTAGTTAGATTAACTAGTAGGTATTACCTTGTGTTACCAAGGTAAGGTAAGGTAAGGTAATGGAGTTGACTCAAGGTATTGGTTCAAGATGTGTAGTGTGATACCAAGTTTGGCTCCAAGCCAAGGTATCCATAGTACTAGTTTAGCTAGGAATACTAGTATATATTATATTGTGTATCTTATCTAGTATTTTCATATATTAGATATTACATATCTTACGATACGGTATAGTACTAGTATCCTATAGCTAGTATAGCCTAGTTACATAGTGTATGGACCCAATATCCTAGAGATAGACTCATACAACCCAGAAATAACTAGTTTGACCAAGTTTGACTGTTTTGACCTAAAAATGGCTCTATGACCTAGAATTTGACTAGTTTGACTTATTTTTATTCCAAAATTTTGTATTGATGTAATATTCCATATTTAAGTCTCCGAGGTACCGTTTCGGATATCTTTGATACTGTTCACCATATTTTAGGCAAGTACATTCTCTGATAGTTTTTTATTTATGATATCCCCTATATTTCTTGTATTTAGTGTAGATATCCTTGATTTCTTGACACGATGGTTATACAGATTGGTATATCCGGATCTCGTCATGAAATGGTATTTACGGTGTATCTTGTACAAGCCTTATTCCTCGTTCTTCTTGTACATGCACAGCTATCGATTCTTGGGGAGACTAGCTACCTACCCACTGAATCCTATGTCATAACGTACCATGGTTGGATACACTATACCAGTCGGGGCGGGGAGTGTTAGTGTAGATATGTGATCATACCCTTCTTGTGCATGACCTTATGAATGTTGATCATATACTGCACGTATGATTAACTAATCCCTAATCCTTGAGTAAGTTTCTGAGCCGATCACATGTTGAAGCTGATACTCACTCACATAGTACTAGTATTTCTTGTTCATTTCCATGATACTCATTTCTTGTATTTAATTCTAGTATTCCTATTTTGTGTATCCTATTTTGTGTATCTCTTATACTTGTATCTTGCATCTTGTATATTCACTCTATTTATTGTTATATAGTTTTTATCATTCATTGGAACTGCTGTTAGAGGTATACTTTCCTCCTTTCCTGACTGGATATATTTTTTTCAGATGACACTGAGGAGTGGTATCCCACTCACTACAGGTCTCAGGACGCAGTTGGCTTAGAGCCAGAGACTTTGGCTCAGGAGGGTCTCATCCCGGTTGAGACAGATGACCCAGTACATATAGCTCAGTAGATAGGTTATTGTTCTAGATTTATCTCCAAATTTTGATATTAGTATTTATTATTTTATTAGATGACTCATTGGATATTATTTTGTCTCGTGAGTTGTATTTGACTCTTTAGTTCTTTATATCATATTCATGCGATTGTTCCATCTTATATATATGTGATTGAGTATTTATACTTTATTGGTGGCATTATATAACTTGATGATCATTATTGATAGATAGATAGATAGTTTACCCAAACAATGTTCTACCATCGATGCTGCAGCGTAGGCTTGACGTTGTTCACTACTCGCGCCCCTACAATGTGTGCGGGTCATGATAAGGTGGCACAGTTTATATCCAGATGCTTGGTGTGCCAGCAGGTGAAAACCGAGAGGCCAGGTGGTTTGCTTCAGCCATTACCCATTCCAGAATAGAAGTGAGAGCATATTACTATGGATTTTATGTCCATACTTCCACGATCTTCAGGAGGGAAAGACGCAATTTGGGTCATCTTTGACAGGTTGACCAAGTCGTCCTACTTTTGCCTTTTAAGGTGGGTTTGTCTATGGAGAAGCTGACAGAGTTGTATGTGAGGCAGATCGTTAGGATACATGGGGTTTTCGTCAGCATAGTCTCGGATTGAGATAGTCATTTTACTTCTTATTTTTAGAGGAGTTTGCAGGCAAGCTTGGGCACCCAACTCAAGTTCAGTTCTGCATATCACCCCTAGACGGATGGGTAGTCAGAGAGGACCATTCAGACTCTCGAGGATATACTGCACACATGTGTACTATATTTTGGGGGTTCTGGGGAGGATCATCTCTATTTGGTAGAGTTTTCTTATAACAATAGCTACCAGGCCAGTATAGAGATATCACCATTTGAGGCTCTGTACGGTCGAAGATGTTGCACTCCCTTGTCATGAGACGATGTTGGAGAGAGAGAACTTTGCTAGGTCCAGAGATGGTGGTGGATGCAGCGGAGAAGGTTAAGCTGATCAGGGATAGACTTTGGATGGCGCAAGACTGACAGCGGCATTGGACCGATAGCCACCGGAGGCCTTTGGAGTTTGAGGTATAGTTTTATATTCATATTTTGTCCTTGATAATTGTTGTTTATTATATATTATGTTCTTAAGGCTGTGTTTTATTCTAGGTTGAAGGTCTGGTGTTTCTGAGGATTTCTCTGACACGAGCTATGATTCACTTCGGTGGAGGCGGGAAGCTTAGTCCGGATTCATCGGACATTTCAGTATTCTCGAGAGGGTCGATGTAGTTGCCTACAGACTAGACTTACTACTTGCATTGGAGGGAGTTCATAACGTGTTTCACGTGTCATAGTTGAGATGCTATGTGGCCGATCGTAGTCACGTATTGGACCACTCAGAGATAGAGGTGGGCCCTACTCTTAGCTATTCAGAGCAGCTAGTTGAGAATATAAACCGGAGAGAGAAGGTGCTGAGAAACTAGACAATTCCTTTGGTACGCGTCGCAAGGAGGCATCACTCTCCGGGCGAGTCTACCTGGGAGAGGGAGGTTGAGATGCGAGAGCGGTACCCGTATCTGTTTGTACCTTGAGGTATGTTCTTCCTTGTTCTATTTTGCGTTCCTTAGGGTTGCTTCGCCTTTGAATTTCGAGGATAAAATTATTTTAAGGTGGGTAGACTTGTCACTACCATATTTTCTAGAAAAAATATTTTGGTTATTTTCATAATTTAACAATTATTGTGCATGTTGTATATTTATTTTTATTATTATTTAATTATTGTTAGATGTTACATTAGTTTGGACTTGTGTTAGTGGACCTAAGTAGATTATGTAGCGCCCCGTTCTCCTGGTGCGGAGAGCGCGGCTAAGAAACACAAGACGGTATCGTTCGATCGGGATAGATTGAATTAAGAACTCGTCCTCGTTATGGATTTGTTTCTTCGGAATCGATTCCCATATTCAGTGGACTGCGCCCCAAGGATCGGCTTAGCGGCAGAGTCAGGAGGGACCTCTCCGCTGCTATCTTTTATTGCCTCGGTTTTCGATGTCGCTTGTTGCTTTCGTGCTTTGAGTTGGTTTTGGGATTTGCTTGTTTTCCTTGAACGGTTTCGATGGTTTTCATTGTTTTCGTTCATTGACTTGCACTTCTATTCCGAGATTGGAAAGAGAGGAAGAAGTATTAATCGAGCTGTTCGTGTGCAGGTGAACGAGCAGTAGGTGGCTTGCGAGCGGAGTCGTGAAGCGCCTCTTTCCTTCTTCTTTCCAAAATCTAAGTGAGTGGCTACCAACCCGATTATCTAGCCCTGCTTCCAAGCTTCACTCCTTCGCCCCGATCAAACGATACCAAGTAATAATAAAAGAAACCAAGATAAAAGAGAATAGACTTGGTTCTTATGCTTGTCAATCAAATATGTGAACTGTTATCATAATGTATGCTAGTTCGTTCATAACTGTTCTATAAATCGTGCTAAGTATGGAACACCTTGTATGCGCTAAACTGTTCATAGAGGCTATGTTAAATAAATCATGCAATACCGACTGTCCCGTACTACTGTTTGCCTCAACTGCATGAACTGTTAACTTAACAAACGTACTGTTCGATCACGGACAACTTGTGCACAAGGTAACTGGTTTCTGCGGACGGTCGCTGGGGCACTGGCACCGATCCGGTCCGGACGGAACCCTACTGTATAGTCAACTGTACTAGACAGAATGGCTTGTAGCACCCACCGTACTTTCGCTGCAACCTATTCTCGTCTATGACTAGTGTCCTTTATGGCAAACGCCAGTGATCCATTGTATATTTAAACCTGTTGCATACTAACTTGTGTCTTCGTTTCAGGGAAGGCATGGTAAGTATTGTGCAGGTAATTCAGACGGTCAGGTAAAATCCACCTAACGGTGGCACGTTCATTTCAGTAAATTCACTATGCTGCTTGCTTGTAAATGAACTAAGGCAAGATAGAAACCCACAAAAATATGCATGCTTCACTAAACAATGTGTTGATTGGTATAGTCAGGCTAGCTCGCCTTCACCAGCATGTTTCGATATGCTGACCCTCGTTGAAACAGGTTCTCCGCACCAAGGCGAACCGAGCGAGGAGCCGAAGTCGTCTTCCCGATCCAGTCCAACTGTTGGCGCATCTTTACCGCCCCTTGAAGCCTTTTGAAGTCCGAAGCTGCAACTCTTCATACACAAATACAGCTCCGTGGCAAAGCCGTCCTCCAGCCTGGAGGTCTTTATCATTTTGAGTTTATAAAAGGATGTAATGTACAGGACTGCTATCTCATTTTGAGTCAACCCTTTTGTAAGCCGTTCGGCATATTAGCTGACTCGTTCAGGAGTTTGTAATAGATGTTCATTATCAATAAAGAGAACTTTTCTATGTTTCAAATCTGTGTTTCAATTTATCTGCGTACTCTGAATATGTGCTTGCTATGCAAATCATTAAAGCTTTGTGCGGGCGCAACTCCAGGCCCGTACGGCGGTCACGATTCGGGGGACGCCTCAAGTGATTCTACGGAATTGGGTCGTGACATAGTGGTATCAGAGCACAGATTCAAAGTTCCTTAGACTTCGTGCTGGAAAAGTTCCTTTAACGATCAATTCCTGTGCGAACTCTTGAACTCGCTAGGCCAAAATGAGATACGTTCATGCAATAAGTCCATAATACATTATGATCCTAATGTAATTTACCTTCTTTTGAAGGAATGGCTCCAGCGCAATCTGCAGCGCAAACTCCGGACGAAACGCAAGGCCAAGAAAGTAGTTCGGATACTTCAGGAAGTTCAAAGAGCCAGCGAGTCGTGCCAAGCATCGATCCCGTCCAACGAATGTTGCAGATGTTGGAGGCAAACCAACAAAGGGACGAGGCTCGCTATGAACGGGCCGAGAAGCGGGCGGAAGAGAGTCAGCTCAAGTTTCAAGATAATATAGAAGCACGATTCTCAGTCCAACAGAAGCAGGTAGATACCCTGCAGCAGATCGTTCAGACTTTGGCATCCAACCAGTCCGCGGCAACGCCAGCGACTCCGGTGGAACAGCCCGTGCTTGAAGTAGAGACGCCGCAAATTCCAAGGACGAGGGACGTGATTGCCTTCGACTTTGGCCACTTCAAGAAAGTCTGCAACACCCCATTCAACGGGACTGAGGACCCAGTCGTAGCTCTAGATTGGTTGGCCGAACTTGAAGATCACTTCGCTCTGCTAGAGGTCCCCGAAGATAAGCGCGTCTCCTGCGCGCAACTACAGCTCCGCCTCAACGCACACGATTGGTGGGACGTGCATCGACGATCTCTCCAATTTGATCACGGAGAGGAGGTGATCTCGTGGATGACTTTTCGTGCCGCGTTCGAAGAGGAGTTTGTACCCCCTCCAGTACAACGTCAAATGGAAAACGAGTTCGTGCAGCTGCGGCAAGGCAGCATGACAGTTAAGGAGTACTCCGCCGAATTCAACCGACTCTCCAAATTCGCTAGGGCCTATTTACCTGATGCAGCGAGTCGAACTAGAAGGTTTGAAGGTGGACTACGCCCTGCCATCCATTCGCACGTAGCCGTTCCTCAGTATCGTACGATGCGTGAAGTCATGAATCACGCCCTATCTCTCGAACCACTCTATCCTCACGTTCCTGCCGGCGCTGTGCATACCTACACTCACAAACGCCAAAGCAACGACAGAGGAAACAACGCTGCAAAGTGTCCGAATAATGGTGGCAAGCATGGAGAAAAGTTAGACAAAGTATGCCATTTCTGTAGGCGGCCTGGGCACGCAATAGATAAGTGCCGCCTGAAACTTGGGTTATGTTTAGTTTGCGGTGAAGCAAACCATACCGTTCGTGACTGTCCACTGAGCCACCTTAACCGTCGTCCTGAACGAAATGCTCCCTAACGGTAGGTCCTATTCTTAAGTTTCGGGACGAAACTTCCAATTAGTTGGGTAGGATGTAGCGCCCCGTTCTCCCGGTGCGGAGAGCGCGGCTAAGAAACACAAGACGGTATCGTTCGATCGGGATAGATTGAATTAAGAACTCGTCCTCGTTATAGATTTGTTTCTTCGGAATCGATTCCCATATTCAGTGGACTGCGCCCCAAGGATCGGCTTAGCGGCAGAGTCAGGAGGGACCTCTCCGCTGCTATCTTTTATTGCCTCGGTTTTCGATGTCGCTTGTTGCTTTCGTGCTTTGAGTTGGTTTTGGGATTTGCTTGTTTTCCTTGAACGGTTTCGATGGTTTTCATTGTTTTCGTTCATTGACTTGCACTTCTATTCCGAGATTGGAAAGAGAGGAAGAAGTATTAATCGAGCTGTTCGTGTGCAGGTGAACGAGCAGTAGGTGGCTTGCGAGCGGAGTCGTGAAGCGCCTCTTTCCTTCTTCTTTCCAAAATCTAAGTGAGTGGCTACCAACCCGATTAGCTAGCCCTGCTTCCAAGCTTCACTCCTTCGCCCCGATCAAACGATACCAAGTAATAATAAAAGAAACCAAGATAAAAGAGAATAGACTTGGTTCTTATGCTTGTCAATCAAATATGTGAACTGTTATCATACTGTATGCTAGTTCGTTCATAACTGTTCTATAAATCGTGCTAAGTATGGAACACCTTGTATGCGCTAAACTGTTCATAGAGGCTATGTTAAATAAATCATGCAATACCGACTGTCCCGTACTACTGTTTGCCTCAACTGCATGAACTGTTAACTTAGCAAACGTACTGTTCGATCACGGACAACTTGTGCACAAGGTAACTGGTTTCTGCGGACGGTCGCTGGGGCACTGGCACCGATCCGGTCCGGACGGAACCCTACTGTATAGTCAACTGTACTAGACGGAATGGCTTGTAGCACCCACCGTACTTTCGCTGCAACCTATTCTCGTCTATGACTAGTGTCCTTTATGGCAAACGCCAGTGATCCATTGTATATTTAAACCTGTTGCATACTAACTTGTGTCTTCGTTTCAGGGAAGGCATGGTAAGTATTGTGCAGGTAATTCAGACGGTCAGGTAAAATCCACCTAACGGTGGCACGTTCATTTCAGTAAATTCAATATGCTGCTTGCTTGTAAATGAACTAAGGCAAGATAGAAACCCACAAAAATATGCATGCTTCACTAAACAATGTGTTGATTGGTATAGTCAGGCTAGCTCGCCTTCACCAGCATGTTTCGATATGCTGACCCTCGTTGAAACAGGTTCTCCGCACCAAGGCGAACCGAGCGAGGAGCCGAAGTCGTCTTCCCGATCCAGTCCAACTGTTGGCGCATCTTTACCGCCCCTTGAAGCCTTTTGAAGTCCGAAGCTGCAACTCTTCATACACAAATGCAGCTCCGTGGCAAAGCCGTCCTCCAGCCTGGAGGTCTTTATCATTTTGAGTTTATAAAAGGATGTAATGTACAGGACTGCTATCTCATTTTGAGTCAACCCTTTTGTAAGCCGTTCGGCATATTAGCTGACTCGTTCAGGAGTTTGTAATAGATGTTCATTATCAATAAAGAGAACTTTTCTATGTTTCAAATCTGTGTTTCAATTTATCTGCGTACTCTGAATATGTGCTTGCTATGCAAATCATTAAAGCCTTGTGCGGGCGCAACTCCAGGCCCGCACGGCGGTCACGATTCGGAGGATGCCTCAAGTGATTCTACGGAATTGGGTCGTGACATAGTGGTATCAGAGCACAGATTCAAAGTTCCTTAGACTTCGTGCTGGAAAAGTTCCTTTAACGATCAATTCCTGTGCGAACTCTTGAACTCGCTAGGCCAAAATGAGATACGTTCATGCAATAAGTCCATAATACATTATGATCCTAATGTAATTTACCTTCTTTTGAAGGAATGGCTCCAGGGCAATCTGCAGCGCAAACTCCGGACGAAACGCAAGGCCAAGAAAGTAGTTCGGATACTTCGGGAAGTTCAAAGAGCCAGCGAGCCGTGCCAAGCATCGATCCCGTCCAACGAATGTTGCAGATGTTGGAGGCAAACCAACAAAGGGACGAGGCTCGCTATGAACGGGCCAAGAAGCGGGCGGAAGAGAGTCAGCTCAAGTTTCAAGATAATATAGAAGCACGATTCTCAGTCCAACAGAAGCAGGTAGATACCCTGCAGCAGATCGTTCAGACTTTGGCATCCAACCAGTCCGCGGCAACGCCAGCGACTCCGGTGGAACAGCCCGTGCTTGAAGTAGAGACGCCGCAAATTTCAAGGACGAGGGACGTGATTGCCTTCGACTTTAGCCACTTCAAGAAAGTCTGCAACACCCCATTCAACGGGACTGAGGACCCAGTCGTAGCTCTAGATTGGTTGGCCGAACTTGAAGATCACTTCGCTCTGCTAGAGGTCCCCGAAGATAAGCGCATCTCCTGCGCGCAACTACAGCTCCGCCTCAACGTACACGATTGGTGGGACGTGCATCGACGATCTCTCCAATTTGATCACGGAGAGGAGGCGATCTCGTGGATGACTTTTTGTGCCGCGTTCGAAGAGGAGTTTGTACCCCCTCCAGTACAACGTCAAATAGAAAACGAGTTCGTGCAGCTGCGGCAAGGCAGCATGACAGTTAAGGAGTACTCCGCCGAATTCAACCGACTCTCCAAATTCACTAGGGCCTATTTACCTGATGCAGCGAGTCGAGCTAGAAGGTTTGAAGGTGGACTACGCCCTGCCATCCATTCGCACGTAGCCGTTCCTCAGTATCGTACGATGCGTGAAGTCATGAATCACGCCCTATCTCTCGAACCACTCTATCCTCACGTTCCTGCCGGCGCTGTACATACCTACACTCACAAACGCCAAAGCAACGACAGAGGAAACAACGCTGCAAAGCGTCCGAATAATGGTGGCAAGCATGGAGAAAAGTTAGACAAAGTATGCCATTTCTGTAGGCGGCCTCGGCACGCAATAGATAAGTGCCGCCTGAAACTTGGGTTATGTTTAGTTTGCGGTGAAGCAAACCATACCGTTCGTGACTGTCCACTGAGCCACCTTAACCGTCGTCCTGAACGAAATGCTCCCAAACGGTAGGTCCTATTCTTAAGTTTCGGGAAGAAATTTCCAATTAGTTGGGTAGGATGTAGCGCCCCGTTCTCCCGGTGGGGAGAGCGCGGCTAAGAAACACAAGACGGTATCGTTCGATCGGGATAGATTGAATTAAGAACTCGTCCTCGTTATGGATTTGTTTCTTCGGAATCGATTCCCATATTCAGTGGACTGTGCCCCAAGGATCGGCTTAGCGGCAGAGTCAGGAGGGACCTCTCCGCTGCTATCTTTTATTGCCTCGGTTTTCGATGTCGCTTGTTGCTTTCGTGCTTTGAGTTGGTTTTGGGATTTGCTTGTTTTCCTTGAACGGTTTCGATGGTTTTCATTGTTTTCGTTCATTGACTTGCACTTCTATTCCGAGATTGGAAAGAGAGAAAGAAGTATTAATCGAGCTGTTCGTGTGCAGGTGAACGAGCAGTAGGTGGCTTGCGAGCGGAGTCGTGAAGCGCCTCTTTCCTTCTTCTTTCCAAAATCTAAGTGAGTGGCTACCAACCCGATTAGCTAGCCCTGCTTCCAAGCTTCACTCCTTCGCCCCGATCAAACGATACCAAGTAATAATAAAAGAAACCAAGATAAAAGAGAATAGACTTGGTTCTTATGCTTGTCAATCAAATATGTGAACTGTTATCATACTGTATGCTAGTTCGTTCATAACTGTTCTATAAATCGTGCTAAGTATGGAACACCTTGTATGCGCTAAACTGTTCATAGAGGCTATGTTAAATAAATCATGCAATACCGACTGTCCCGTACTACTGTTTGCCTCAACTGCATGAACTGTTAACTTAGCAAACGTACTGTTCGATCACGGACAACTTGTGCACAAGGTAACTGGTTTCTGCGGACGGTCGCTGGGGCACTGGCACCGATCCGGTCCGGACGGAACCCTACTGTATAGTCAACTGTACTAGACGGAATGGCTTGTAGCACCCACCGTACTTTCGCTGCAACCTATTCTCGTCTATGACTAGTGTCCTTTATGGCAAACGCCAGTGATCCATTGTATATTTAAACCTGTTGCATACTAACTTGTGTCTTCGTTTCAGGGAAGGCATGGTAAGTATTGTGCAGGTAATTCAGACGGTCAGGTAAAATCCACCTAACGGTGGCACGTTCATTTCAGTAAATTCAATATGCTGCTTGCTTGTAAATGAACTAAGGCAAGATAGAAACCCACAAAAATATGCATGCTTCACTAAACAATGTGTTGATTGGTATAGTCAGGCTAGCTCGCCTTCACCAGCATGTTTCGATATGCTGACCCTCGTTGAAACAGGTTCTCCGCACCAAGGCGAACCGAGCGAGGAGCCGAAGTCGTCTTCCCGATCCAGTCCAACTGTTGGCGCATCTTTACCGCCCCTTGAAGTCTTTTGAAGTCCGAAGCTGCAACTCTTCATACACAAATGCACCTCCGTGGCAAAGCCGTCCTCCAGCCTGGACGTCTTTATCATTTTGAGTTTATAAAAGGATGTAATGTACAGGACTGCTATCTCATTTTGAGTCAACCCTTTTGTAAGCCGTTCGGCATATTAGCTGACTCGTTCAGGAGTTTGTAATAGATGTTCATTATCAATAAAGAGAACTTTTCTATGTTTCAAATCTGTGTTTCAATTTATCTGCGTACTCTGAATATGTGCTTGCTATGCAAATCATTAAAGCCTTGTGCGGGCGCAACTTCAGGCCCGCACGGCGGTCACGATTCGGGGGACGCCTCAAGTGATTCTACGGAATTGGGTCGTGACAGATTAGACATGACCCTTGGACAAACATTATTTCTAGTTAGACTTGAGCCCAACAAACAAGCCCAATTCTTTAAGTTGGTGATTAATTAGTCAAACCATTAGGAGTATAAGCTTCTTTCCTTAATCCTTTTCTTCATGACAATCTCCAAAGGATATTTTTGATATTTGACATTATTTGAGCCTCAAGGAAGGAAGCCGGCCTATATAGGGAGGAGAATTTTCCTCTTCCAAAATTCCTTTCTTTCATTCTAAAATTCTAGATCTAGAATTTTCCTCTTCCAAATTCCTTCATCCCTACACCAATCCCTACCCAAATTCTTTCTCAATTCCTTCTCTATTCACCATTAGAGGCCAATGGAGCAAAGAAGAAAAAGGAGAACAAGTAGAAGCTCTTGACACTCAATTGAAGAATTGTATTGGGAATCCATCTCCTAATAGGTAAATTTTAGTTTTTACCTTCTAATTAGACTCTATATCTGTAGTTTAATCATTAGAAATCCTCTTATGTACTAAGGATACCTATAGGAAGAAGAATTGACTACTAGAGACCCCTATTGTGAATGTTATGATGTATTTCGTGCCAATTTGGAAGAATTCAGAGATTGACATATCATGTGTTTGTCAATAGGTCAATTGGACCAAATTGACATGTGTTTGATTGTATAAGGCTAGTTTCATGTCCAAAATTGGATACATGTAGGCCGTATCATGGCAAATTGGTGATACAAGTTTGTTTGGGGGGGTTTTTCTTCGACACGGGGTTTGAGAATGTCACATTATAACACGGACACGTAGTTGAGTATCTAGCTCTTCATATTACTTATAATTGTGATTCTAGACTTGTTCATGTCCTTCAGGATACATTTGGTGATGTGTTGGGTTCGTATCACAAGCGTATCATATATCTAGTGTGATACATGGGGTACACTCTATGTGTTTGATATTTTGCTTGGTGGATATTTTCGATACTTCAACTGGAGTTGTTGCTCTTATTTAGCTAGTGTATCTATGATATATATGTATATAAGTATATATTCTTTAGTTGTGTTCATGTATATATATATATATATATATATATATATATATATATATATATATATATATATATATATGGTAGTGTATCATTTAAGCTTTGGGTATATAGTTTCAGTCTTTGACGGTTAAGGGTGACTGTCATAGTGTGTTATTGTAGAGTGGGGACTGTTATTACCTATAGGTCATTAGGGACTATCATGCATATATATGAGCATTGTGGTATTTGCTTGTTGCATTGTATCATGAGAGAGGGGATGAGTTACAGTGTGTTGGGTACTGCAATACTCGGGTTTACCTGAGTTAGGACCAAATGAATTATATTTCACTTGCTAATAATGCTGCAGGTATGAAGAGCTCGAGTGCATGTTGGTTCTGTACGTGATCAGTATACATCCGGAGATGTAGGGGTGGGGTAATAGTTAAAGACAGAGAGTAGTGATCCCAAGGTGCCATGTGTACACAACAATGTACACATATTCCTAATGGTATGCCAAGGTAGTGTAGGTAGATGTATGAGAGTGTCCAAGTGAGCTAATGGAGAAGTTTAAGTTGGTGTCATATAGTATTATGTTGAGTGTGAGCATAGGTTAAGAAGAAATACAACAGCATCAGTAAGAAGGACATGACAGATTAATGTGTGGTTAGTGAAATGCATTATAATATAGCAGTAGCAGCAAGGATAATAGGACAGTATAGTGTACACACTGTAATAGGGAAGGATTGGTGCTCGAGATTGAAGGCGGTAGGGACAACAGCTGTACTGGCAGCTAGGTGCACATCAGTGCAGTATAACTGCACTGATTGGTAGCAGTAGACCAAGTAGCAGGTTGTAGTAGCAGCAAGTTAAATTGGGAGGTATACCTGTGTGTAATGTAAGCCACTACCGGCCTCAGGACATAGTTGGCTTAGAGCCAGAGACATTGGCTCAGGACGGACTCATCCCGGTTGAGACAGATGAGCCATTACCTGCAACTTGGGTATTGAGGTACTAGTTCCTGGAGTTACAGCACAGATATAGGGAATTTAGGTACAATTAAAGTTGATGGACAGGATCACAGCCACACAATTCGAGGATGAGTCTCTGAAGAACATCTGGGCACAGGTCCGGATAGGGTTGGCAGAGGACTTCAGTATTACAGATGATGGCTCATTGCGATACGGTACCAGATTGTGTGTGCCGAGTGGAGCATTGCACGAGAAGGTTCACCAGGAGGCACAACGATCTCAGCACTCTATGCATTTAGGTGCCAACAAGATGTATAGGGACATGAGAGAGCATGTTTGGTGGTATGGTATGAAGCGGGAGATAGCTAGCTTCGTATCCCGATATTTGGTACGCCAGCAGGTAAAGGAAGAGAGACAGAGGACAGGTGGATTGCTTCAGCCTTTACCCATTCCAGAGTGGAAGTGGGAGCATGTGACGATGGACTTTGTTTTGGGACTTTCGCGTTCTCCAGGAGGTAAAGCTGCGATTTGGGTCATCATAGACAGGTTGACCAAATTGGTCCACTTTCTGCCGTTCAAAGTTGGTACGTCTACGGAGAAGCTCGTGGAGATGTATGTGCTTCAGATAGTCAGATTGTATGGAGTTTCTTTGAGCATAGTCTTATATCGGGATAGTCGCTTTATATCCCAATTCTGGAGGAGTTTGCAGGCTAGCTTGGGCACTCAGCTCAAGTTAAGTATCGCATATCACCCTCATACAGACGGGTAGTCGGAGAGGACTATCCTGACCCTCGAAGATATACTACACACTTGTGTTTTGGATTTTAAAGGCTCTTGGGAGGATCATCTTCACCTGGTAGAGTTTTCTTATAAAAACAGCTACCAGGCGAGTATCGAGTTGTCACCATTTAAGGCATTGTATGGAAGAAGATACCACACTTCGTTATCATAGGATGATATTGGTGAGAGAGCCTTATTGGGACCAGAGATAGTCATGGATGCAGCTGAGAAGGTAAAGCTCATCAGGGATTGGCTTCAGGTGGCGCAGGATAGACAATGACATTGGGTCGATAGCCATCGGAGACCATTGGAGTTTAAGGTATAAATTTTGTTTTATATTGCTTGTGATTGCTTGTTTTAGTTAGAGTGCTAAGGCTGTGCTTCGTGCTAGGTTGGAGATCTGGTATTCTTAAGGATTTTTTCGACATGGGACACGATTTGCTTAGGTGGAAGCGGGAAGCTTAGTCCACGATACATCGGACCCTCCGGTGTTCTGAAGAGAGTCAGTACAGTGGCCTATAGACTAGACTTACCACCTGCATTAGACGGAGTGCATAACGTGTTCCATGTGTCACAACTGATATGGTACGTGGCAGATCCTAGCCTTGTACTAGATCACTCGGAGATCGAAGTTGGTCCGACTCTCAGCTACCCTGAGCAGCCCGTGGAGATTCTGGATCGCAGAGAGAAGGTGCTTTAAAACTAGACGATTCCTTTGCTGCATATCGCATGGAGGCAGCACTCTCCAGGAGAGAGTACCTGGGAGCGAGAGGCCGATATGCACGAGCGATACCCTTATCTGTTGGAGCCATGAGATATAATCCTTTCTTGCTGGTATTGATTGCTATTGGTAGTTAGTTTCTTTCTTAATTTTGAGGACAAAAATTTTCTAAGTTAGGTAGGATTGTCATCCTCACTTTTCCAACTAGGGGTAGTTAGGTAATTTGGCCTGGGTAAATAATTTTAGGAATAAATATTAATATTAGTGTGTTAAAGAAATTATTTGATGATTGTATTAATTATTTAATTATTAGTGAGTTATAGATTAAATGTGACTTGTATTATTTATTTATTAGAGGCTAGTCCAATAAATAGACTTATCATGACCCATTAGTGGGACAAATTAGTTTAGTCATGGTTGACAAATTAATTTGGAGAGAATGACTAGTAATCCCTTTATTAATTGTTAGAACCTCCCACTAATTAAACCCCCTTTTTAGCACTAATCTTTCATGACTTATTAGAGGGGGGCATATTGGTCAATTTAAATTTATTAGGGCATAAAAAGGGGCCGGCCACCTATTAGTAGAGGGGAGAGCCTCTCCTTATCCTTCATTCACTTGAAATTATTTCCTAATTAGTTCATTCCACCATTTTCCAAAATTCCTTCCATTCCCAAAATCCTTCCCTACCAAATCCATCCCCATTTCCACCATTCCAAATCCATTCTTAGAAGCTTGGAGGAGCAAGAGAAGCTTGGGAGAGGAGCACTTGAGGAAGCATTGGCTTGAGGCTTGTGTCCATTTTGTGTCCACTTGAGAAATTTATTGGAAATTCATCTCCCAATAGGTAAAATCTATATTTTCCTAGTCATTTCTATTCTAAATGGTGTATATGACCCTTAGGAATCTACCCATGGCTAAGGACCAACCTCATAGAGAATTTTTAGGTGGTAGGAAGCCATTTCCAATAGTTACATAGGGTTTTTATGGGCATTTTGGGAGAAATCCGAATTTGGACCACTAGGTGTTTGATGGAATATCTTATAGGTGATTGTGCAGTATGATGCATGATTTGAGAGGGTATACGTATCCATAATTGGATACGGGGAGTACGTATCACAATACGTCGTGATATGGTATCATAAGAAGGGTATTCTCATGTGTATTGGATTCTAGTATGCCAATTTTTCTATATTATACTAATATAGCTTTTATATATGTTATTTTTACTATAATCATTTATTTTAGTTGAATTTGTGTTAGTTATATGTATATGTGGTGATTCATGGTTACTAGGTTATGGTATCTTGGTAGTGTGGGTGCTTTGAGTGTCATAGTATCCTACTGCCTACTAAGTATTTCTGGTATTGTATCATGGAGATAGGGGTGTGTTCAAATGGTTTGATAGGCGTATCATGAGGTGTTTGATGAGTGGTTAGTGTAGTGTATGAATTGAGATAGGAGCGTGTCTTAGTGGAAGTAATCATAGAAGCAGTAAGGTTAGAACTTGGTATGAGCGCTACACAGGTGCAGGTATTGCAACAATGTGCACTCCAATGTACAGTGCACAATCTAGCCCTGCATCACAATGCATTCATGCATGTGTGCAGGCATGTTGCATTATAATATTGCTATCTTCACAGCAATGCCACTGCACTAGTCTACTGCTAGAGGGAAGGTGCAGACCTGAGTTTATAAAGAGATGTTATGCAGTATGCGTGCTAAAGTTCTGAATATTAGAGTCATTTTGAGCTTGGATGTGTGTATTAGAGCAAGAGGGATCCCAATACTGGTACAACGAGAGGGGTCTGTACAGACCTCAATGTGCAGGCATGTTGGGGGTCATGGCAGCTGCAGGAAGAGATGCATTGGATGGTGCAAGGTTCAACTCCAGTGAGGGATTGAGGTATAAGTGTAATGTAAGCATGGGATGTGAGGGTAAGTATATCCCTCATCCAGTCCAATTGAACTTCATTAAATCTCCTTCCTCTTTGAGAGAAATGCCTTGCAGTCATGTGGATTAGGTCGGGTGTAGTATCATCTGTGCACAATATTGGTATCAATTAGTGTATGAGTTATGCACAGCAATTGGAGGGTGACTTCATTGGTGTTGGAGATGTGTTTGGTTTGGTAATGATGTGAGTGCATTGGAAGTGCATATGAGAGAGAGAAAGCTCAGTTTTAGTCTACCGTATTAGATGAGTAATGTGCACGGAGCATAATTGTGGGTGTGTGATATACAAGTTAAGTGGTGGTTGTAAAACCCCTATTTCTAAAAATTATATTTATTATTTTTTATTAATATTAGTTTAATTATAGCAATTATGTGTTAATTAGGAGAAATAGATTTTTATTAATTTTTATTTTTGGTGTTGGGACACTTAGAGGATTTATGGGACCAGTAGAAATTTTTCAGAATTTATTTCATGTAGGAGACCCCTTGAGCAGTTGCTAGCTTAATAATGTGCATTATTATAATCTAGAATTTTTATTATGAGTATATATATATATATATATATATATATATATATATATATATATATATATATGCACTATATGTATTTAATTGAAAGTATTAAAGAAAAGAAAAGAAAAGGAAAAGAAAATAAACTAATATAATACTAATAACTAATCTTAACTATTACAAACCATTACCATTCATAAGCAGCAAACCATTCCATCTCCAACCCACCTAGCTACAGCCACCCGCTGCTTTTTTTTTCTTTTGTGAGCCCATTAGCAAAACCAATAGAACTCAACCACAGCAAGTAGACCCCCCACGTCGCTTCAAACCCAATCCACTCTCTCTCTCTCTCCCTTTCATAAATATATATATATATATATATATATATATATATATATATATTCATTATCTTTCTAAACCCTAAACCTCCAGACCCTCCTCTTCTAATGTAGACCTAAAGAGCGCCGCCACCTCAGCCGGAGAACCCCGCCAGGCCGTCCAAACTAATCCCGACGACCGCGACCCCGCGCACTGCAGATTCCCACACGAGGTACCTTTGTTCCGGAGTTGCTTTCCGTCGACTCGCTCAACCAAACGCCACTCCGTCTTCACCGGTATGCTCACCCCTTAACTCTCTTCCATATCTGTGTGCTAGTAGACCTTGAACAACACGAAACCCTAGGCGGAAACAACGCTAAAGTTGGCACAAACAGACCGAATTCTGGAATCGCAAAAAACTGCGGTGACCACCCATGTTTCAGAGTTCGTATCTCCCACCACAGAGATCCGAATTCGATGATTCTTTTTGGTATGCGTAGACCACTTGACCTAGTTTAATTTTTATCAAATAACCCTAGATTATTAACTATTGTAGACAGAATTAAATTCGTCACAAAATCCCACGAACCCACTTTTCCCATATTTCTAAAAGTTGTGAATCGGAGCGCGCTCCGCCAAACGGGACCGCCCCGCCGTGTACCAAGTGTACCAAACGGTGCACGCAGCATAACCGGACACTTAAAAATTCGTGAAAACTGATTCGGACGCGTGTGCGCGCCGGAATCAGCCCGTATCAGCGGACATACCCCGTATCGCAACTTTTGTGGAAGTTGCACGCATTTTGTGCATGTTCGTCAGATTGCGACGAAACTTGTGCCACTGGACTCGTGGTAACACGCTGGTCCTGTGACTCAATTTTCACGCAATTCTGAGACGGTTGACCAAGTCGCCAATTGGCGGGCCCCACAATTGACTTTTTGGAAGAAATTATGTTCGGTTCATCGGAATCCACATTTGGACATACCGTTGGGTCCGTATTGACATCTAGAGTTGTTTGATCTATAATTTATCCCATTTAGAGACTTTTACCTTTGGCACATTTTTTGGTGCAAAGTGGCCACCCGTGGACCCCACTTTTACCCGAAATTACCGTTTTGCCCCTGTGTCCAAATTGGACGAAAGGGAAGTATTTTTTAGCTATTTTGCTTATTCTGGGAACGTTGGTGATATTTATTTCAGCATCCGAAGATGTTCATTCTGAGGTCGTAGCTTCTGACTCTTGGTGTTGACATCGGGATACTACATTTTGCAGCTTTCTTGCCAGGCAAGATACCTTGCCAAATTGTTTACAGTATTTTGCATGCTTAGCATATTTATGTATATTTATTGCATTTCTGTATATTCCTTGCATGTGTAGTTTTTTTTCAGTCATTACTATATATTAGATATGCTGACACACACACATGGCACTTAGTATCATAGAGGACAATCAGTAGGCGTATGGGCTTTAACCACTCTGGTAAACCGTAGTCACTAGCACGCACTATGGTGGTCGTGTCCGATGGTCGCTACCCCCGAGGTATGTCGATTGATGGAGTTCGAGGGTCGCTACCCCAGAGGTAAGTCGGTTGATGATGTCCACTGACGAGCGTATGAGTTGTGAGGATTAGATCGAGTAGCCTACCCTTGCCCATACGTCGAAAAGTTGTCCTCATTGCATTCATATAGATTGTCTTGTACAACGTACTTATTTATTTTCAAACATTATGCATGTTCACTGTATTCAAATTGGCTCGCTTTTCTGTATCTTGTTATGTCCCTCTGAGGACCTGGTCCCTTGCCAGGTATAGACGACAAGGAGTACCCGCAGGAGTACGGGCCTGGACCTGACGCATTACCTTCTGCCGAGGAGGTCTTACCTTCTGAGCAGCCTTGATTACATCTAGCGATGGATTCTTTTAGCTGATATACTTCTGTCTTCATATTATTTTATATTGGAGATTTATACTCCTCTCTCATTTTAGTTTTGGATATAGTCTTTGGTAGTGGATTTGTCTCCACCCGACTATTATTTTGGATATTTTAGACTCCTTATTCTAGTTTAGTATTTCTTTTCTATGACTTGTTGTGTGGATGAGATTAGCATATCTGTGACTTGTGACATTATATATACCACATGTGAGTTTATATTCATATTACAGCGTACGTGTGTATTATGGTATCCATATATTGGAGTTGCCATATACATACTGCTAGCATGCTTACGTATTCCTAGTCCTACGTATTTTGGGACTGGGGCGTGACAGTAGTATCAGTCTCGACTGCTGCAGTATTTTAATCACCAGGTTTTGGAGTCGGATTGTTGAATATTCATTTCAGATTTAGCAAGATTAAGTGAGTGCATATCAGTGGATCACCTTGCACACAATACACAACAGTAGTACACTGCAAGTGTGATCCCAGAGTATCAGTGCAATAATACTGAACCTTGTGTACCTGCACAATTGGATAAGGGGTTACATGTATGTACTCGTTTATAGTACGAGCAGATGAGGGTGAAGCATGAAGGGGCCTACAAACAGATGTTTGGAGCACTATCATGCAGTTAGTCCTAGGCTTGGCTTTTAATCCATGTTCAGGTAGGGAGTTGAAGTCTTGAGTGCAGGGACAGTAGGTTGGATCAGTGAGATGTGGTAGTCAGAGAGGCATTGGGGTCTAGTGCAGTAGGCTTACTGCACAACAAGGTATGCAGTTTTAGGAGGAGCAAGGGTGCCAGTATTCTTAGGTGAGTACCAGTGCTAAGGTAATGGGATACTAATTATAGAGTATAAGTTAAGTATTACTAAACACTAGTATTGGGTCATAGTATAGTTAAGTGGATATCAAGACCAATTTTATATAGCCAAGGTATTAGTATTAATAGGATATGAGTGTAGGCATGTGAGGTGAGTTGACCATGTATCAATGATACATGTGGGTATTGGGGTTATGAGTATCAAGGTAGGGTTAGACACTAAATAAGTATCCTAGTTAGCTAATAGGTATCGTATCATAATACCATTGTAATTGAGTAAGGTATTAAATATACATATGAGATATCAAGTTGGTAAGGTAAGTGTCATAACATTTAGGTAATAAGATAATAAGTTAGTTAGGTATTAAGCAGGGTAAGTTATGTATTAGCAGGATACCAAGATACAATAGTATATGAGTTATATAATAGTAACTAGTATATTGATTATTAGCTAGTATAACAAATATTGACTAGTATTAGCTGGATATTGACTAAAATAAACTAGTATACCTTGGTATGGACTAGAAACCTAGGTATAGACTAGTGCTACCTAGAATAAACTAGTTTGACCAAGTTTGACCTAGAGTTGACCTAGTTTGACTATTTTAACTTAGAATTGGCCTAATGACCTAAAAATGGACTAGTTTTACTTGTTATCATTTCAAAACCTTGTATTGATATAATTTTCCATATTTAGATCTTCAGAGCACCATTCCGGATACGGGACCACCTCAGTTTGCCCCGCAGCAGCCGAGGCCGGTGACAATCATAGACTTCAAGAGGATGGGGCCGAAGGACTTTAAAGGCACTGAGGGGATTATTTATGCTTATTGTTGGATAGAAGATATTGAGAGGAACCTTTGGACATACAACCTTGAAATGGCTACTTTGAGCTAGTTTGACTATTTGAGTTAGATTTGGCCCAATGGCCTAAATTTGGACTAGTTTAATTTATTTTTATTCTAAAACCTTTTATTGATATAATATTCCATATTTAGGTCTCCGAGGCACCGTTTCAGATATCTTTGATACTGTTCACCGGATTCCAGACAAGTACATTCTCTGAGAGTTTTTCGTTTATGATATCCTTTATGTTTCTTGTATTTAGTGTAGATATTCTTGATTTCTTGACACTTGGTTACACGGATTGGTATTCCTAAATTCTATCATGAGATGTTATTCTTGGTAGTTTCTGGCGTATTCTTGTGCAAGTTCCGTAGTTCCTGTGCAAGTATGGATACTGGTTCATGAGAAGGTTAGCTCCCTTCTCATAGAATCCCGTATCATAATGTGCCATGGTTGGATCCATTATACCAGTCAGGGGCGGGAATTATTTAGTGTAGATATGTGATCATACCCCGGAGTTCTTAATTTCCTTGTAAAGTGTTAATCATATATAGCATGTATGATTAACTAGGCCGTGGTTCTTGAGCAGTACCCAAGCCGATCATATGTTATCACTTGTACTCACTCACTTAGATAGGTGTATCTCTTTATTTCCAAATATGACGTTTATTTTTCTTGTACGTATTTCTTGTATTTTCTTATTCCTGTATATTCCTGCCATGCTCTATTCATCCTGTATATGCTCTCTATTTACTAATACATAGTTTTTATCATTTATTGGAACTGCTTTTAGAGGTGTACTTTGCTCCTTTCCTGACTGGATATATTTTTCTCAGACACTGAGGAGTGGTATCCCACTCACTATGGGCCTCAGGATATAGTTGGCTTAGAGCCAAAGACATTAGCTCAGGAGGGACTCATTCCGGTTGAGACAGAGGAGCCAATACCTGTAGCTCAGTAGATAGGTTTTTATAGTGGATTTGTCTCCAGCTTTTGACATTAGTATTCCTTTATATTTTTTTGACTCATTGGATATTATTTTGTCTTGTGAGTTGTATTTGACTCTACAGTCTTTATATTATATTTGTGCAATTATTTTATCTTATAGATCTGTGATTGAGTATTTATATTTTATTGGTGGCATTATATATCTTGATGATCATTGTTGCTAGATAGATAGTTTACCCAGATAGGGTTCTACCACTGATATTGTAGCGTAGGCTGGACGTACCCACATCTCGTGCCCTTATATCGGGTACAGGTCGTGACATGTAGGTCCAACAAATAAGAATTCTACCATTAGAGACATAAAAATAGATTAAAGAAGATTATAGGTAATGGTTAATAATTAGGTTTTATATAAACTAGAAGCATGCATGTGTTCTTTCAATCCAAAATAGTCTAAATTCTTCATAGGATTTAGCCTCATTTTTAACAACCATATCAACTTAGAAATGTCATAACTTCTGACTTGGGTCTCCGTTTATTCTCTATTATTTTTTAAAAGAACCGCATCAAAGTTAGCTTTTCAAATTTATATATATATATATATAGGCTAAATTCGATCTGGAACTTTCTGTAGCTGTTTTATATCAGGTGTCTGAAAAATGAACGTGTCTCGGTGTTTTCGCGATTTTAGGAGTTTTCGGACACGTAAATATGATCCGTTTGAAGTTTTGAAACGATGACACGAAGGCCTACGTCATACCTTAACCCCAGAATTAAATCAATAAGTATATTAGGTTCAATATTAATTACAAGTAGGGAACTGATTGGACAGAAAAAGTTTTACGGGTATTCATAAAAATATGGATATGGGCATAGTTACAAGTAGATATAGATTAGTATAAAACCTAAGGGATAGGATAATTATTGGATTCATTCACATATTGACCTTGCTAATTCATAAATAGGTTGTTTGGATTGGACTCGGTATAATACTCGTACCGGCAACTAAGAACGACGAGCGTGTATATTTCTTATTTGTTTTTAATATTGTTAGTTACTATTTTTACATAAATAGTAATGTAATACTTGATTCTTGACACGTTCGTTACACGGGTAGCAATATATGGATCTCTCTTCCATGACATATATTGTTTTTCCATGTTGCTATGTAATTATGATCACCATGTTCGTATTCTCTTATGCTTATGACCTATGTGCCATGATTTGGATCCATGTATATCAGTCGGGGTAGGGAAGTACTAATTAGATATATGATTAATGCCTTAGTTTATCCCAAGCTCATGCACAATCATACACCTCACGCATGATTGAGCATTACCTTAGTATAGCCCGTGCTTCGTCCCAAGCCGATCATATATCTAAGGAGTATTTCAAAACACGTAGTTTGTGGTTTTTTCATGTTTTATTTTATTCATGATGCCATTTACCATGCTTACTTATGATTACATGTTCACCATTACTTTCCATGTCTTGACATCAGTTACTTGTTTATCATGTATTCATTATTATTCCTTGTTAATATAGTCGCTACTGTATATTTGGAATTGAATGCAATGAATTATCCTCGTTCCATCTGGACTAGATAAATAATTTTAGGTGACTTATTTTCTTGTTCCTTGGACATTTTTGGAGATCGAGATGCTTTTGGGACCAATACTAGAATTTAGATAATTTAGTAGTTTCTTAAATTTGATGTTTAGCGGATTTGTTTCCGAATTATGATTTAATTGTAAATTGAGAATATTGTAAAACTATGTAAATATTTTGAATGAGCAATATATGAGAATTGTGATTAAATATTGTATTTGGACTTGATGATATCGTTGAGGTCTAGACAGCGTACTACCGTGGCGTAGGCTAGACTTGGCCATGTATTCATATCCCAATAAGTGGGAGCAGATCGTGACAAGTTTTTATGGTGGATCATGCAGGTCCAATTTTGTAAATAGTGCGAACTCGTTGTAGTACTTAAGTTAGTCGTACTACTGCGAGACTGCGACCAGTGATAAAATTTTAGGAGAAAGTGCTTATTCACAAATTTGGATTGATTTGAATTTAGGTGAATGACTAGGACTAGGTATATAATAGGAAGGCCTTATTTCAATTTTATTGCTTGGGTAGTTAAGGTGTTATATAGGCTACGTGATTAAGATAGATATAAATGTTAAATTTTGAGGTAAACTCTATTAGATGAATTTGAGGAAATTTTAAGTGATTATATGTTATGGTGTTTTGATAAGTTGGTATGATCAAAGGTGGGTACTTCCCGATTGGTAAATTATTCTTTGAGGTTAATCAACTGTTAAAGATGAGAATTATTATTTTTTGGTGGTTTCAGGCTTAAATTTCTATGTAGTTTGATGAATATGAGTTTCTTGCTATACTAAGGTTTAGTTTTTAAAGAAAGTAATTTTTGACTTAAATAATGATAAATAAAATTGAGGTAAGAAGTTGGAGATTTATTGAATTTAAAATTTTGAGAAGATTTTGATTTAATGGATTTAAATTTAAATTTAAATTTAAAATATTTTTAAGAATTTAAATTTTGTGGAGTTTAAATTTCGAGGATAAACATTAATTTTAATAAAGAGTTGAGAATTTGATATGGAAGCATTAACGATTTTTTTAAATCACAAAATTCTTTTTTGAAGATTATGGTATGATAGCATTTGTGTTTAAATTTTGAGGAATTTAAGAGATTATCATTATACTTATTTGACTACAAGATATAAATTTAAAAATTATATTTTGAAGCTAGACCGTGTGATCATTGTGCTCGTGTTTAGATCGTGTGCTTTGATTTTTATGTCGTAACGTATCATGATTCATATCTATGAGTATTAGTCGGGGGCAGAGGAGTATGAGTTGGTTATGTGATCAAAATCTTTAGTATAGATCGTATGAATGCCAATTATACAACTCACGTATAATTCATCATTAACTTAGTACCTCGTGTCCTTTCCCAAACCGATAACATAACGAACTTGTATTCCAAATCACTTAGTGTTCTTATTTATCCTTTACTTATTATCTCATACCGTGTCAACATGATACTTGCTATTTCAGTTGCCTTACCATGTTTACTTGTCTATTTCAATTGTTGCACCATGTTTACTCTAGTTACTTATACTTCATGTATTCATTTTGATTACGTGTCATATATTCTATACCATGTGTTTGGAACTGCTTTTAGAGTTTTGTGCTTTGCCCAATCCTAAATGGATAACATTTTTAGGGATCGATTTAGAGGATTGATGTCCTACCTATTATGGACCCTAATAGGGTGATGTAGCTAATATTGACCCTGTTGCTTAGGAGGAGCAGGTTCCAGTAGATGGAGAGACCCAGATAGTATATATATTGGTATACATATATGAGTTAGCTAGTTAGATTAACTAGTTAGTAGGTATTACATTGTGTTACCAACGTAAGGTAAGGTAAGGTAAGGTAATGGAGTTGACTCAAGGTATTGGTTCAAGATGTGTAGTGTGATACCAAGTTTGGCTCCAAGCCAAGGTAGCCATAGTACTAGTTTAGCTAGGAATACTAGTATATATTATATTGTGTATCTTATCTAGTATTTTCATATATTAGATATTACGTATCTTACGATACGGTATAGTACTAGTATCTTATAGCTAGTATAGCCTAGTTACATAGTGTATGGACCCAATATCCTAGAGATAGATTCATACAAACCAAAAATAACTAGTTTGACCAAGTTTGACTGTTTTGACCTAAAAATGGCTCTATGACCTAGAATTTGACTAGTTTGACTTATTTTTATTCCAAAATCTTGTATTGATGTAATATTCCATATTTAGGTCTCCGAGGTACCGTTTCGGATATCTTTGATACTGTTCACCATATTTTAGGCAAGTACATTCTCTGATAGTTTTTTATTTATGATATCCCCTATATTTCTTATATTTAGTGTAGATATCCTTGATTTCTTGACACGATGGTTATACAGATTGGTATATCCGGATCTCGTCATGAGATGGTATTTACGGTGTATCTTGTACAAGCGTTATTCCTCGTTCTTCTTGTACATGCACAGCTATCGATTCTTGGGGAGACTACCTACCTACCCAGTGAATCCTATATCATAACGTACCATGGTTGGATACACTATACCAGTCGGGGCGGGGAGTGTTAGTGTAGATATGTGATCATACCCTTCTTGTGCATGACCTTATGAGTGTTGATCATATACTGCACGTATGATTAAATAATCCCTAATCCTTGTGTAAGTTTCTGAGCGATCACATGTTGAAGCTGATACTCACTCACATAGTACTAGTATTTCTTGTTCATTTCTATGATACTCATTTCTTGTATTTAATTCTAGTATTCCTATTTTGTGTATCCTATTTTGTGTATCTCTTATACTTGTATCTTGCATCTTGTATATTCACTCTATTTATTGTTATATAGTTTTTATCATTCATTGGAACTGCTGTTAGAGGTATACTTTGCTCCTTTCCCGACTGGATATATTTTTCCCAGATGACACTGAGGAGTGGTATCCCACTCACTACAGGTCTCAGGACGTAGTTAGCTTAGAGCCAGAGACTTTGGCTCAGGAGGGTCTCATCCCGGTTGAGACAGATGACCCAGTACATATAGCTCAGTAGATAGGTTATTGTTCTAGATTTATCTCCAGATTTTGATATTAGTATTTATTATTTTATTAGATGACTCATTGGATATTATTTTGCCTCGTGAATTGTATTTGACTCTTTAGTTCTTTATATCATATTCGTGCGATTGTTCCATCTTATATATATGTGATTGAGTATTTATACTTCATTGGTGGCATTATATAACTTGATGATCATTATTGATAGATAGATAGTTTACCCAAATAATGTTCTACCGTCGATGCTGCGGCGTAGGCTTGACGTTGTTCAATACTCGCGCCCCTACAATGGGTGCGGGACATGATAAGGTGGCACAGTTTATATCCAGATGCTTGGTGTGCCAGCAGGTGAAAGCCGAGAGGCCAGGTGGTTTGCTTCAGCCATTACCCATTCCAGAATGGAAGTGGGAGCATATTACTATGGATTTTATGTCCATACTTCCACGATCTCCAGGAGGGAAAGACGCAATTTGGGTCATCTTTGACAGGTTGACCAAGTCGTCCTACTTTTGCCTTTTAAGGTGGGTTTGTCTATGGAGAAGCTAGCAGAGTTGTATGTGAGGCAGATCGTTAGGATACATGGGGTTTCCGTCAGCATAGTCTCGGATTGGGATAGTCATTTCACTTCTTATTTTTAGAGGAGTTTGCAGGCAAGCTTGGGCACCCAACTCAAGTTCAGTACTGCATATCACCCCTAGACGGATGGGCAGTCAGAGAGGACCATTCAGACTCTCGAGGATATACTGCACACATGTGTACTAGATTTTGGGGGTTCTTGGGAGGATCATCTCCATTTGGTAGAGTTTTCTTACAACAATAGCTACCAGGCCAGTATAGAGATATCACCATTTGAGGCTCTGTATGGTCGAAGATGTTGCACTCCCTTGTCATGAGACGATGTTGGAGAGAGAGAACTTTGCTAGGTCCAGAGATGGTGGTGGATGCAGCGGAGAAGGTTAAGCTGATCAGGGATAGACTTCGGATGGCGCAAGACTGACAGCGGTATTGGACCGATAGCCACCGGAGGCCTTTGGAGTTTGAGGTATAGTTTTATATTCATGTTTTATCCTTGATAATTGTTGTTTGTTATATATTATGTTCTTAAGGCTGTGTTTTGTTCTAGGTTGAAGGTATGGTGTTTCTGAGGATTTCTCTGACACGAGGTATGATTCACTTCGGTGGAGGGGGGAAGCTTAGTCCGGATTCATCGGACCTTTCAGTATTCTCGAGAGGGTCGATGCAGTTGCCTACAGACTAGACTTACTACTTGCATTGGAGGGAGTTCATAACGTGTTTCACGTGTCATAGTTGAGATGTTATGTGGCCAATCGTAGTCACGTATTGGTCCACTCAGAGATAGAGGTGGGCCCTACTCTTAGCTATCCAGAACAGCTAGTTGAGAATCTAGACCGGAGAGAGAAGGTGCTAAGGAACTAGACCATTCCTTTGGTACGCGTCGCAAGGAGGCATCACTCTCCGGGCGAGTCTACCTGGGAGAGGGAGGTTGAGATGCGATAGCGGTACCCGTATCTGTTTGTACCTTGAGGTATGTTCTTCCTTGTTCTATTTTGCATTCCTTAGGGTAGCTTCGTCTTTGAATTTCGAGGATAAAATTATTTTAAGGTGGGTAGACTTGTCACTACCATATTTTCTAGGAAAAATATTTTGGTCATTTTTATAATTTAATAATTATTGTGCATGTTGTATGTTTATTTTTTATATTATTTAATTATTGTTAGATGTTACATTAGTTTGGACTTGTGTTAGTGGACCTAAGTAGATTAGACATGACCCTTGGAAAAATATTATTTCTAGTTAGACTTGAGCCCAACAAACAAGCCCAATTCTTTAAGTTGGTGATTAATTAGTCAAACCATTAGGAGTATAAGCTTCTTTCCTTAATCCTTTTCTTTATGACAATTTCCAAAGGATATTTTGGATATTTGACATTACTTGAGCCTCAAGGAAGGGGGCCGGCCTATATAGGGAGGAGAAATTTCCCTCTCCTCCTTTCTTTCATTCTAAAATTCTAGATCTAGAATTTTCCTCTTCCAAATTCCTTCATCCGTACACCAATCCCTACCCAAATTCTTTCTCAATTCCTTCTCTATTCACCATTAGAGGGCATTGGAGCAAAGGAGAAAAATGAGCACAAGTAGAAGCTATTGACACTCAATTGAAGAATTGTATTGGGAATCTATCTTCCAATAGGTAAATTTTAGTTTTTACCTTCTAATTAGACTCAATATCTGTAGTTTAATCATTAGAAATCCTCTTATGTACTAAGGATACCTATAGGAAAAAGAATTGACTACTAGAGACCCCTATTGTGAATGTTATGATATATTTCGTGCCAATTTGGAAGAATTCAGAGATTGACATATCATGTGTTTGTCAATAGGTCAATTGGACCAAATTGACATGTGTTTGATTGTATAAGGCTAGTTTCGTATCCAAAATTGGATACATGTAGGCCGTATCATTGCAAATTTGTGATACAAGTTTGTTTGGGGGGGTTTTTCTTCGACACGGGGTTTGAGAATGTCACATTTTGACACGGACACGTAGTTGAGTATCTAGCTCTTCATATTACTTCTAATTGTGATTCTAGACTTGTTCGTGTCCTTCAGGATATATTTGGTGATGTGTTGGGTTCGTATCGCAAGCATATCATAGATCTAGTGTGATACAGGGGGTACACTCTATGTGTTTGATATTTTGCTTGGTGGATATTTTTGATACTCCAACTAGAGTTGTTGCTCTTATTTAGCTAGTGTATCTATGATATATATGTATATAAGTATATATTCTTTAGTTGTGTTCATGTGTATATATATATATATATATATATATATATAGGGTAGTGTATCATTTAAGCTTTGGGTATATAGTATCAGTCTTTGAGGGTTAAGGGTGACTGTCATAGTGTGTTATTATAGAGTGGAGACTGTTATTACCTATAGGTCATTGGGGACTGTCATGTATATATATGAGCATTGTGGTGTTTGCTTGTTGCATTGCATCATGAGAGAGGGGATGAGTTACAGTGTGTTGGGTACTGCAATACTCGGATTTACCTGAGTTAGGACCAAATGAATTATATTTCACTTGCTAATAATGCTGCAGGTATGAAGAGCTCGAGTGCATGTTGGTTCTGTAGGTGATCAGTATACATCCGGAGAAGTAGCGGTGGGGTAATAGGTAAAAACAGAGAGCAGTGATCCCAAGGTGCCATATGTATACAACAGTGTACACATATGCCTAATGGTATGCCAAGGTAGTGTAGATAGATGTATGAGAGTGTCCAAGTGAGCTAATGGAGAAGTTTAAGTTGGTGTCATATAGTATTATGTTGAGTGTGAGCACAGGTTAAGAAGAAATACAACAACATCAGCAAGAAGGACATGACAGATTGATGTGTGGTTAGTGAACTGCATTATAATGTAGCAGCAGCAAGGATAATAGGACAGTATAGTATACACACTGCAATGGGGAAGGATTGGTGCTCGAGATTGAAGGCGGTAGGGACAATAGCTATACTGGCAGCTAGGTGCACATCAGTGCAGTATAACTGCACTGATTGGTAGCAGTAGACCAAGTAGCAGGTTGTAGTAGCAGCAAGTTAAATTAGGAGGTATACCTGTATGCAATGTAAGCCACTACCGGCCTCAGGACATAGTTGGCTTAGAGCCAGAGACATTGGCTCCGGACGGACTCATCCCGGTTGAGACAGATAAGCCATTACCTGCAACTTGGGTATTGAGGTACTAGTTCCTGGAGTTACAACACAGATTAAGGGAATTCAGGTACAATTAAAGTTGATGGACAGGATCACAGCCACACAATTCGAGGACGAGTCTCTGAAGAACATCTGGGCACTGGTCCGGATAGGGTTGGCAGAGGACTTCAGTATTACAGATGATGGCTCATTGCGATACGGTACCAGATTATGTGTGCCGAGTGGAGCATTGCGCGAGGAGGTTCATCAGGAGGCACATCGATCTCAGCACTCTATGCGTTTAGGTGCCAACAAGATGTATAGGGACATGAGAGAGCATATTTGGTGGTATGGTATGGAGCGGGAGATATCTAGCTTCGTATCCAGATATTTTGTACGCCAGCAGGTAAAGGCAGAGAGACAAAGGACAGGTGGATTGCTTCAGCCTTTACCTATTCCAGAGTGGAAGTGGGAGCATGTGACGATGGACTTTGTTTTGGGGCTTTCGCGTTCTCCAGGAGGTAAAACTACGATTTGGGTCATCGTAGACAGGTTGACCAAATTGGCCCACTTTCTGCCGTTCAAAGTTGGTACATCTACGGAGAAGCTCGCGGAGATGTATGTCCTTCAGATAGTCAGATTGTATGGAGTTTCTTTGAGCATAGTCTTATATCGGGATAGTCGCTTTATATCCTAATTTTGGAGGAGTTTGCAGGCTAGCTTGGGCACTCAGCTCAAGTTAAGTATCACATATCACCCTCATACAGACGGGTAGTCGGAGAGGACTATCCTGACCCTCGAAGATATGCTACACACTTGTGTTTTGGATTTTAAAGGCTCTTGGAAGGATCATCTTCACCTGGTAGAGTTCGCTTATAACAACAGCTACCAGGCGAGTATCGAGATGTCACCATTTGAGGCATTGTATGGAAGAAGATACCACACTTCGTTATCATGGGATGATATTGGTGAGAGAGCCTTATTGGGACCAGAGATAGCCATGGATGCAGCTGAGAAGTTAAAGCTCATCAGGTATTGGCTTCAGGTGGCGCAGGACAGACAACGACATTGGGCCGATAGCCATCGGAGACCATTGGAGTTTGAGGTATAAATTTTGTTTTATATTGCTTGTGATTGCTTGTTTTAGTTAGAGTGCTAAGGCTGTGCTTCGTGCTAGGTTGGAGATCTGGTATTCTTAAGGATTTTTCCGACATGGGGCACGATTTGCTTTGGTGGAGGCGGAAAGCTTAGTCCACGATACATCGTACCCTCCGATATTCTTGAGAGAGTCAGTACAGTGGCCTATAGACTAGACTTACCACCTGCATTAGAGGGAGTGCATAACGTGTTCTATGTGTCACAGCTGAGATGGTACGTGGCAGATCCTAGCCTTGTACTAGATCACTCAAAGATCGAAGTTGGTCCGACTCTCAGCTACCCTGAGTAGCCCGTGGAGATTCTGGATCGCAGAGAGAAGGTGCTTTAAAACCAGACGATTCCTTTGCTGCATGTCGCATGGAGGAAGCACTCTCCAGGAGAGAGTACCTGGGAGCGAGAGGCCGATATGCACGAGCGATACCCTATCTGTTGGAGCCATGAGGTATAATCCTTTCTTGCTGGTATTGATTTCTATTGGTAGTTAGTTTCTTTCTTAATTTTGAGGACAAAAATTTTCTAAGTTGGGTAGGATTGTCACCCTCACTTTTCCAACTAGGGGTAGTTAGGTAATTTGGCCTGGGTAAATAATTTTAGGAATAAATATTAATATTAGTGTGTTATAGAAATTATTTGATGATTGTATTAATTATTTAATTATTAGTGAGTTATAGATTAAATGTGACTTGTATTATTTATTTATTAGAGGCTAGTCCAATAAATAGACTTATCATGACCCATTAGTGGGACAAATTAGTTTAGTCATGGTTGACAAATTAATTTGGAGAGAATGACTAGTAATCCCTTTATTAATTGTTAGAACCTCCCACTAATTAAACCCCCTTTTTAGCACTAATCTTTCATGACTTATTAGAGGGGGGCATATTGGTCAATTTAAATTTATTAGGGCATAAAAAGGGGCCGGCCACCTATTAGTAGAGGGGAGAGCCTCTCCTTATCCTTTATTCACTTGAAATTATTTCCTAATTAGTTCATTCCACCATTTTCCAAAATTCCTTCCATTCCCAAAATCCTTTCCTACCAAATCCATCCCCATTTCCACCATTCCAAATCCATTCTTAGAAGCTTGGAGGAGCAAGAGAAGCTTGGGAGAGGAGCACTTGAGGAAGCATTGGCTTGAGGCTTGTGTCCATTTTGTGTCCACTTGAGAAATTTATTGGAAATTCATCTCCCAATAGGTAAAATCTCTATTTTCCTAGTCATTTCTATTCTAAATGGTGTATATGACCCTTAGGAATCTACCCATGGCTAAGGACCAACCTCATAGAGAATTTTTAGGTGGTAGGAAGCCATTTCCAATAGTTACATAGGATTTTTATGGGCATTTTGGGAGAAATCTGAATTTGGACCACTAGGTGTTTGATGAAATATCTTATAAGTGATTGTGCAGTATGATGCATGATTTGAGAGGGTATACGTTGTAGAAGCATAAAAAATACGCTGGATAGCTATACGCAGCATCTTGATGCAGGACAGCGTAAATAGAGGACCTCAGAGCCATCAAACGTGCAACATAGCTTTTCCGCTGAGCACAGCATAAAAATGTAGGCTCAAGGACTATCCGCGTAATGTAGTATGTCCAGGCTGCTTCAGCGTAAACAGGGTACTTCATCGCCTTTATGGCGTAAAACTCCTCTTTCAATGCAGCATTGAAGTGTACGAGTAACGCTTCGTATTCTTCGAAATGAACCTGTCAGATCATGCAATAAACCTGACGTCTGGACTCCTGACAGAGAGTACTGAACGACTACCCAGGCGACGGGTATAATGATGGCGCGACACTGCAACCCATGCTATCATTTACTGCCATTTCCTTTGCGTAAACCACTTTTACACATATGAAGGAATACGCTGTCTAGTTTTACACAGGCAGATGTGAGCTGTTTACGCTCCGCAGAAGACAAACAACCTGCCACGTCAAAAGCTGCACTTTATACAGGGCTCGAGGCACATCTCTGCATTTAATGCGCAGAGCAGTGACAGTTTCTCAAGGCACGTCTCTGCATTTAAAGCGCCGAATACTGACAGATGCCCAAGGCACGTCTCTGCACTTGATACACAGAAGGGAGGCAGGCCTTCAAAACACGTCTCTGCATTTAATGAGCAGGATAATGGCGGATCTCCGCATTTAATGCAGGAGATTTGATTAAATGTCACCAAACCGTCGTTTAGTGATATCCCCTTTGCGTAAACTACTCTTACGCATATAAGGGAATACGCTGCCCAGTTTTACACAAGCAGACATGAGCTTCTTACGCTCCGCAGAAGGCAAACAGACCGCCATGTCAGCAGTTACTCTTCGTACAGAGTTCGAGGCACGTATCTGCATTTAATGCTCATAATGATGGCAAATCTTAAAGACAAGCCTCTGCATTTAATGCACAGGATGGGGGCAGATCTCTGCATTTAATGCAAGAGATTTGATTATATCTCCAAGAGCCGTAATTCCGGCTAAAACGTCCACATCATCTCGGCTTCTACGCCTGCTCGGCTTCTATGCCCACTCGGCCTCTATGACCACTCGGCTTCTACGCCTACTCGGCTTCTATGCCTATTGGCTTCTACACCATGGTGACAGTTATTGGCTTCTACGCCAACCTCTTCTACACAAGGGATAACTACCTACGTGGCTTCTACGTCGTGATCTTCGCAGCAGATATACGCGTTTTGTCCCTTAGTTAGACATGCGTCACATGCTCACTCAAAAGGTCATCTATACGCAGGCATTGGTTATTTTAAACCGTCGTGTAAAAGGGTGCTGTACTTTCCACTACTCGGTTTCTACACCGACTGAGTGGTCACTGTCACTAAAACTCTATAAATAGAGACCTTTATCAACAGAGGTCGGGGTGGAAGAAAATTGGTAGAGAAACGGTCAAGAGAGAGAGAAGAATCTAGAGCTCAGGCAAAGAGAAGGGATCGACGACTTTGGCATCGAGCATCCACCCTCTTTAGCAACCTTCGAAGCTGCTTTCTGTCTTCCACGACACTTCTTCAACATCGTGTGGTCCAAGGGCTAAAGTGATCGACTGTAGATCAGACACCTATAGCAATATTTACCCAGATTAAATAAATTGTACTTAGACATCCTCGTATAGGATTAAATTGTACAATCTTGTTTGTAAACATAAAAGAAGGGCGGGTTTTCATATAAGACCTCGTTTTCCACATATCATCTTTTCTGTTTATTATCCGAAACAAGATGGCGACTCTGCTGGGAACATTTTTCTCTTCTGATGAGGAAGCTATTGCTCAACACGATGCGGTATCCGTGGGATCCGTGAAGAAGACACTGGTCGTCCAGTTTGACCAATCTGCCTACGAAGACATGCTTCGAACAGGGGGTAGCTCTCACTCCCTCTCTGTCCAAAGCAACAGAAAGTTGCGTAAGGTCTGGATGCCCAAGACATCCTCTACCATTCCTGTGGACTCTCCGATCTCTCCGACCAATGAGGTTGTAACATTGCTCCCTCCGCGCCTTGCACATAAAATTCAGTCACCTGTCTCTGACAGGGCCGACAAAACTTCTGGCAATGCCTCAGCGCTAACCCAGAAGTATAATCTGTGCCTTGCGCGTAAAATTCAGTCGCCTGTCTCTGGCAGGGCCGACAAAACTTCTGGCAATGCCTCAGCGCTAACCCAGAAGTATATTCTGCGCTCTGCACGTAAATTTTAGTCTCTCGTCCCTGGCGGAATAGACGAAACTTCGGACAATACCTCAGCGCTAGTCCAGAAGCCTACTCCGCGCTCTGTATGTAAATTTCAGTCTCCCGTCCCTGGCGGAATAGACAAAATTTCTGATGATGCCTCAGCGCCAAATCAGGAATCACAAACGCGCTCCGTGCGTAAAAATGCATCTGTCTTCCGCGGAAAAGCAGATGATCCCTGCAATCTACGCAAGGGAAAGCAAGCGGCGGACTACTCCACTTCTTGGCCTTTACGCCAGCCAGGGAACAATATGCCTGCCCTCCGGATTACGCGAGAAGCTGATGGCCGACTGAGGACATCCTCGGCTTTACGCCAACCAGAGCAGAGCTCCAAATTATGCCAGGAGAAGCCCCTCAGCGTAAAGAAGGCTCAATTTGCGGGAAGACACCCTCCTCGGGGATTATCCGCCACCCAGATGGCCAACCTGTTGTATATAGGTGGCACAGGGAAAACTATGGTTCCCAATATCCGCATGCCCACTGATGTGAACAGAAGGAACAAGCCATCATCTTCTTCTTCTGTAACTCCTCCTGACCTGCGCAATTATCTGATCCAGAAACGCAAGGAGAGGGGATCTTCCAGCATGTCTATTACGCCTCCTAGCGAGCACTGTTGTTATAGTCATAGGATTGTAATTAATTGTTGCTGTTCTGAAGCAAAACGGTCGGTTTTTGATCGGTTGAGCTACTCTCCATCTTTCCAAGAAGAAGAGCCCACGCATGCATCTGTGAACATGGCTTCACACATACCTAGAGGAGGGTCGGGCTCAAGACGTCATCCCTCTAGAACTCCGAGCTGAAGGAGATTCAACATGCTCCTTAGGAACACCGAAGCTGGGGTGTTCCAAAACACTCGTTCGAGGTCGCGACAACCGGCTTCGTACTCTTCTGATTCCGATGCTGGGGGTCGCCAGTCTCCCGAATCAAATGCCGAAAGTATAGAGTCAACTTCTACAGAGACCTATACTAATCTTTCAATGACACCCAGGGAGATGGGAGTTTATGCCATTGGAGATGAGCACGAGGAAGCTTCCCCGTCCGGGAGCGCTGAGCAACGCATCACTATACTGGAGACGTCTCTAAAAGAAATACAGTCCATGATGGAGAAAATGCACCAGATGATGCTGACTCAACATACAACTGCTATGGCTCAAGCGTCGGTCCCTCCAACTCAGATACGCGTGGGGGTGGACTTACCACCAGCCAACATGATCCAAGAGCCCGCTCTAGATCAGGAGTCAGCAGTTCCCCCGCTTCCTCACTCGGAGAACGTATTACCTCCCGTCGGAGTCGCGATGCAATTGATTCCTCATCACTCCGTGGTCCCGCTACCGGCTGAAGATCCGATGCAGGCAGTACGGGAGTTGAAAGCCCAATTTGATGCCCTGAAGCACAAAGATCAACTCAAGAAATTGGAAATCAACCAACCTTACCCAGCTATCTGGGAAGTGGCCCCTTTCCCTCCTAGATACAAACCACAGGCTATGGCTTTGTTCGAGGAAAAAACAGCACCGAGTCAATACATGAACTACTTCAGCATGATGACAGTGTTGTTACAAGGGAACGACGCCCTCCTCACTCGGGTGTTCAAGGGTTGTCTCTCGGGAGTAGCTTACCAGTGGTACCGCAGCCTGGCGGACAACTGCATTACTTCCTTTGAAGACTTCAGGGCTTTGTTCTTCACGCGTTTCTATGAGGGAGGGATGGACATGTCTATGTCCTCTCTCATCGAAGTCAGGCAGAAGGAAAAGGAGAATGTTCACACTTTCATCGAACATTTTCGTCAAGCCACTCTACAAATGCCTCCAGGAGTCCCAGACTCGGCATTGGTGGACATCTACAGGAAGAACCTTCTCCCCGTGATCTCGGGTGTTCACAGGGCCATATCAGTTCCGTGATTGGCCCTCGTTCATTATCTTAGCGGTGGCCGCGGAGGACAATAGTCAAAAGGCGCGCGTTAATGGCATCATGATCTCGGCCTCTGATAAAGGCAAGAGGTCATCCTCCAACATCGACCATCCTCGTGGAACCAAGGGTAAAGAAGCTCTGGCGATCAACACGTCCAAGCAAAAGATGGTGGCTACCATGCAGACGAAACCTGGGACTTTCAGGCCCATTGAAGTGTACTCTTTCGACGATGACGATATTTCGAGCATATTCGAATGTCTCGTCAAAAGCGGCAAGATTACCCTTCCTAAGGTGAGACGGCCCAATGAGGCCGGCAGTACCAACAACCCCAGGTACTGCATCTTCCATAGGTACATATACCACCCCACAAAGGCGTATTATATACTGAAAAGGAAGATCCAGGAGCTGATCGATGCGAAGGCCATCACTCTGCGCAACAGCGAGAAGACGGTCACGACTAACATGATCTTCCTGCAATTTGATAATCTGCTTCCCCAAGAAATCTCGGACGGTGTTACGCCTATTTCCCGGACGACGATGAACATCGTTAATATCCCTCCAACTAGAGGTCAAATCATGACCTGCTACCACTAACTACCCAGCGAGGCGAGACTATGTGGGTTCATCCAGATCTGGTGCCAGAGATCGAGAAAGAGACTCAAGCTGCTAAGGCTAAGTCTAAAAAGAACTCAAAGCACAAACCGTGTCACATGATTACGGTACACTCGGCATCAGAAGACGAGGTCTTGGCTACTGGAACCCGCTCAAGGAAAGCCTACCTCCAGGACTATGGAGCCAGCCAGGAAGATGCATCGGCAGACGCTTCAGCTGCCAAGCCTTCAGAACCGGAATCAGTCGTACCAGAGGCCGGTCCTTCGAGACCAACTTCGGCGGACAAAGGGAAGCAAAAAGAAGTGCGCTTCGATAAACCTGTGAAAAACATCCAAAACAAAGGTTTAGAGAAGCCATACAACTTCGATATCCTGGCCTAACTGGTTTAGAGAAGCCATACAACTTCGACATCTTGTCCATCTTCGAGCTACTCAGGCTCTCTCAAGACACTCGTCTGGCCCTGAGCGAAGCACTGATACAGGCGGATGCATACTTGACCCAGCTCAAGTCCCCTGACGAAGAACCAGTGGCGTGTCCTTAATGCCACAGTGTGATGGAGGTGGTCCCAAACATCACTTTCACTCAAGATGACATGCTGTTAAAACATAACATGCATGACAGACCCCTCTATTACATCGGGTACGTCGGTTCCATGGAGGTCGACCGAATTCACATAGATCCGGGATCATCAATCAGCATCATTCCTCATAGTCTGCTCAGACCATTGAGGATTCCTACCAGCGAATTGGCTTACACTACCACCACAATCGTGGGTTTCAACGCTGGAAGAAGTAAGCCGTTGGGGAAAATTTGCATGAGGATCCAGATTGGCAACCTCAGATCGGTGGCTACATGTTACGTCATCGATTCACAGGTGTCCTACAATATTCTGCTGGGTAGACCTTGGATCCATGACCACAACATCGTTCCTTTAACTCTACACTAATGCTTTAAAAATGTAGTCGCCCGGGGAACAGTGCAAACGGAGATTGCTGACCTGAACCCGTTCAAAGGAGTAGAATCCTACTACTCTGATGCCGTGTTGTACTCTCAAGACTGCACGGAGGAGGTGTCAGCCGAAGCAGAGAAGGAATCCCACCGGGAGCCAGAAGAACCCTCTGCCAAGCAAACTCTGTCAATCAGGTGAAAGGACGAACTACTCGTCCAAAAGCCATAAAACCTATGGCTATCCACCTGAATGAGATCAGGTCAGGAAAAGGGGGTGATCCTCTAATGATCACTTTGAACCAGAAGCCTCCACCCTTGGTCATCAACCTCCGGCGCAGCATGCAGCCGAGTGATGTAAATGCAACCGGGAACAGAGTTTCAGATGATAATAAATATCCTCTTTTCCAGTATATTGACGCCCAAATTCCAAATCAGGAATCCTCCCCCTACGACGATATAGAACCTATAGCGCAAAAATTCTTGGAAGCTATAGATTCCTATCATCCGTATATATGGAAAGTGGCGTCATCATCCAATGTCACCACGACATATGGATCGCATGAGGATTCTATCTTCATTGTCCCGCCTACTTACAGCAGTCAGCATTCAATAGTCTTCGGCCGCATGCGCAATGAACCGACTGTGCAAGAGGATTCTTTCGACAACGATGCCGGTAAAATGCAGGTTCACAGATACAGCCCGCAAGCTTTGAAGATCATGCAAAGTATGGGTTATAACTTGAAGCTAGAACCGGGTCTCTACTACGGAAAAGGCAGACGAATACCGCTGCACGGCGATCCCTACTATCAACGAACTCATTTCGGGTTAGGGTATACCACCTCCCTCACAACTCCTGAGTCAAACAAGGATATCTTTTTCTCCTCTCAAAACGGCTCAGCGCCCTCTGACTCATCTCATGCTCTCGAGCGAACATTATCAGTAAATATGGTAGTGACGGATTCCTTCGAATCAGACGAACAAGAATCTGAACTATTTGAGAATGACGCTTGGGCTCAGCAAATAGATACACAATGGGAGTTTCGCTTCGAGCAGAGAGAACCTCCCACTGAAGACAAAGTTATCCAGATTGACGTTGGGGATAAACTTTCGCCAAAGCCGATATTTATCAGTAACAATCTTTCCGAAGCAGAAAGGGAAGAAGTTATCCAGCTGATAAAAGAATATATCGACGTCTTTGCATAAAATTATGAGGATATGCCAGGCCTTGATCCAAAGGTGGCTACTCATAAGCTCAATATATTGCCTGACTCGAAGCCTGTGAAGCAGCACCAACGCCGGTTCCGCCCGGATATGATGGACGTCATTGAAGCTGAAATCAAGAAGTTGATAGCCTGTGGCTTCATCCGTGAAGAACAATATCCCGACTGGGTCGCCAATGTTGTCCCGGTCATGAAGAAAAATGGGAAAGTATGAGTCTTCATCGATTACCGAGATCTGAACACAGCCTGCCCCAAGGATGAGTTTCCTCTTCCCATCACAGACGTCATGATTAACAATACATGCGGTTTTGAACGTATGTCTTTCATGGACGGATTTTCAGGATACAATCAAATCAAGATGCATCCTGAAGACGAGAAGCATACTGCCTTCCGGACACCATTGGGGGTATATTGCTATACGGTCATGCACTTCGGATTGAAGAATGCCGGGGCTATGTACCAACGGGTTATGAGTAACATATTCCATGAGCATTTATGCAAGACAGTGGAGTGTTACGTGGATGATGTAGCTGTCAAAAGCCGCCTCAAGGATAATCACATCCAAGACTTGAAGACAGTATTTGAATTGATGCGCCAACATCAACTCAAAATGAATCCTACAAAGTCCTTTCTAGGGGTATCTAGTGGCAAATTTCTGGGATTTGTCATTACCGCCAAAGGCATTCAAGTGGACCCTGATAAAGTCAAGGCCATCTTAGAAATGCGATCGCCCCACAATCTGAGGGAACTCAGGGGATTTCAAGGTCGTCTGGCTTATATCCGGAGATTCATATCCAACCTCTCTGGAAGATGTCAGCCATTTTCTTGTCTCATGAAGAAAGGTGTATCCTTCGTATGGGACAAAGCCTGTCAGTAAGCGTTCGGTGATATCAAGCGCTACCTCACTAGTCCGCCAGTTCTGGTGCCTCCTGTCATAGGAAGACCATTCATGCTGTATGTTCGAGCGATGGATCATTCTCTGGAAGCTCTTCTCGCACAAAAAGAACGAGATGGGTCACGAGCAGGCTATCTACTACCTCAGCAGGATGATGGTCGAAGCCGAATACCGGTACAATCCAGTGGAGAAAGAATGCTTGGCTCTGATGTTCGCTATTAGAAAATGCGACACTATGTCACAGGCCAAACCATTCACATCATCTCCAGGATCAATTCTCTTCGGGTACTGATGAACAAGCCAAGTGTTCTTAATTCCCGACTCGCGACTTGGGCGATGTTATTAACGCCGTATGACATGGTGTACGTCCCTCAAAAGTCTGTCAAAGGCCAAGCATTGGCTGACTTCCTTGCTGCTCATCCGATCCCGGAGGCCTCCAAGCTGTACGAAGACATTCCCGACGAAGTTGCAGAATGTAATTCTGCAATGGAAAGTGATGCATGGCAACTGTTCTTCGATGGTGCCTCCAGAACTGGTCCCAGGGGAAACGTAGTTTTGGGAGTAGGAATTGTCCTGGTTACTCCTGATAAGCTCGTCATCTATCGAGCATATTCCCTTAGCGAGCCCTGTTCCAACAATGTGGCGGAAGACAACGCTCTACTAATCGGCCTCCAAGTCGCTAAAGAATTCAGCGTCGAATCTCTGGAAGCTTTCGGTGATTCTCTGCTGATCGTCAATCAAGTCAAAGGAATATATGAAGTCCGGAATCCAGACCTCATCCCCTATCATCGAGCAACGGTCGAGATAGCCATGACATTCAAAGAATTCTTCCTAGAGCATGTACCTCGATCTCAGAATCTGGAAGCTGATGCCCTAGCCAGTCTAGCTGCAGATTTAGCTACCCCTATGAGAAGGCATAATTCGATAATCCTTCTTAACAGAGATTTATTTTGTGTAAAAAATAACTTTCACATAGAACGCAGCTACGCGGTGGACACAGATCCTCCCAGGAGAGACTGGAGAAGTCCCTTTATAGATTTCGTAGCATACGAAATCTTTCCAGAAGATCCTAAAGAAGCGGTATCCGTCAAAAGATGATCATTACGCTTCTATTTTGACGCATCGTGACAATGTCTATATCGTCGGTCTTATGAAGGACTATTATTACGATGTCTCTCTGGTGATGAAGCATAGCAGATTATCCGTGAAGCCCACGACGGCGTATGCGGACCACATCAACCCGGTCCTAAGCTACAGGATCGCATCAGGAGAATGGGCTATTACTGGCCTACTATGATCACAGATGCAATAAAGTATGCAAGACAATGCAGAGCCTGTCAGGTCCACACAGACTTTATCCATCAACCTCCTGAATATCTACATCCTACGGTTGCGTCCTGGCCTTTCGAAGCATGGGGTATGGATATCATTGGTCCTATTCACCCGTCTTCTTCCAGAGGTCACGGATTCATACTGGCCATCACGGATTACTTCTCCAAATGGGCAGAGGCGATCCCTCTTGCTGAGGTGAAGGCATCTAATGTGATCAGCTTCATCAAGCATCACGTCATTTACTGCTTCGGGATACCCCGAAGGATAATCGATGATAATGGGCCTCAATTCATCAGCCAAGCGTTTCATCAATTTTGCGATAAAAATCGGATACAAAATGTCGCCTCTACGGCATACAATCCTGCTGATAATGGTTTGGCGGAAGCTTTCAACAAAACCATTATCAAGCTCATGAAGAAGTTCGTCTCTTCGAACAAAAGAGATTGGAATGAGAAGCTGGGAGAATATCTCTGGGCATACCGCACAACGGTATGGGCACCGACAGGTTACACCCCATTCTCATTAGTCTACGGGAGCGAAGCAGTTCTCCCCATCGAGATCCAAATTCTGTCACTCAGGATAGCCGTGGCTAATGAGTTGACTCAAGAAAAGAATGACCTGTTAAGGCTTTAAGAGCTAGAAGGATTAGACGAAAAATGCCTCCAAGCTCAACAGCACATCGCGCTCTGCCAAGCATGCATTTCCAGGGCTTTTAATCAAAAAGTGAAGGAAAGGGTGTTCAAAGATGGCGAGCTAGTTTTAGCTGTGAGAAGGCCGATGATTCTTACTCACAGAAGTAAGGGCAAATTTCAGCCCAAATGGGAAGGCCCTTATATGATCGAGACGACGTTCTCAAACGGCGCTTACAGGTTAGCCCAGCCTAATGGAGACCTGTTAATGGCTCCTATCAATGGCAAATTCCTAAAAAGGTACTATACTTAACCTCCTCTGCTCAAGTGGAATATGGCAAAAACCTTATTATGACAAAACTACTTCCAAAACGAAACTAGTTGGATCGTATTCTATCATGTCCATATAACCTCTGAATAGATATGTTTAACTAATTTGGAACTTCAAGACCTATCACGTCCATACTACCTCTGATAGTGTCTTGTGTACAAATTTTAGCTAAAAAGCATATTTATATCATGTCCATATAACCTCTGAATAGATGTATCCTGCTAAAAATTACCGAGAGTATATCACGTTCATATTATCTCTGATATCACTTTCACCCAAACCTGTCATTTATATTCCAAAATGATGGGTCCACAAAGTCAGATGAAAGCCTCTTTATTATTCCCTAAAAAGAGCGAAAGTACATTGAAAAGCAAAAGCAAAAGTACATCATTGAGGGGGAGCAGTCAGGTCGCGAAGCTGCCACGCCAGTGCGGCCATCCTCTCAGTCCTGGAATCCAAGACATCAGCGCGAGCCCGCTCCAGCCGTGCCTCATCATTGCTCAGGAGGGACAGTTCGGCTCTAGCCCGAAGAAAACCAGCACGGGCGACTCCTGTACGTGCCAAGTTCTGTTGTAATATGCCCAATCGGCAATCCGCCACAACTAGAGCTTCCGACGACTAAGAAGCCCACTCTTTTGCCTGAGCGAGTTTCGTCTCCAGCCTGAGGACCCTCGCTACATTCCCTTCGTGCTTGGCCTGGCACATCGTTTGAAGAGCAATGGCCTCCTCCAGGACGGCTTTTCCTTCATCCATCTCCTGCTGATGTGTCTGGATGGATTTATTTACGCCTGCTATCTGTTCGGCAAGCCACGCATTCATGGTGTCGTATCTAGCCTGGACCAGATCTTCAACATTGTCTCGAGCTAGCTGCAAGTATTCGTTAATGGGTTGCTCCAAACCATTAACTATCTCCTCCAGCGTATCAGCTAGCCCAGTATCGTCGAATTCTCGGATCGGCACTATCGCGGACCGGGAGGACCTCTTCAGCGACGCAAAGCTCAGATTCTTCGCCAACACCATTGATATTAACATTTTCAAAGTGGTATAGAAGATGTCGGTGAACTGCTCGATCAGCGCAGCTAGATCCGAATGGACATCGGGAGTGGCCTCAATATTGGCGAGTCCCCCTCCAAGAACAACCGCAGACAATGTCGCCACGACAATCGCCTCAACAGGTGGTGCGACAAAAGAAGAAGCGCCAACACCGGACGAAGATACCAGCATACTCATAGGAGGCATTGTCGCAATGACGGGCTCGTCCTCCTCTTAAGATATCGGAATCTCGTCGACAGGCGAACCGACACCCGAAGATGTTTCCTCTTCAAAATCAGCCACCTCCGTGTCGCCGCCAGGACCTGAAACAGAGCCGAATGGCGCATCTACACTGCCATGGCCGACAGCATATATGTCGCATATGCGGCTTGTACAGCTAAATCATTTCTTAACGATGCTAAGCAAGCTGTCATACCTGGAGAAAGGGGTCTGCTAACTGACGCTGGAAAATAGTCTTCCAGGTCCTCGTCAAACTCCAACCGAGGCTCATCGGCTACAATCTCGCTCGGTGCACTGACGGACACGACAGGAGTCTCTCCCGATGCTGACCCGGACAAAGATATCCTCATTCGGCTCGGGCCCGAAGGCGACCTCGTTCTACTACCTGAAGCAGTAGCAGCGACGGCAGCCTCCAACAGAGATTCTCCGGCACCACCAACCGGAATATTAGAGGGTCCCTCTCTAAAAGGCGAGGAACCTCCAATCAAAGAATCATCCCCAACATAGGAAGATGCAGGCTCACTTCCAGGAGCCTCAATACCAGGAATCCGGAGAGGACGATTAACCATCTTCTTCTTCCTCTTGCGGGGGGAAGTTTCCTTCGGAGTAGGAGCCCTTCGCTTCCCGGAGATTACCAAAGGGCCTGCAGGCAGAGGTACTTCACCCCTCGATACCACCAACAGAGGCTCATCTGGAGTGACGGACTCCTCACCCTCGTCGGAAGAAACCGAGGGGACTTCGACTCTTCCCCCAGACTTGGAAGAGGGCACCCTAAAACTTCCATGCATATCAAAATCGCGATGGAAGGTGTTCGTTGCCACATAGAACTGGGCATACGAGTGCAGGATGCGCAGCTCCGTGGAGAGTGTAATGATCGACACAGTAAAAATTGCTCCAGTACAACCCATGAGAAAATATCGCCATCCTCTCGCTCCATCAATGAGTCCACCCCTGGACCGAAAGCTGGTGACGGCGTTGCCCACGTGCAGCTGATCATACCCAAACTGCCTGACAAACCGACTAGGCAGGTAGGGCTCCAAGAAGCAATGGTCTTCACTTATATACAGTAAATGGGAAGGTCTAATGCAGACCAACTAATTAAAAGCTTCAGGAGAAAGATTGGTCTTCTCTCAACCTGAATCCTCAAGCCTAATCCCCGATTGATTGTGATGTACCAAGGGGAAAGTGCAGAAGATCTTCCAGCTGTGACTGAAGCCCAACACCCGCCGACAGTCTAGAACCGTGGTCACATTCCAGGAAAATTTCTGGTAGTTCAACAAGAAACTAGCCCCCGAACTACTGCCGGAGCCGGGAGACATAACCCTGGGGTTATGAAGAATTAACCATCCCATCAGATATAGGTATGGCAATTCTACCCTGGGAAAGCTATCACGCCGAGTTTTATCGGCGACCAGCCCGTCAGTCATGGCCCTCAGGCCAGCTTGTATACGGCATACCATGGCAGGGAGCAAGCCCAGTCTTGCCCCGAACACCAGACACACTGCAGGCCATAGCGTGTTGTGGTGAATACGGTCCGCAGATGCGATGCCAGGTACCACCAGTCGGCGCAGCCATATGGAGAGGAAGCCAGCCAGTTGAGCTTCCCTGGACAGAGGCCTGCGGCAGCGCCTCAAATAACTATAGGCCTTAGTGCCTACAGGATACTGTCATATCCCTTCGTCGAGGATCGAGTCCGGAGCCCCAGTGTCTACCATGAGATCGTCGACTACCTGAGCGTTAAGCACGCTTAGAGGATTCACAGGCTGATCCTTGCCCTCCAATACCTTCTCTGGCTTAGCAGTCCTGGACCGGTGAAAGAAGAGGTAGGACGTCCATTTATTGATGTGGGCCAAATCTGAGGGCTTACCATAAACAGCGGTGCAAGCAAGGTAGTGGCACATCAGCTCCTGGTACACTTCCACTACCCGAGGGTCTGAATCCCCAAGCTCCCGGTTCGTAGGAACATACTCTTCATACGGAGTATCCCCCATCGGCAGTCTCGAGATCTCTGCCATCTCATGGAGGGCCAATCCCAACTCCCCCTGTGGAGTGGCGAAAGTCCCGGTGAGCGAAATATATCGCTCCATCAGTGCCAGAAACAGGTTAGGGTTAGGCAGTAACCCAATATTGGTGGCACTCACAGCTGCAAATAGACTAATGCTCTCCAACTTGGTATGAAAATGCTTCAGGGCCCAATCAGCTAAGCGAGCCCATCGAAGGTTTGTAGGGGTGATCCACCCACCGCACCGAGGGTTCACCTTAGGGTATACTCCCCCGTGCCCCATAAAATCATTGCAGAAAGTCGGTAATTAGACCGGCTGGATCACCAAGCTATCTTCACTCGGGACACTGCCCGGGTATAGTCCCCTGAACATCGTCACATTGCCGGAAGGGCGGCTGACAAACGACCCCTGGTCATCTCCTTTCAGATGAAAGATCTTTCCTGACCTGCCGTGAAGATCGGGAGTCAACGTCCACGACATCCTCCTGGGATGCGTAGCGTGAAAGAAAGCCAAGATGGGATAGTCTCTCGGCATCTTGGGCAGATACAAAACCAAGCTCCCGCTAGGGAAAACCCAGAGTTCTTTCTTGGGCTTCGTCTGGGACTGCTTGTCAATCATGTCCCCGAAGAGGAAAGCCGGCTTTAAGTACTGGTCCCCGTCTATGTACGTCAGGGGCTCCCCGTTGATTAGGTTCAGCAGCGTTCGCTCGCCCTGAACCGATATCAAAATCTCCCTTCCTTCAGGATACTGGAGCCCGGAGATAGGAAATGGCACGTGTGACAGATCCTCCAGATAGTTGGAGTGCAGCATCCCGGCGGCAGAACCCAACACATCGGCTAGCGGAGACGCATGCAAGTTAACTGCAAGAGTGCAAGAAAAATACGTCAGTTCCTATAATTAGACATTACAGATCTTGCAGCATACGCCAAAAATCAACAGTCTGTGCTTTAGGCCAAGACCGTAAAAACTTGACTATTACGCTGAAATCCATTTCCTAAATCGTAAAAGTTTAAGGCTGGCAGTATACAGTCTGCGCTTTACGCCAGACTGATAAAGTCGAAGTATTACGCCAGAATCTTAATCCAGAACGTAACACTCAAATTTTATACGCCAACTTTCGACAGTCAAAGCTTTTACGCCAGACTACGAAAATATAGAGTTTTTGCGCTGACACATTAGAAATGTGGGCGTAAAATATGAAACGTCTCTGTGCATCATCTTCCTCAAAGAGGCTATCAGCACAGAAGACGACCTAGCGCGGTCACGTACAACATGTGCGAAGGATTTTTAGTCGTTCTTTTTTGTCCCAAAAGCTCTACCTTTAAGGCCGGGTGCACTGCTCGTCGGCGGGATACTTCGCTCAGACTGAAGTTCGCCTTGCCCGACCGAAGACGCTCTCACTTGAGCAGAAGAACGAGAAGAATAATTAACCTTCTTTCCCTTAGTGGAGGAGGATTGTTTCGAGGCCATTACTGAAAACTTTGAAATCTCGGAGAAGAAACGAAGGAGAACTCGAACAGTCGAAAGCTTTCTTTCGCAGAAGACGGATGAAAAGTTTTTCTCTCAGAAACTTGGGGTATATATAGAGTTCGAATGGACTCCTCGAATCCCGAACCAAATCTCCTAATTAATATTCGGTTATGATTGGGTACTACGTCAGCCTATTACTCAGAGAAGGCGGACAGTCAGCGAAATTCGAAAAGTTTTCGTGCATAGCAGATTTGTGGTTTCTACGCTAAGGAGCTTTCTACGTTCGACAGCTACAGATCTACGGTTTTACGCTCACAGGCTATAAGTCTATGGTTTTACGCTCGGATGCCTTTGCGCTCGGTAGCTTTTACGCTCGAGAGGCTACAAACCTACGACTTTACGCTCAGCAGCTACAAATCTATGATCTCACGCTCGGTGGCGTTTAGTTTACGCTCAGAGGCAACAGATCCACAATTTCACGCTCGGAAGATTTCCTTTTCACAGGCTACAAATCTACAGTTCTGCGCCAAGGAGCTTTCTACGCTCGACGGCTACAAATCTATGGTTTTACGTTCACAGGCTATAAGTTTATGGTTTTACGCCCGGATGCCTTTGTGCTCGGTAGCTTTTATGCTCGAGAGGCTACAAACCTACGACTTCACGCTCAGGAACTACAAGTCTATGATTTCACGCTCGGTGGCATTTTAGTTTACGCTCAGAGGCTGCAAACTTATGATTTTACGCTCTATGACTTCCCGCACATCTAAAAGATACGCCGTACAGAGTACGCATACATCTGAATGATTCTCAAGGCGGTCAATTACAGGAGTTCACACAGAAGATACTCCTTCTTCCTCAAGTCGACCAGACGAACTCCGGCCATCATCTCTGTGTGGTGAAGGAAGTGTGGGAAGAACAGGAAAACTCCTTAGCCTTTTTATAGGCGAAAGAGATCACACCGATCCCCAATAACTCCGCCATAAAGTCAGCCATGAAAGAACGTGTCAGGCTTGACCGTTTCAAGGCTCCATTCAGAGCATTTCGAGTTACGAGGAACGGTTCATGCTTCATTCAAAGCGTTTCAAATTACGAGAAATTTAAAAGCTTTGAAGGGGATCTTGTAGAAGCATAAAAATACGCTGGATAGCTATACGCAGCATCTTGATGTAGGGCAGCGTAAACAGAGGACCTCAGAGCCATCAAACGTACAATAGAGCTTTTTCGCTGAGCACAGCGTAAAAATGTAGGCTCAAGGACCATCCGTGTAATGCAGTATGTCCAGGCTGCTTCAGCGTAAACAGGGTGCTTCATCGTCTTTATGGTGTAAAACTCATCCTCTTTCAATGCAGCATTGAAGTGTACGAGTAACGCTTCGTATTCTTCGAAATGAACCTGTCAGATCATGCAATGAACCTGACGTCTGGACTCCGGACAGAGAGTACTGAACGACTACCCAGGCGATGGGTATAATGATGGCGCGGCACTGCAACCTAGGCTGTCATTTACTGCCATTTCCTTTGCGTAAACCACTTTTACACATACGAAGGAATACGCTGCCTAGTTTTACACAGGCAGATGTGAGCTGTTTACGCTCCGCAGAAGACAAACAGCCTGCCACGTCAAAAGCTGTACTTCGTACAGGGCTCGAGGCACGTCTCTGCATTTAATGCGCAGAGCGGTGACAGTTTCTCAATGTACGTCTCTGCATTTAAAGCGCCGAATACTGACAGATGCCCAAGGCACGTCTCTGCACTTGATACACAGAAGGGTGGCAGGCCTTCAAAACACGTCTCTGTATTTAATGAGCAGGATAATGGCGGATCTCCGCATTTAATGCAGAAGATTTGATTAAATGTCACCAAACCGTCATTTAGTGACATCCCCTTTGCGTAAACTACTCTTACGCTTATAAAAGAATACGCTGCCCAGTTTTACACAGGCAGACGTAAGCTTCTTACGCTCCCCAGAAGGCAAACAGACCACCACGTCAGCAGTTACTCTTCGTACAGAGTTCGAGGCGCATATCTGCATTTAATGCGCAGAATGATGGCAAATCTTAAAGACAAGCCTCTGCATTTAATGCACAGGATGGGGGCAGATCTCTGCATTTAATGTAAGAGATTTGATTATATCTCCAAGAGCCGTAATTCTGGCTAAAACGTCCACATCATCTCGGCTTCTACGCCTGCTCGGCTTCTATGCCCACTCGACCTCTATGACCACTCGGCTTCTACGCCTACTCGGCTTCTACGCCTACTTGGCTTCTATGCCTATTTGGCTTCTACGCCATGGTGACAGTTATTGGCTTCTACGCCAACCTCTTCTACACAAGGGATAACTACCTACGTGGCTTCTACGCTGTGATCTTCGCAGCAGATATACGCGTTTTGTCCCTTAGTTGGACATGCGTCACATGCTCACTCAAAAGGTCATCTATACGCAGGCATTGGTTATTTTAAACCGTCGTATAAAAGGGTGCTGTACTTTCCACTACTCGATTTCTACACCCACTGAGTGGTCACTGTCACTAAAACTCTATAAATAGATACCTCTATCAACAGAGGTCGGGGTGGAAGAAAATTGGTGGAGAAACGGTCAAGAGAGAGAAGAATCCAGAGCTCAGGCAAAGAGAAGGGATCGACGACTTTGGCATCGAGCATCCACCCTCTTTAGCAACCTTCGAAGCTGCTTTCTATCTTCCACGACACTTCAACATCGTGTGGTCCAAGGGCTAAAGTGATCGACTGCAGATCAGACACCTATAGCAATATTTATCCAGATTAAATAAATTGTACTTAGACATCCTCGTATATGATTAAATTGTACAATCTTGTTTGTAAACATAAAAGAAGGACGGATTTTCGTATAAGACTTTGTTTTCCACATATCATCTTTTCTGTTTATTATCCGAAACATTCGTATCCATAATTGGATACGGGGAGTACATATCACAATACGTCGTGATACGGTATCATAAGAAGGGTATTCTCATGTGTATTGGATTCTAGTATGCCAAATTTTCTATATTATACTAATATAGCTTTTATATATGTTATTTTTACTATAATCATTTATTTTAGTTGAATTTGTGTTAGTTATATGTATATGTGGTGATTCATGGTTACTAGGTTATGGTATCTTGGTGGTGTGGGTGCTTTGAGAGTCATAATATCCTAGTGCCTACTAAGTATTTCTGGTATTGTATCATGGAGATAGGGGTGTGTTCAAATGGTTTGATAGGCGTATCATGAGGTGTTTGATGAGTGGTTAGTGTAGTGTATGAATTGAGATAGGAGCGTGTCTCAGTGGAAGTAATCATAGAAGCAGTGAGGTTTGAACTTGGTATGAGCGCTACACAGGTGCAGGTATTGCAACAATGTGCACTCCAATGTACAGTGCACAATCTAGCCCTGCATCACAGTGCATTCATGCATGTGTGCAGGCATGTTGCATTACAATATTGCTATCTTCACAGCAATGCCACTGCACTAGTCTACTGCTAGAGGGAAGGTGCAGACCTGAGTTTATAAAGAGATGTTATACAGTATGCGTGCTAAAGTTCTGAATATTAGAGTCATTTTGAGCTTGGATGTGTGTATTAGAGCAAGAGGGATCCCAATACTGGTACAATGAGAGGGGTCTGTACAGACCTCAATATGCAGGCATATTGGGGGTCATGGCAGCTGCAGAGAGAGATGCATTGGATGGTGCAAGGTTCAACTCCAGTGAGGGATTGAGGTATAAGTGTAATGTAAGCATGGGATGTGAGGGTAAGTATATCCCTCATCCAGTCCAATTGAACTTCATTAAATCTCCTTCCTCTTTGAGAGAAATGCCTTACAGTCATGTGGAATAGGTCGGGTGTAGTATCATCTGTGCACAACATTGGTATCAATTAGTGTGTGAGTTATGCACAACAATTGGAGGGTGACTTCATTGGTGTTGGAGATGTGTTTGGTTTGGTAATGATGTGAGTGCATTTGAAGTGCATATGAGAGAGAGAAAGCTCAGTTTTAGTCTACCGCATTAGGTGAGTAACGTGCACGGAGCATAATTGTGGGTGTGTGATATACAAGTTAAGTGGTGGTATCAGTCTCGACTGCTGCAGTATTTTAATCACCAGGTTTTGGAGTCGGATTGTTGCATATTTATTTTAGATTTAGCAAGATTGAGTGAGTGCATATCAGTGGATCACCTTGCACACAATATACAACAGTAGTGCACTGCAAGTGTGATCCCAGAGTATCAGTGCAATAATACTGAACCTTGTGTACCTGTATAATTGGATAAGGGGTTACATGTATGTACTTGTTTATAGTACGAGAAGATGAGGGTGAAGCATGAAGGGGCCTACAAACAGATGTTTGGAGCACTATCATGCAGTTAGTCCTAGGCTTGGCTTTTAATCCATGTTCAGGTTGGGAGTTGAAGTCTTGAGTGCAGGGACAGTAGGTTAGATCAGTGAGGTATGGTAGTCAGAGAGGCATTGGGGTCTAGTGCAGTAGGCTTACTGCACAACAAGGTATGCAGTTTTAGGAGGAGCAAGGGTGCCAGTATTCTTAGGTGAGTACCAGTGCTAAGGTAATGAGATACTAATTATAGAGTATAAGTTAAGTATCACTAAACACTAGTATTGGGTCATAGTATAGTTAAGTGGATATCAAGACCAATTTTATATAGCCAAGGTATTAATATTAATAGGATATGAGTGTAGGCATGTGAGGTGAGTTGACCATGTATCAATGATACATGTGGGTATTGGGGTTATGAGTATCAAGGTAGGGTTAGACACTAAATAAGTATCTTAGTTACCTAATGGGTATCGTATCATAATACCATTGTAATTGAGTAAGGTATTAAATATACATATGAGATATCAAGTTGGTAAGGTAAGTGTCATAGCATTTAGGTAATAAGATAATAAGTTAGTTAGGTATTAAGCAGGGTAAGTTATGTATTAGCAGGATACCAAGATACAATAGTATATGAGTTATATAATAGTATCTAGTATATTGATTATTAGCTAGTATAACAAATATTGACTAGTATTAGCTGGATATTGACTAATATAAACTAGTATACCTTGGTATAGACTAGAAACCTAGGTATAGACTAGTGCTACCTAGAATAAACTAGTTTGACCAAGTTTGACTAGTTTGACCTAGAGTTGACCTAGTTTGACTATTTTAACTTAGAATTGGCCTAATGACCTAAAAATGGACTAGTTTTACTTGTTATCATTTCAAAACCTTGTATTGATATAATTTTTCATATTTAGGTCTTCAGAGCACCATTCCGGATACGGGACCACCTCTGTTTGCTCCGCAGCAGCCGAGGCCGGTGACAATCATAGACTTCAAGAGGATGGGGCCGAAGGACTTTAAAGGCACTGAGGGGATTATTTATGCTTATTGTTGGATAGAAGATATTGAGAGGAACCTGTGGACATATAACCTTAAAATGGCTACTTTGAGCTAGTTTGACTATTTGAGTTAGATTTGGCCCAATGGCCTAAATTTGGACTAGTTTAATTTATTTTTATTCTAAAACCTTTTATTGATGTAATATTCCATATTTAGGTCTCCGAGACACCGTTTCAGATATCTTTGATACTGTTTACCGGATTCCAGACAAGTACATTCTCTGAGAGTTTTTCTTTTATGATATCCTTTATGTTTCTTGTATTTAGTGTAGATATTCTTGATTTCTTGACACTTGGTTACACGGATTGGTATTCCTGAATTCTATCATGAGATATTATTCCTGGTAGTTCCTGGCGTATTCTTGTGCAAGTTCCGTAGTTCCTGTGCAAGTATGGATACTGGTTCGTGAGAAGGTTAGCTCCCTTCTCATAGAATCCCGTATCATAATGTGCCATGGTTGGATCCATTATATCAGTCGGGGACGAGAATTATTTAGTGTAGATATGTGATCATACCCCGGAGTTCTTAATTTTCTTGTAAAGTGTTAATCATATATAGCATGTATGATTAACTAGGCCGTGGTTCTTGAGCAGTACCCAAGCCGATCACATGTTATCACTTGTACTCACTCACTTAGATAGGTGTATCTCTTTATTTCCAAATATGACATTCATTTTTCTTGTACGTATTTCTCGTATTTTCTTATTCCTGTATATTCCTGCCATGCTCTATTCATCTTGTATATGCTCTCTATTTACTAATACATAGTTTTTATCATTTATTGGAACTGCTTTTAGAGATGTACTTTGCTCCTTTCCTGACTGGATATATTTTTCTCAGATGACACTAAGGAGTGGTATCCCACTCACTACGGGCCTCAGGATATAGTTGGCTTAGAGCCAGAGACATTAGCTCAGGAGGAACTCATCTCGGTTGAGACAGAGGAGCCAATACCTGTAGCTCAGTAGATAGGTTTTTATAGTGGATTTGTCTCCAGCTTTTGACATTAGTATTCCTTTATATTTTTTTGACTCATTGGATATTATTTTGTCTTGTGAGTTGTATTTGACTCTACAGTCTTTATATTATATTCGTGCGATTATTTTATCTTATAGATCTGTGATTGAGTATTTATATTTTATTGGTGGCATTATATATCTTGATGATCATTGTTGCTAGATAGATAGTTTACCCAGATAGGGTTCTACCATCGATACTATAGCGTAGGCTGGACGTACCCACATCTCGTGCCCTTATATCGGGTACAGGTCGTGACATGTAGGTCCAATAAATAAAAATTCTACCATTAGAGACATAAAAATAGATTAGAGAAGATTATAGGTAATGGTTAATAATTAGGTTTTATATAAATTAGAATCATGCATGTGTTCTTTTAATCCAAAATAGTCTAAATTCTTCATAGGATTTAGTCTCATTTTTAACAAGCATATCAACTTAGAAATGTCATAACTTCTGACTTGGGTCTCCGTTTAATCTCCATTATTTTTTAAAAGAACCGCATCAAAGTTAGCTTTCCAAATATATATATATATATATATATATATATATATATATATATATATAGGCTAAATTCGATCTGGAACTTTCTGTAGCTGTTTTATATCAGGTGTCTGAAAAATGAACGTGTCTCGGTGTTTTCGCGATTTTGGGAGTTTTCGGACACGTAAATATGATCCGTTTGAAGTTTTGAAACGATGACCCGAAGGCCTACGTCATACCTTAACCCCAGAATTAAATCATTAAGTATATTAGGTTCAATATTAATTACAAGTAGGGAACTGATTGGACAGAAAAAGTTTTACGGGTATTCATAAAAATATGGATATGGGCATAGTTACAAGTAGATATAGATTAGTATAAAACCTAAGGGATAGGATAATTATTGGATTCATTCACATATTGACCTTGCTAATTCATAAATAGGTTGTTTGGATTGGACTCGGTATAATACTCGTACCGGCAACTAAGAACGACGAGCGTGTATATTTCTTATTTGTTTTTAGTATTGTTAGTTACTATTTTTACATAAATAGTAATGTAATACTTGATTCTTGACACGTTCGTTACACGGGTAGCATTATATGGATCTCTCTTCCATGACATATATTGTTTTTCCATGTTGCTATGTAATTATGATCACCATGTTCGTATTCTCTTATGCTTATGACCTATGTGCCATGATTCGGATCCATGTACATCAGTCGGGGTAGGGAAGTACTAATTAGATATATGATTAATGCCTTAGTTTATCCCATGCTCATGCACAATCATACACCTCACGCATGATTAAGCATTACCTTAGTATAGCCCATGCTCCATCCCAAGCCGATCATATATCTAAGAAGTATTTCAAAACACGTAGTTTGTGGTTTTTTCATGTTTTATTTTATTCATGATGCCATTTACCATGCTTACTTATGATTACATATTCACCATTACTTTCCATGTCTTGACATCAGTTACTTGTTTATCATGTATTCATTATTATTCCTTGTTAATATAGTCCCTACTGTATATTTGGAATTGAATGCAATAAATTATCCTCGTTCCATCTGGACTAGATAAATAATTTTATGTGACTTGTTTTCTTATTCCTTGGACATTTTTGGAGATCGAGATGCTTTTGGGACCAATACTAGAATTTAGATAATTTAGTAGTTTCTTAAATTTGATGTTTAGCAGATTTGTTTCCGAATTATGATTTAATTGTAAATTGAGAATCTTGTAAAACTATGTAAATATTTTGAATGAGCAATATATGAGAATTGTGATTAAATATTGTATTTGGACTTGATGATATCGTTGAGGTCTAGACAGCGTACTACTGTGGCGTAGGCTAGACTTGGCCATGTATTCATATCCCAATAAGTGGGAGCAGATCGTAACAAGTTTTTATGGTGGCTCATGCAGGTCCAATTTTGCAAATAGTGCGAACTCGTTGTATTACTTAAGTTAGTCGTACTACTGCGAGGCTGCGACCAGTGATAAAATTTTAGGAGAAAGTGCTTATTCACAAATTTGGATTGATTTGAATTTAGGTGAATGACTAGGACTAGGTATATAATAGGAAGGCCTTATTTCATTTTTATTGCTTGGGTAGTTAAGGTGTTATATAGGTACGTGATTAAGATAGATATAAATGTTAAATTTTGAGGTAAACTCTATTAGATGAATTTGAGGAAATTTTAAGTGATTATATATTATGGTGTTTTGATAAGTTGGTATGATCAAAGGTGGGTACTTCCCGATTGGTAAATTATTCTTTGACGTTAATCAACTGTTAAAGATGAGAATTATTATTTTTTGGTGGTTTCAGGCTTAAATTTCTAGTAGTTTGATGAATATGAGTTTCTTGCTAAGATAAGGTTTAGTTTTTAAAGAAAGTAATTTTTGACTTAAATAATGATAAATAAAATTGAGGTAAGAAGTTGGAGATTTATTGAATTTAAAATTTTGAGAAGATTTTGATTTAATGGATTTAAATTTAAATTTAAATTTAAATTTAAATTTAAATTTAAAATATTTTTAAGAATTTAAATTTTGTGGAGTTTAAATTTTGAGGATAAACATTAATTTTAATAAAGAGTTGAGAATTTGATATGGAAGCATTAACGATTTTTTTAAATCACAAAATTCTTTTTTGAAGATTATGGTATGATTGGATTTATGTTTAAATTTTGAGGAATTTAAGAAGATTATCATTATACTTATTTGACTACAAGATATAAATTTAAAAATTATATTTCGAAGCTAGACCGTGTGATCATTGTGCTCGTGTTTAGATCGTGTGCTTTGATTTTTATGTCGTAACGTATCATGATTCATATCTATGAGTATTAGTCGGGGGCGGAGGAGTATGAGTTGGTTATGTGATCAAAATCTTTAGTATAGATCGTGTGAATGCCAATTATACAACTCACGTATAATTCATCATTAACTTAGTACCTCGTGTCCTTTCCCAAACCGATAACATAACGAACTTGTATTCCAAATCACTTAGTGTTCTTATTTATCCTTTACTTATTATCTCATACCGTGTCAACATGATACTTGCTATTTCAGTTGCCTTACCATGTTTACTTGTCTATTTTAATTGTAGCACCATGTTTACTCTAGTTACTTATACTTCATGTATTCATTTTGATTACGTGTCATATATTCTCTACCATGTGTTTGGAACTGCTTTTAGAGTTTTGTGCGTTGCCCAATCCTAAATAGATAACATTTTTAGGGATCGATTTAGAGGATTGGTGTCCTACCTATTATGGACCCTAATAGGGTGATGTAGCTAATATTGACCCTGTTGCTTAGGAGGAGCTGGTTCCAGTAGATGGAGAGACCCAGATAGTTACTGCTTAGCTAATTAGCTAGTATTTCCTACTTGCTACTGAATTTGTCTCCAAAGACCATTTTATATTACTTGGATTGTTATATTTGGTGATTTAAACTTGTTGGCATTGATATAACTTATCTAGACTTGTTACTTTCGATTTCCATCTCTTTATATCATATCATGCTTTTATCTTCCTATTAGATCTTGTGATTGAGTATTTCCATGATTATATATCATTGTCCTCTTTATGGAGTTGAGATATATTGAATATACTGTAACTATATATATATATATATATATATATATATATATATATGATAGTTTAGACAGTGTTCTACCGTCGATGTTGCAGCATAGGCTGGACGTATCTTGTACTTTTGCCCTGATATCTGGGTGCGGGTCATGATAATTGCATAAAGGGGCAATGCGACCTTGATGATGATAGTAAGTATAAAAAACTGAATAGAATATAAATTCTAATTTCTGCCAATAACTTAGACTATTCGCCAAGTGGATTCTAATCTTAGATGGAAGAGGAGAACTGATATCAACTTCTAGAAAAATCCAGGCCCTATTAGGCCTAAAAATAACTTCCATAGCCAAATCAATTTTGAGCAGGGTGCCAATGTATGAAGCAAGGAAGAAGAGAGCAGATATTATAAATAGATGTGGGGTCAAGTCAGGCAAGGCTACCCAAACCGGCACCAGTGGTGACTCGAACAAGGAGAAGTCCAACGACCATTTGAAGATTCTCATAGGGATTTAGCTACGAGCCAAAGTGGCTTAGCTATGAGTTATATGTATTCTTCTTCGTGACAAGGCCTGATCAGAAAATTCTTTCGATCTTGAAGACCCACTTATACCTCACCAACGAACTCCAAATCAGAGAGTGAAGCCCTGATCTTCACTATAGATGGCCTCGAGTGAGAAACTTCCCAACCAGGGCAAGCTTCAGTAGAACAATGAGAAGCACTTTATCTTCTCCCGTAAGGGCTTGTTTGGTAAATATGATTTGTGGCAAGAAGTGATAAATTTTACGAAAGTGAGAGATGGATCTTCAAATCTGGTGTTTCATCGATTCTATTTGGAAGAGAAAATTAAGGATCCTGACATGCTTCAGTTCCTGTTTTCCTCCCAAATCCCCTTCCCAACTTCCTCACTCTACAATAGGATATGAGCTGGAACTCAAAGTAAGAAATATAAAATAAAGTAAAATGCTCACTAGGTAGAAAAGCCTCTGTACAGATCGACGACCTCCGATAGTGAAGCCCACGTCAATGGCCTCTGGCTGTGAAGCCTAGGCGCAAATCTGTGAAGAAGTAAGGGGAGGAATCTGGAAAGAACCTAGGAAGAAGATATTTGACATGCAATCCTGCTTGGCGGGGGAGAGGGTGGCTGGTGGGGCCGGGGATTACCGGAGAAGAAGGGAAGAGAGATTTTTTTGGGGAATGAAAGGGAAGGTTCGGTTATGTTCCCAAACTTGGGAATGAAAGGGCTCCCAAATGTTTACTAGTTAATAGTTTATTAACAATTTTTTATATGTATTTATTAACTAATTAACCAAATTTATTAATAGTTTATTAACTATAAATAGTTTATAGTTAAGTTAAAAGTTGATTAACTATAGATAGTTTATTAACTAATTATACAAGAAGAGAGAGGATTTAATAGGAAAAATTGTTATTAGATTTAAGTAAAAATATTTATTATTGTTATTATTATTGTGTAAATAAGATGATGATTATGATTATTATTAGTATTATTATATTTTTTAATTAAAATACTTATCATAATAACAATAATTATTATAACATACTCTTCCACTTCGAACTTCAAACTTTTCTCTCTCAACCAAATACATTTGTTCCCTTCTAGGGGGACAAGAAAGTGCGTGAATTCCTATCCTTATTTCCTCATTGAAAGTCCAAATCCAAATTGACTTCCTGTTTACCAAACAGTCCCTAAAGGAAATCGTAGAAACCCCTTTATAAACCCGGGGAACTCTAGGAGAGAGCTTCGACCTAGCAACGGGCGACGTGGTGCCCAACACCATTTGGACGAAAGAGCATGGCACCATTCCCCCCACCCAATCCCATGACCCCTCTCCATCTAAAGAGCCATGAAGGTCCTCACTAAACATTGTCTCCTAGAGACAATCTGACCACAAACACAAAACTTTGCCTTAGGGAGACCCAAGTGTGCCTCCAGCCTAAAGGCCACTGGCCACGCCGTTGATGGATGAAACAGACTTAAGAATTAGTTCATACGCCTATGCCTTGGGAGCACGCACCCAATATATATATATATATATATATATATATATATATATATATAAACAATGTTTGTATTAAAAGTTAGCATGTTAACATGACCTGTTATAGCAGTCAAGTCAAAGTGTAGGAGACAATTTGCATAATTTACTATGCATTTATCTTGTTTGTATGCATGCATAAAAAATATTGTTTGTATGCTAGAATTTTGCTATATATATATATATATATATATATATATATATATATATATATATATTGTTAGAATTTTAGTTGTTTTCTTTTTTTGAATAATTTCAGAATACAAAAATAAAATGAAACAGATGTTACCGGCCTCTGGGAAAGTCGTGCACAAAGCACTGCCCTAAGAGTTTATTCGGGATCTGTGTGTAGACGTTCCCGAAGCTCCTAGTGGTAAAACCCCCGCACTACCGGTATCTCGTTGCCGCACACGACTTGGAGAGAACGACCAGAACTTAGCTCTGCCCAGAGCTCGGAGACAATAAAAACTGAACAGAATGTTGACAGAGGTTTGGAGTACGAAATTTTTCTGATGCATTTTACAAAGAAATCAGTCTGATATATATAATACTGATGTGTAACGGTCAGAATTAATTCCCCTATTAATTCAGCCGTTACACAAAATAAAAGAATGAACCTGGACACAATAACGGTTCAGAAACACTTTGTAACGTTCAGAAATTAATTTTTTAACGTTCAGAAAATTAAATAAAAATGAAGAGGAGCAAAAAGATTTTTAGGGTCCCAGCTCGAAGAGGAAATCGGATCGGCATTCGGCGCCCGCAGATGTGGGCGCGTACCCGCACCCGTTACGCGCGCCGAACCGAGCCGGGCCGGGCGGCGGCGGCGGTGCGCGTGTGTGGCCCAAGGGGTTCTCCACACAACAACTTAATAGAGCAAAGAAGAGAAAGTAATATATGTACACAAGAGGGCTTTGGTGCATCCGATGTGGGACTAAAGAAAGAAAGAGGAATTGAACTTTTGCAAAAGAACAAACCAAAACCAACATATATAACCAACACTACCCATCTACACTACCCCCCCCCCCCCCAAGAGCACAACCGCTCGCCCCCAGGCTCAAGCCGCCCCAGCCCCATGCACATTGGTGTACCACTACACCATAACCCCATGTGCATATATATATATATATATATATATATATATATATATATATATTCCATTTTTGCATCCCCCAAGCATCCCTATGGTAATAACCATTGGATCTAGTTTAAGTCATATAAACAAGATCCAACGGCTGTGAAAGAGAAAATTCTTGGTGGATACAAAAATGGAGGAATGTGGATCCCTCATCATATATATATATATATATATATATATATATATATATATATATATATATATATAATACATTTTTTATCAAAAGGATAATATTATAAGGTTGTAACCACAGCGCCAAAATGACAGAACCTACAAAAAGGACCGCACGAGAGAAATCCAAGCAACAAGCATAGTCCCCAAAAAAATGCTATACTCGCCAACTAACAACGAGAGCCAAAACAAACCAAGTAGAGGTGCAAAGTATAAGTTACCTAGCAACCAGGGAAGGAAAATCAGGGAGAGGAGGAATGACTACATCTAATACCTTCCTTGCTAATCTAATGGTCAATCTCCTGAACTATGAGGTCCACTGAGAAAGAGTAGCCTTCATAGCGAAGTTTATTCTGGTTCTAACAAAGAGCCTACGTCAAAGCCACAGCGTGAAGGCTCTTGAAATAATGTTCGAGAGAAGAGCACAATCTCCTGAACCTAGCTTAAAATGAGCCTAACTGGTCCTATTACGCACATGACATTCGAGTTGCGTTATTCGAACCCCCTGCATGCTCCCAATATAATATTAAGTAGAAAATAGAATTTATGGATTTATTTTATTAATTTAATATTTATTAATATTTAGTAAACATGAATTGATATGATTTGGTTGTAAATTAATTGTTGGTGAAAATATAAATTTTTAGAATTTTTTCCAAGAACCTAACTATTTTTGAAAATTTTCTACATATAACTATTGAATATAATAAAACAAAACAAAAAAATAAAACAAAACCTAAATTCTAAACCCAAACCCAAACACATTAACCCTAACCCAAATCCATTAAACCTAAACCCAAACCCAAAACCTAAAACTACCATTCCTAGACCCTGGCTCTCTCTCCCTATATATATTACTAAAACCCTAACCCTAATCCCACACCACCTCCACCATCACCCCGCTGGAGCCGCCGACCGCCCAAAGCGTCTCCGTACTGCAGCAACGCCGAAGCGCCGCCGAAGCAGCCGCACGGTTGACAGCAGCAGCACCGTATGACCCCCCCTTCGTGCGGACGATTTGCCCTCCTCGCTCATCCGTTTCATGTCCCGTCTTCGCTGGTATGTTCACAACCTATCCCTCTAGGATTTTCTTCAAGTGGAACAAATTTAGGCAGCCTAGTTTGACCCAAAAATTGACCGGAAGTTGGCCAAAAAACTGTTCGAAAATAGTTCAAAAATTCAGTCCAAGTACCCCTATTCATGTCCAATTTTCTACTAACTCATTAATTATTTTCAAAATATAATTAAACGGACTTATTCATAATACAAATTTTTTTTACTGTTCTTTAAGTTTTTATTAATTTGCTTTAATGGTTAAATTATTCTGGTTCCAAAACGACAAAAAACTTATTTTTTAAAACACCCAAAATCTCCGATACGAGGTTCGTCCTGCCAAATGAGGCAACTTTATCATGTAGGAGTTATACTGAAAGGCGCGTATCATCAATGCGGACGTATGGGCTTTTGCGGAACTTTATTTGGACATCTGTGCACGCCGTAATCAACGCGTATCCGTCAAAAAGTACCATATCAGCCTATTTTGACATATCGTCATAAATTTGTGTGTACTGGTTGATTTGCAACCAAACTTGGGCCATTGGATTTGCAGCATTACACTGGTCCAGTGGCCCAAGTTTGGTTCAAATATGAGAACGTTGAAGAAACACCATTTCGTAGGTCCCACGGTTTCACATAACGGTCAATTTCGTGATCGGCTCATCAGAATCCAGTTCTGGATATCCTGTTGGGTTTGTATCGTCATTCTGGAGTCGTAGACACTAAGTTTGACGAATTTGAAGAACTTTGTCTTCGACATATTTTTCGGTACGAAGTGGGCCACATGTGGACCCCGCTTCGATCCAAAACTGTCAATTTTGCCCCTGTGTCCAAATTGCAGTTATAGGTAGTCAAATCTAGTAATTTCAAGTATTCTGAGAACATTGGTGATATTTGTTTCAGCATCTGGAGTTGTACATACAGATTCCACTTTTCCAGGAGTAGTTGACGGAGTTCAGAGCCCAGGCAAGTGTAGCTTGCCATACTTGCAGTAGATCCTGTTATATTATCTGCTTGTGATTTTTTTGTTTATATATATTCTTGTGATATGCCTGTTCAACCTTGGACCGTGAGACGTTCCTTAGCGCCCGAACAAGATTTCGGTATAGAAGTCGTACGCGAAGTCGTGCAACTTCACTTAGGGAGTTGATTCTACGATCCTAATTTTGCGTGCTTGCTTTAACAAGTACGTCATACCATAGGACACTTGACACTTTTTCATGTAACATAATCTTTTCTGAGTTATTCATGGTAATTCTGTATAGGCTTACAAGATTCGTGACATGAGACTTGCATATTATATGGATATCATTATGACTTGTTGCACTAGCTAGAGGTCATGATCTTGCGTGTTATGGACATAAGACATCGTGGACATGAGACATGAGGTTACATTGGGTAGGAAGAGATACACAAGCAACAGGCTGATTATTTATATATATATACTACTGGAGGTGTCTTAGACTCTGTCTTAGATCTTTGGCACATATACTGGAGTCGTGATACTACTTGCTGCTATGAGCTCCTCGACACAGAGCCTGTAGTGGTCTCAGCCTGAGTACTAGTGATTCTCTCATTTGCATTTTACTTAGCTGGTCACATAGCTTGCCCTGAAGATCTGTTCAAATTTACTTGCTGTATTTTATTTGTCTTGAGTGTTTATTGTACCTTGTTATGTCCCCTGAGGACCTGAATTCGGATGATGTCCCCTGGTGTAGACGAGGAGAGCTATCCCGAGGTTTACAGGGCAAGTGCTACTATTGGAGACATACAGGTTACAGAGGACAAGGTTATTCCGGATGACTTCTCTTGAGCACACAGTATTCTCACCATTCATTATTTATGCTTAGTGTTCTTGGATATTTGATCTTGTAGTGACTTCTGGATATTGTACATGGAGTTATTTTTCTTTCCATTCTGATGATGGGTTGTTCCCCGTGATATTATTTATATTACTTCGTTGGACAGGTCATTTTATATTATTGTGACTGGACTATCTCTTTGTGATTTCGATGCTTATCATGGATGAGATTAGATATATAGACTATGATAGGTATTTGTAGACTATTTTTATATATATTACAACTTAAGTGCACTATAACGGGTCTGTTAAATTAGGTTTGCCCATTGGAGTTGTGCTGCTGGCCATTGCCATGTGGCTAGTCCCTTGGTATTTTGGGACTGGAGCGTGACATGGTTTTTGTGTTGGCCCATGCATATCTACAAATATATTGCTTTGGTTCAACTAAGGGACCGAGCAAGCCTGAGATTAGGATAAGAATAAATATATAGAATCTCATCCACATATTGACACGTCCTTGACCTCTATATCAAACTCGAACTTAATTTCTTAACTTGCATCATGCTTGATTCATCTATACGAACCTCATAGTTTACTTTGTTTACAGAATAATGGACCCATGAGCCAGCGACGAGACTTCCGCATGTACACCACCAGGTGTTGTGGTTACCGACGACGATGGGGTAATGCCATCGAGTGGAGATCCCTCCACTTAATAAAGCAATCAAGCAAATCAGCATGCCTCGAGGTTCCGGCTAGACAACATTCTACCACTACCAAAATTTACTCCACCGATACCACCGATGCCAGCTTTTCAGCCAGGGCAGCCTATAGATGGACATCAGCTATTTCAGGTATTTTATGCAATAATGCAAGCTCAACAGTAGGTTCAACAAGAGCCCAACAACGCCAGGCAGAGAACTTAAGGAATAATATAGTGACAGCATTGGAGTAGGCGACTCCACCAGCCAGACAGCCATCGACATGATCCATCTCAGATTTCTGACACTTGAAGCCACATACATTCTCAGGCAAGGAGGAGCCCACGGAGGTCCATGAGTGGCTCACTAACATCCAACATCAGTTAGAAGAAGCAGAGCTTCCGAGAGAGCGTTGGATGACTAGTGTCAGGATGCAGCTGACGGATAATGCACGTCACTGGTGGCTCACTGAGGAGAAATGACTCGGACCATACCAAGTTACTTGGGAGGAGTTCTCTAGACTCTTTCAGGAGATGTACATTCCATCTATTGCTCGGGCAGAACTTCAAGAAAAGTTTAATCCTCTCACCCAGGACAATATGACGGTGGAAGAGTATAATGCGGAGTTTATACGATTGAGCTGCTTTGCACCTACACTGATCCCGTCAGAAGAAGAGAAGGCGGAGAAATTCTTTGACAGACTGAGCTTTGAACTATAGAGACAGATTGGCTCCGTTGCACCTATTTCTTATACGGATGTCCTTGCCGCAGCTCGACTCATGGAGTGCATCCATAGGAGGGAGTCCAGCCAGAAAAGATCATACGCATTAGTACCAGCTCGAGCACCACACGTGGAGCCTACAAAGTGACCCCAAATGAATCCACCACAGAGAGCAGCATCATGAACCCCATCCCTTCCTACTTGTCACTACTATGGCAAGGTAGGCCATATTAAGAGGGAGTGCAGACGTAAATTGGGATTATGTCTAGCTTGCGGATTCAGTCAACATTCAGCCAGGGACCCTGAGTATGGGAAAGAAATACCGATGGTTCATCGACCTGCTTTACCAGCACCGGAGCTAGTCCAGCAGCCACATCGACCAACTTATCCAGCACCAGGAGCACCACAGGCGGAAGATGGAGGATTCAGACCACCAGTACTGGGAGGATATAAGCCGATGCCCCCCTTGGCATCACAGGCAGCATTCTTCCAGCAGGCCCAGCAATAGCAGAGGGCACCACCACAGGGACATGGACAGGCTTTTGCGATGATAGTGGAGGAGGCACGGACTCGAGGAGTAGCGAGTATGGGTAAGATTTAATCTTATCATAGCTAGCTACAGTAACAAATATTCCTTGTAATACTTTAGCATGTGCATGTTAGTTCAATTTCCTAGCCTATACCTAGTATTATGTTAGCATGAACTTGCTAGTCTAGAGTAGTAATATGTAAATGGTACCCAAGTTTTCAGAAGATATAGTTGATCTTCATTCTAATCAGATTCCTTAACTCTTGAGTTACTCATCTCTTATTTTCTTGGAAAAAAAGTTTTCATTACTTCCCTACGTGTTCTGCTTGAACAAAACTCTCACCCTTTCTCTCAATTTTTTGTTATTCATGGTCCTTTATCCTTTGTGCCGTGCTTCAACAAATATCATTCAACCTCTTCATCTCTTCTAGAGCAAACCTTTCCTGACCGGTTATGTTTCATTTTTTTAATTACGAGGACGCAATTCTTTTAAGCTGGGTAGATTGTGAGCACCCAGATTTTTACACGCCTGCAGCACCGCTGCACCGCAGCAGCACCAGAGCGCTGCCACAACAGCCGCTCGGCCGACCGCATTAGCAGCAGTACCGTTCGGCCCCCCCTTTGTGCGTAGGTTTTGCCCTCCTTGCTCATCCATTTTGTGCCCCATCTTCGTTGGTATATTCACAACCTAACCCTCTAGGATTCCCTTCAAGTGGAACGAATTTAGGCACCCGGATTTAATCAGAAAATCGACCGAAAGTTGGCCGAAAAACTGTTCGAAAACAGTTCAGAAATTCAGTCCAAGTACACCTATTCATGTCCAATTTTCTACTAACTCATTAATTATTTTCAAGATATAATTGAAAGGACTTATTCATAATATAACCAAGATTTTTACTATTCTTTTAGTTTTTATTAGTTTGATTTAATGGTTAAATTATTCTGGTTCCCAAATGACCAAAAGTTTATTTTTAAAATACCCAAAATCTCTTATACGGGGTACGTTCTGCCAAACAAGGTAACTTCATTATGTGCGAGTTACACCGAAAGGCGCGTATCATCAACGCGGACGTGTGGGCTTTCGCAAAACTTGATTTGGACGTGTGTGCACGCCGGAATCAACGCGTATCCGTCAAAAAGCACCGACTCTGCCTATTCTGACACCTCGCCATAACTTCGTGTGTACTCGTCGATTCGTAAAGAAATATATGCCATTAGATTCACAACGTTACACTGGTCCTGCGACCCAAGTTTGGTTCGAATCTGAGAACGTTGACGAAATACCATTTCGTGGGCCCTACGGTTCCACATAGAGGACGATTTCGTGACCGGTTCATCGAAATCCAGTTCTGGATGTTCTATTGGGTTTGTATTGTCGTTATGGCCTCATAGATACCAAGTTTGACGAATTTAGAGAACTTTATCTTTGGGACATTTTTTAGGGCGAAGTGGACCACATGTGGACCCTACTTTGACCCAAAACTGTCAATTTTGTCCCTGTGTCCAAATTAGACTTATGGGTAGTCAATCCTAGCTATTTCAAGTGTTCTGAGAACATTGGTAATGTTTGTCTCAGCATCCGAAGGTGTACATGCATATTCCACTTTCCTAGGAGCAGTTGACGGAGTTCAGAACTCAGGCAAGTGTACCTTGCCAAACTTGCAGTAAATCCTGTTATATTATCTGCTTGTGTTTCTTTTTGTTTATATATATTCTTGTGATGTGTCTGTTCAACCTAGGACAGTGAGACGTTGGTTAGCGTTCGAACAAGATTCGGGTGTCGATACCGTACGCGGAGTCGTGCAACGTCACTTGGAGAGTTGATTCCACGATCCTACTTTTGCGTGCTTACTTTACCAAGTACGTCATACCATAGGACACTTGACACTATTTCATGTGATAGAATCTTTCTTGAGTTATTCATTATGATTCTGTATAGGCTTATAAGATTCATGACATGAGACTTGCATATTATATGGATATTATTATAACTTGTTGTACTAGCTAGAGGTCATGATCTTGCATGTTATGGACATAAGACATGAGGTTACATTAGGTAGAGAGAGACACACATGCTACAGACTGATTATTTATATATATATAATAATATAGGTGCCTTAGACTTTGTTTATGATCTTTGGCACATATACTAGAGTCATGATAATACTTGCTGCTATGGTCTCCCCGACATAGAGCCTATAGTGGTCTCAGCCTGAGTACTAGTGATGCTCTCATTTGAATTTTACTTAGCTGGTCACATATCTTTCCCTGAGGATCTATTTATATTTACTTGTTGCATTTTATTTGGCTTAAGTGTTTATTGTACCTTGCTATGTCCCCTGAGGACCTAGATTAGGATTATGTCCTCAGGTGTCGACGAGGAGAGCTATCCCGAGGTTTACGGGACAGGTGCTACTATTGGAGACGTACATTTTGCAGAGGACGAGGTTATTCCTGAGGACTTCTCTTGAGCACACAGTATTCTCACTATTTATTATTTATGCTTAGTGTTCTTGGATATTTGATCTTATAGTGACTTCTAGATATTGTACTTGGAGTTATTTTCCTTTCCATTTTGATGACGGGTTGTTCCCCGTGACATTATTTATATTGCTTGGTTGGATAAATAATTTTATATTATTGTGACTGGACTATCTCTATGATTTTGATGCTTATTATGGATGAGATTAGATATATAGACTGTGACAGGTATTTATAGACCATTTTTATATGTATTGCAGCTTAAGTGCACTCTAACAGGTCCATTAAATTTGAAGGTTTTTTGCACCCGAGGAGCATTGACAATCACATCGAGCAAGAGTATAGAGTGATCAGATTCCAATCGACTGAGATGGTTCACTGACACCCTATGGATAAAGTTCAGGAAGGACTGATTAGCCATAATCCGATCAAGGCGGGATTATTGAGCATTATTTCAAGAGCGGGAGTTGGACTACGTGAAGTTATTGCCTAAGAATGGAATGTGGATTAGGTTAGTTTCAAAGATGAATTGATTAAAATCAATTATCGATACCAGTTTTGGTGGGTTGCCTCATATTTTTCATTTATAGAGGTGATTGTGTTAAAGTCTCCTCCGCCTATCCACAGAATGTTGTTGTTCTCGTCAAAATTTTTGATCAGGTGTTCCCGTAGTGCTCGTTGTTGTTTCTTTGTTCTACCTCCATGCATGATCGAAAGAATGAATTTAGTTTTCATAGTCGGATGGCCAACCTCCACCGAGATGCTCTGGTTGTTCTTAGCTAATAATTGGAAGGAGAAATCAATCCCAAAGAACACCCATATGTCTTTACCTTTGCAGAGGGCAGTGGCGTAGCCTAACTTGATCCTATAGAATTCGAGTTGATCTGGAGAGATCTTTGCTTCTATTACTACAAGAAGCGATATATTATGGAGTAGTTTGAGTTTCTTGAGATAATTCAAAGTGTCATACCCCACGATTCCCCTCGTATTCCAAATAAAAATGCAGGTCATGATAATATTTTTAAAGAAGTTTTCAAGGCTCTGTCCGTAGATCTAAGAGACATCTTTGGAGTAGAGTTAATGTTGCTTTGCTTATCTTTGCTTTGCTTATTGTACTTTCTTTTTGGGGTTGTAGGCAACTTTGGGGGAGGTAATAAGGGGATTTTGAGTAATAGTCTATCATCCCTGTTAGTCGAAAGATTACAGAGAGCATCCCAAATGGATACGCTCAAGAAGTTTGGAGGTTCAGATGACATCTCCTTCTCTACCGATGTGTTACAGACTGTTGATTACTTGTCTCGGCATGATTGGGCAATGTGCCGAGAATGAGTAATTTGTTCTACTGGTCTCTTCTTCGTTGTTGCTGCTCTTCGCTTCTATTTTTACTTGGCATTTCTGTTAGAATTTGTGAAGACCTGAGGATTGGATAGAATGGTAGTTGGATGTTGCAGAGGGATTTTTATCTTTATTATCATGTGGTAATAGCTATGTTTGCCAGAGGGACTTAGATACGAGAGAATTTATTGTTCTCTCTCTGTATATTTTGGATACTGTTGGTAATGGTGGAGGACACTCTCGGTTGAGGATGGGCTCTGGTTCGTGGGAGATGGATGCTCTATGGGTAATGCACTCTGCTCTGGGGGGACTTTCTCGCTTAGTTTAGTCTTCTTCATTTCTGATAGGGTGGGTACTGTTTCTCAGGAGGTGGGTGCACTGTGGGTGTTGTATTATGCTCCGAATGCCCCTTTCTTACTTAGATGAATCTCCTTCGTCCTGGTTGCTGAATGCATCTCTACGCTACGGTGAGGTATTTTCAATACCACTAGAGTATCTTAGGGTTTATCTTGTTCCTTTCCTTTTCATTTTTGCTCTTCTTTACTATTTTATTTTTCTACGATGATGTATTGCTTGCATGACACTGCGATATGACCTTGATGACGGCATAAGGAGCAATAAACTGGGTGATTCTCATATTCTACGGTCTGCCACACACTGTCCACCTATGGTAGGAGGATTATGATGCAGTCTGGAAGAGGTTTTCCAACATCCACCTCCATGAAAACCCTTGCTCAACTAGGGCGAGTAAGGGTCTCTGTTGCACGGTCTAATTTGAGGGAAGTGCCAATGCTTGTAGCTAGCAAGAATAGGGCGACTTTGTCAAATAAGAAGGAGGGAAGAGCTAGAAATGATACCCAGACTGCTGCTATAGGTGTCTCGCGGGATGGCGCGAAGTCTGATATCCATTTGTAAACACGCATTGGGGCACCAATAATGGTCCAGAGATTCTTGGATCTGAGCCTAAGAAAGTCTTCTTCGAATCTAGGTCGAATCAACAAATGCTTGCCATCGATAACTCCTACCTCTACTGTGCCACAAAATTTGAATTCTTCTCGGGCTTCCGAATGATATCTACTGAGGGTCTGTTGGAGAGAATTCGCCGATTAACGCGAGATGGAATGGAGCTACCAAGGTGTCGACTTCCGAAGCCGAAAAAGTTATAAAAGGGAATCCTTGAAAACACCAACAACTTTTGGAGTAAAAGCATCTATTGAGGAGGAGAAAGGGGAGATGGGGGAAGAGTGGAACTCGGGGATAGAACCAGTCGGAGCGGGGTGCCGAACATCATCTGCGAAGGAGCCGAATATCAGAGCAAGCTCAGATCCAGACGAAGGGGGAGGGTTGCAGGGAAGAGGTGGTGAAGAAATGGTGGGGATGGAGAAAAAGATGGTAGAGAAGGATAGGGATGGAAGAAAAAGAAAAGGGAGAGGCCGAGGGGACCAACCAGAAGATTGCCGGGAGATGGCAATCATAGATTGGGTTCTCCCCCAAAATTGCCTAAGTGGCAAAAGCGAAAGGGAATAATATATATATATATATATATATATATATATATATATATATATATATATATATAAAATATTTTTTAATATTATATATTATAGATATAGTTTAATAATTTAATGAGTTACTAGTAGAAATTATTTATATACTTTTAACTTTAGTGTATATTATCATAAAATATAGGTATATCTAAATAATATAAATTATTCAAAATATTTGTTACTCAATATATATATATATATATATATATATATATATATATATATATATATATATATATATATATATATATATATATATGCGATCTCTTATGGACACAATCAACGCCCTATCGGTGAAGCTGTGGTGGACTCTGGGCACTCATCACACTCTTTGGACTAATTTCTTTCCAGCGAGGTACTTCTCTCGCACACATCCATCCATAGCGATCGCTAACATATCAACTTCACCATGTGGAAATGCCTCCTTATCGGTCGGGCACTTGGGGAAAAATACATGCTACTCACTGTTGGGTCGGACAAGGGAGCATCCATTCTCGAACGCTGGTGTAGGCCGAACCTTCTTCAACCGTTGAATCAAAGGGCAGGAGCTTGCAAGATTAAAGACTATTGCCTTGGAGAGGGGCGGGATTTTAACCTCTTCACTCAGGACTTCGGGCAGCACTCGATGTAAGTACTAAGAGAGAGCAACATTAGCATCTCCTCTAAGGAGGATGGATTCAGTTGGGGCCCTTCTGCAGACGACGTCTTTTCTGCAAGATCTGCTTAGAAAATGGCCCTCTTCCAGGCGCTTGGTCCATCGCTCCCCTTCCCTAGTTGGAACCTCTCCACCCCAGCAAAATGGTCGATACTTTTTGGCGTACGCTAGGGAAGAAAATCTTGACGGACGACGTTCTCAAATGCATCGGATCCTCGATCCCTTGTAGATGCTCCTGTTGTCATCATCCTAAAGAAACCATCGACCATCTCTTCTCTAATAGCACCGTAGCAAAGCAGGTATGGCAAAACTTCCAACGAATTTTCAGAATCATTCACCAGGAAGGCACCCTATATGACTTCTGGCTTGGGGAGGCGGTATTCACCCCCACCTGCAAGACATAGTCTCAGGCGCAATTATTTGGATAATTTGGAAGAATATAAACAAACTCATTTACAAAAATTGCTCCTTTACTCCCACGTAGCTTATCGCAGAGGTCATAAGACAAATTACCAAGGTACTATGCATGTGCACTCATCTCACAACCGAAGCTTAGGTATTGTTCCAAGCGACTGGCAACCATCCCTCATAGTTTTTCTCACACTTTTGTCGTTTTGGTATACTTTTGTCATAGTTCCCCTGTCCGGTCATGCCATCTGTGGTACTTTGTAGCCCGAGACATTCCTTTGCATTAATGAAGATGATTTGCTAATATATATATATATATATATATATATATATATATATATATATATATATATATATATATAAACTATTTTTAAATATTATATATTATAGACATAATTTAATAATTTAATGAGTTACTAGTAGAAATTATTTATATACTTGTAACTTTAGTGTATATTATCATAAAATATAGGTATATCTAAATAATATATTTTATTCAAAATTTATGTTACTCAAAATAAGATATTTATATATACCTATACTTTAGTTAAGATATAGATATATGCATATGTAGGACTCACTAAATGGTTTTGCAAATACTTCTTTTGTCAAGGGGTCAAGAGGAAATAAGTTACCTATTTAAAACAAAAGAAGAATTAATGCTATTATTCTCCTTATTATTTATTTGAAAAAAAATAAAAGAAGCAGTAACAACAGGTTATGCATTACTTTATCTTACTTTCTTCTGTATTTTATTTTCTTCTTCTTCTTCTTCTTTATTTTGACATAGAGAGAGAGAGAAGAAGAGTGACGCATGGTAGACGATGGACGGAGTAGCGTAGAGGGCTATGGTTAGCAGGTGGTTGGTTATGACTGCTTTGTCATGAGTGCACGTAGAGTTTGGCATCACGAGTCGGCAGTTTGTGAAATAGGAAGGCCAAGGGACAAGAACTGGCATGGTCGGTTTGCAGCTTACGGCTGTCAGAGATACGAGAGGTTCAGGAAGGAGACGGAGTACATAGGAAGAGAGAGGTACATGTGTGCTATTGTAGAAATGAACAGTAGAAATTAAGATGGCGGAGAGAGATAAGGTATTTTGATATGGATGAGAGAGAGAGAGAGAGAGAGAGAGAGAGAGAGAGGTGATATGGGCTTCTTATATAAGTTTTTTCAAAGGATATAAGTTAGTTGGCATTTAGAACCAAGGAATAATGGTGTCATGCTAATTATTGTAGCAAGTTGATATGTATAAAATAATATATATATATATATATATATATATATATATATATATATATATATATATATATATATATATATATATATATATATATATATATATATATATATATATATATATATATATATTTCAATTGTTATAAAGAAAACCGTCTATATATATATAGACGACTTAGCCAACTCATTTTAAATCTTCTTTATAAAAATTGAAATAATATATATATATATATATATATATATATATATATATATATATATATATATATATATATATATATATATACACAAATCAGTAAGATTGATGAATCACAATTAATGCAAAAATATCTAATTGGAAAGCAATAGTCACTTTCATAATCCTCCAAGCTACCAACAAATTAATTATACCATTTGATCCCTCTCTTATGTCAAAATTGGAATAAAATGCATCGTGGTTGGTTTGACCATGAATCAATTGATTCTTTAGAACTTCTTGTTATTTTATTTTATTCAGACATGGATTCGAGAAAAGTTTAGTATATATATATATATATATATATATATATATATAGAAATATAATTAAAATATTATAATTAGCTTTAATAACATAAAAAACACGTATAAAATCCTAAACGTTCATGTTCCATTTCTAGATATGTGATTTCTTGAGCATATATTGCGTATCCAAGAGGAAAAAAATTATTTATTTTTATTGCTACTTTTGTGCATTGCAAGTTGGTCATAAGACAACTATTATCCATTACATTACCGCTTGCCTCAGTTTATTCTCTCATCTACTTGTAGAAAAATATTTAATACTTATCACCTAGACACGTATCTTTTTCACATACATATAGACAAAGTACACACCGCATAATTTTTTAAGGGACACATCTGCACTTGTTGGCATATTCAAAAAATTTAAACACTTTGGAGTTTTGTTAATTTTAATATAAAATTACTTTGGTGCCAAATATTATATTTTTTTTATGAATAAAATTATATTAAGTAAAGGGCTGACTGACATATTTGTGTATTTCTACGTAGTGTGTTTATCTCGATCATAGGCCTAGAGTAATATTTAGGTTTCTCAATTTATCCTTTAATGGTATTTCACTACTACTCTTCAAATTTTTCATAATGGTTAACAAAATTTTAAGCAAGGAATCACGAGTTTTTTTTTTACCAACAAAGAAATAATTTATTCATATTTGAGTAATTGGAAAGTGTTAATTATATAAATAGTAGTTAAAAAAAAATGTACGTTGCCCTTGTTCGCTACTTCTTTTGTTCCTCATTTTAGTGAATTAATTACCTTCCTTGTTTCCTCCACCCTCTGAACTAACTCCATTCTCTCTCTCTCTCTCTCTCTCTCTCTCTCTCTCTCTCTCTCTTATTAATTCCCTTTTCTCCCCTCTTCCCATACCTATCTATTACTTCCACTTTCCTCTCTCTCTCTCTCTCTCTCTCTCTCTCTCTCTCTCTCTCTTTCTTTTTTTCTTTCTTTCTTTCTCTCTTTCTCTCAGTTGCCTTCAATAATGGTTGATTCCTTACCAATCTCATCAAGGAAGAGAATAAAAAGATCGAAGAAGAAAGCCTCTTCATCAACCACCCTCCTCTCTTACCTCCCCTCTATTGATGATGTGGACAACTTCACATCCCTCCATGAGCCTCTTCGCCTTCATATATTAACCTTGATCCCCTATAAGGCAGCGATACGGTCTGGTGCTCTCTCTTCCCAATGGCGTGACCTTTGGAAGATTAGGTACTCTCATCATCACCCTTGTAAGCTCAATATCCACCAACCCAACTCACTACATGTTGCTATAAGAATCCTCAACTTCTACAAACCCAATATCCCTCTCAATTCCATCCATCTCTCCAATCATTGTAACTCAAATGATCATGGTGACTACCTCCATAGATTTGTTAAGTTAGCTTCCCAACATCATCTTGAAGATCTTAGTCTGGAACTAAGTGATACAACCCCTCATTTTTTTTTATTTGGGTTATCATCCGACTTCCCCCATCTAGTCCATCTCTCCCTTATTGGCTTCTTTCTTGCTAATAGTCCTTCCTACTTCAAGCAATTCACTAACCTTGAAGTCTTGAACCTTTATACCATAAATATCAATGATTCTGCCTTGAGAAGGATTATTTCCTACTGCCCACTTATTAGAACTGTTGACGTACGTTGTTGTCCAGAATTAAAAAAGGTGGTTATTTGGGCTCTACGAACAGGGTTAAATAAATTATCAAATGTCGTGGTAGTTAGATGTGATAACGTAGAAGAAGTGAACGTGGGCGCGAATATTCATTTGAAGAAGTTTCATTATTATGGAAAGATTTTGAATGAGTATTGTTTGGAGAACCCGTTGTTGCTGGAGGATGTGTACATGAGTTTCCAAAGAAAGGGAGAGAACATCTTTAGTACTGGTCAGATGGAGAAGCTTGGATCTCTTCGTCTGGTGAGGATATTGACAATTTGCAGTCTTGCCTTTAGGTAGTATATCCTTCTACTTCTTCAAAAATCTATCCCTCCAAATCTTTCTCCCCCAAGCACAAAACAAAGATACAACATAGACACAGAAACACGCATACTATCATAAATGTACATACTAGCTTATGACACACTAATTTCAAAATTAGGTACTATACTTTTTGATATAGATAATAAGTGCTACAATCTGAAGCTAAACACAAAGATATCTACAATATGCATTTGGATTATAAGTTATCATATGATATGTGTGATAGAAGTTTGTGTGAATTTTTTTTTATTTGTAAAATATAAATAACTACAATTACAATTGAAAGAATTGTTTTTTAAAATAATAAAAATAAATACATTCTAATCAACAATTTTCTAAGAATTCAAAGCACATGTACATTGTAACTCGTCTATGAAGAAAAAGACTACATTCTTTTATCAAAATCTTAATTACATTTATTACTTAAACAGACTAATAAAACTATTCCTAATCAAATCTATATTCGAGGATGGTCTGACTTAGATGAACGTCAAAAGAAATCACTATAGATTTCCTAGAAGTCATAAATATAACTTAAAAACGTAAACAAGAGAAAACCTATATGAGAGTTCTCCAAGCTTGGGGACAAAGCCACCTTCATGTAGTCGTGGAATTGGTAGATCAACAAGCAAAGACGAGCGTAATGTTGTCGTGGATATTAGTGCATGTATGAGTTACCTGGAACCTCAACTACCTATTTTTGCATACGTCAAGATTATCCTTATGGTTTATCCTCATACTTTTTAGTATACTTTGTGGTGATTTACACTTTACTTCCTAAATTGATTAAAAAAATATTCAAAGATCGATTTAATTGACATATTTTAAAACAAAAAAATGAAGAAAAAAGATATAGTAACTGAGTTAAATTAGAAACTAAAAATGTTTGAGTTTTCGATTGCTATTAAATTAATTTTTCATCCATGCTACAAAAATATGAAGATAAAGCTTAAGTACATAAAGGTAGACTAGTCCCAAAATTTATAGTAATAGATTCACACGTTCTTTACTTTTATAGTATTGTATATGGGTGGGTGTGTATACACACACACACATACACACACACACACACGCACACACACACACACACACACACTCATATAATATTATACAAGTAAATAACAGTAAATTCATCATCATCATATATATATATATATATATATATATATGTTGGTTGGGATTTTAATTTTAGAACCCAAGCACATTTTCTCTGAATATGATAATATAAAAAAAAGCATCTAGGGATCCTCCTTTTTTGCATATCACACCAGATCCATAGTCTCCCATACTCTAGGAGTCTAGGAGAAGGTAGCTTTGCTTGCTAGGCTCGACTATGAGAAGATAATATTTGGAGAGTCAAAGTTGAAAAGAGAATACAGTGGAGACGCGGTGGGGCCTGTAACTCAACATATTAGAACATATGGCAACAAACGATGACGTCGGGGGTAGCTGAGTCATAAGATCTATTTCTTCCATTGTTCGTCTCTTTTATTGCTCGATTAAATAAGGAGTCATAGGAGTTAGGGTTCCACGACCATTCGAGGGTCTATTTGTGCTTAAAAAGAAAAAAGAAAAAAGAAAAAAGAAAAAAGAAAAAAGAAAAAAGAAAAAAGAAAAAAGAAAAAAAAGAATATATATATATATATATATATATATATATATATATATATATATATATATATATATATGTCGGTTGGGATTTGAATTTTAGAACGCAAGCGCATTTTCTTTGAATATGATAATATATAAAAAATAAAAGTATATAGGGATCCTCCCTTTTTGCATATCACACCAAATCCATAGTCTCTCATACTCTAGGACTCTAGGAGAAGGTAGCTTTGTTTGCTAGGAATATATATATATATATATATATATATATATATATATATATATATATATATATATGTGTGTGTGTGTGTGTGTGTGTGTGTGTGTGTGTGTGTGTGTGTGTGTAAGATAACTGAGATTTGGAATTGAAGTAGAAGCGACTTGTCTTTCTAGAAAGTTAAATGAGCCTATTATCCTTTTCTTTTTTTGCATGGATTGTTTCTTCTAATCATAATCCAAAAAGTTACACTTTGGTACCTAAAGTATTAATTGGGTGATGTTTTTTTTCTGTAATTTTAGTCCTTATTCTTGTTATAAAAATTCTGAAATTATGTGATTGTCAATTTGAAATATGAGACATTTATTTTTATATTATTACAGGATTTTATTTTTACGCTGGAGATAATTGGTTTTGTATTATCTTCATACTCTCATAGGCAGTTTTGATGGTAAATAAATTGTCTAACTTTTCTCTTTTGTGTTAACTGGTGGTTTCTAATAATTTGTATTCAATTTTTTTAACTAATTATCTTTATTTTGTTGGTTTGGAACTAACAGGTGTTGTTCTCGGGAGCAAACAGTAATGGGAATATGCAAAGCTTTGACTGCTTGAAAGAGCTTCAATTGTTGATGGATACAATGTCTAATAACAATCTTAACGACATACATGCTTTGTTCCAAATATGTCATTTCCCTACGTTGGAGAAACTCTTTATAGAAGTAAGTATTTAATGCTTTCAACACTAATGATGTAACATATTCTCATCTTCTAAAGATTTCTAATATTTATATATATATATGATTATGTAAAGCTCCCAACAGCATATGAAAATTTGTATACTACGAACTTATTTCAAGCTCCAGAAGTGGTCCCTCTGCCAGAATATTTTACTAGTTTGAAGACTATAAGGATCAAAAACTTTAAGGGTCTTCAATTTGGGATGCAGCTGGTTGAATTCTTTTTGTTAAAAGCCGTGAATCTTGAATCCTTGATTCTAGTCATACCTGAGAAGGGGATGGAGGATGATTATTTGACTGATGTGCAATGGCGTTCTCATATGGTACAATACTTTTCTACACAGTTTAGTCAAATTCCGAAGTCTTCAATGAAAGCTAGAATTGTTGTATATGAGAATGTTGATTCTCTGGCATGTTCAGCTCATGATCTTGTCGACTATAAGATTTAGCATTTTCAAAAAAACTTGTGCTAGTTCGTGTACCCAAACTGTTTAAATCTTCTCTAGTGACAATAAAATTGTGTGTCCCTTTACCAAGTATATTTTGTTTTGGAGATTTGAAAGTATTCAAAATATAGTATTTCCTAAACAATACTATTTATATATCATGTGTGTTTGATTGAATATAGATGTCTTATCAAAGCCTCCTTGATGCATTAGAGACACCAATTTTAGCAAACCTTGATGGAGTTATATGTATTGCTGATTGTATTCATTTCTTTTTGTTACATATATGTTATAATCTGGGTATGTCTATAGTCTAACATTTGTTCTAAGAAAGTATATTATTTATTTGTTTGTTATGTAAAAGACAACCTTTTATATGCTACTTCAAATGAAAATTCTAAATTAAGATGGTTGGTTTCATGTCATTCTAAGGATGAATGAGCGTTGGTTGGTTTTGACACCCTAAAATTCTTTGGCGATGTACTTGATCGATTTTTTGGTACCCATAAACAATTCTTATGAAACTTTTATGAAAATTATTGATCTTCCTAGTGAGTCATTCTTATATCTAAGAAACTACAAGCACAACCCCATACCATTAGATTCATTTCATACAGTAACCATAATAAAGCATCTTCTCGTCCAAATAATAATAATGAACATGCATTGTGTCAATAAATATTGTACATTGAATCTTAAATTGGAAGAGTTGTACATTAAGTGTAGTTGATGAAAAAGGAGGGATTCATTGTTTTTTTCCTTGACAAACTAGTTCTTACTGTTCATGCATATATTGTTTAAAATACTTTTATTTCTTTGGTGAATTCTTATGTAGAAGACTGGCCAATATCCAAAGGTTAGGGGCCAATTTGGTTTATAGTTTTAGAATTAGATGTTTGCTTTTACTTCATTTATGGAATACTTAGCTTTGCTAGCATTTCAATAGTGGGCACATTTGGCTCTGAATGGAAATGAGGGTCGAAATACTAATAGAGACTTTTCCTAAATTTGTTAGACTAAACTTGGTAAATACCTTCATATTAGTGTAAAAAAAAATATGATAGTTTTATTAAATTTATAATCCTGAATATCTATATGATATATGTATAAATGAAAGAGTAAGAAATGGCAATCATTTCTAACTTTTACTATGATTGCTAAGCCTTTATTCAATTGTGTTGGAAAATAAATGAATAAAAAATTTCTCTTGCAAACGCGTTCAACAACAATTAAATTAACAAATATTTTACACTGTGCTTGACTTTACTATAACTTCAATTTTTTTTATTATACGATATATCTAACCATCCAAGATTATAAAACAAGTTGATTATTTTAAGGAAACAAAAATTAAATATTTAAATATTGGAATATGCCTAACATTTTCTCAAATGTATATACTGTGCTACAATTAATCACTAACAACCATAAAAAGTCTTGATGAATGTAGCGATAAATTAGATATTTTTAACATATATCAACTTTTCATGGTATTGAATCATATTAATCAATATGTTTCTAATGTAATAGAACACTTTTGATATTTGCCTTTAAATATATCCATAGTTCAAAAACTATTTCTACCATTTCATGAAAATTTTCTTATTGTGAATTTTATTTAGTAATTGTTGTTAATACCTTCTTTGAATCATTTTTCTGTAATCTAAGCTTGGAGAAGCAAGAGATAAAAGGACCCTATGGAGATTATGATCAAAAATTCATAATAGAGTCCAACCACAAAGACCATATTTGTTAGCTTCATTCATAAGGGTAATAGATTACCCTGTACAATAGAGTTCAAAATCATCACAAACTTCCCAATTTTCTTTTCTATTTTAATTTATCAATTATTATATGATGTTTTATTAACTTTCCACATTTAGAAACATATACATGTATAGACTATAAATGACATATTATATGTCCATGACATCAAAGGGATGAAATTATGGAATTAGAATAGATATTCAATATAATAAAATAGGGCCAATTTAAGGTACCCTGTAAAATGAGGCACAAAACAAAGCCATTAGAAGAAATTTCTATGAGTTACGAAGGAAGCTTTGGACTTATATTGTTCATGGGCTGAGAACAAGAGTTTAATTCTATGGGGTCGAATCTTTGGTTGTTCCTCGGCGACTGGATTGATTGTAGGTTCGTTTGAGCTTATAATGTGATGCAAAATAAAATCATTTGAATACTTTCTCATTTCTCTGTCCATTACATTTAGTGACCACCATCCATATTATTACCACTTGACTCAATTTCTATCTATTTTCTATTTTGAGAAATGGTTATCAAACTCGTCATCCGATATGCATGTTTATCACGTACATATGGGCAAAATACATGATTCTAACACCCACCAAATTTCAAGATTAAGACATATCAAAGTATGCAAAGGTTTTATGCATTTTAAAATTTAAATGATCAAATATCATATAACTTCACTAACTCATTCCTAAATGATGGCTTATTGTGTAATAAATTAAATTCATAAGCCAAGTTCTTCCACATATTGTTTTAGGTAAAGATATTTAACAAGTATTTCTTCTTTTAGATATATCAATTTTGAAAGTACTATTTGTTTTGTATCTTCACATTAAAAAAAAAATTTAATCCATGTTTACATAGTAAAATATACCATGATACTCCTACATGTTTTATAGAAATCATATGGTAGTCTTTAAATATATTGTGTGTAGATTTAGGTCCAAGATATCGTTCCTAAAACTTACTTCTTAAATAAAGTAGTGGTGCAATTGGACAATATAAACTTAAAGTACTAGTTATTTGGCAAGTGTGAATATTAATCTATATATTAATAATTATGTTATTTTTTATATATAATATACAATCTTTGAATTACAAATAGTAATTGTTCCTACATCTAGCAAGTAGAAGTGTGGTCTTAGTACAAAAGTTACTTGCAATTATAAGCATGAGTATAATGAGATAACCAAATAAGTGATATCATTCATGTCATATTTATCAATCAAGAGTCACCATCTCATATAAGCTCGTCAATATATTATAAGATTAAAGTAATTTATCTCCTACTTTTATTAGGCAGAGTATGCCATGTTCCTTCATAGTACCACTTCATAATTATTCATTAAGGATTCATGTACAAGTTATTAAAGCCCCATCTACATATACGACAAAAATCTACTTATATCTTGAGCCTCTTTACGCCATATTTGTGTCTCATTGAACTAGACTATCATAGAGAAATTCACAAATTTAGAAAGAAAAATTATAAGTTCATTTGCAAATTATAAATTATATTCTTAATTACACAAGACATAAAACACTCAATAAAACCCAGCCAATCAACCAGAAGAAGAAATTTGTGTCTCGTTGAACTAGACTATGATAGAGAAATTCTCAAATTTAGAAAGAAAATTTATCTGTTCATTTGCAAATTATAAATTATATTCTTAATTACACAAGACACTCAAGGAAACCCATCCAATCAACCAGAAGAATAAATTTGTATCTCATTGAACTAGACTATCATAGAGAGATTCTCAAATTTAGAAACAAAATTTATAAGTTCATTTGCAAATTATAAATTATATTCTTAATCACACTAGACACAAAAAACTCAAGAAAACCCAGCCAATCAACCAGTAGAACAAAGCCTCTCCATAGTTACCACCCCCTTTAGCCCAAACCTCAATGTTTCTTACTGTATAGCATATCGAACCATCAACGAAAAATCATCCAAGCCCAAATAATATTCTCAACTTAGTTTTGTGAGCAATTTTACCAAGCAAAACAACAACGAGAACTTATCCAAGATCTTAGCCGTTTTTTAAACTCCGTTTGAACCTGGCTGCCTGCCTCCATTCTCTAGCTCCATGCTACACATAAATTATCTTCTTTGTCCCAGACTACTTCCCCCAAAAGCATAGACATCTTGCTCCCCTATGAAGTTAAATGCCATATTTAGTCTGAGCTCGCCTTTGGTTAGAGGACGCCATATGAAGATTATTTTGGACCGTTCTTTGCCTTTTTAACATAGACACGTCCATGAATTCCTTTTCTACCATGATTGCAACTCACCATTACTTTCATAACCTCATGATCCACCACATCTTCAACTTAGGAGCACAGAAGGAATACTCTTCATGTCGAGCTTTATTTCGATTTGTCTACAGTACCGAAACTACCATTGTGACCATAATAGTCAAGATATAACCATTAGGTAAAATTCTTCAGAGCTGAAATCGATAAACTAACCCACAATAGGTAATGCTAACTGATCATAACCTCCCCATATGATCCCAAACCCCTAGCGAGCTCCCCATGAGAAAGCAAGTGATCTCGCAATTCCTCAGTAGGGATCTAGCAACAAGAATACCTCCCCAATGATTTCAGAGCATTATTGATAGGAAGATTATAAATTCTTTGAAGAAAATCTTACCACAAAATAATTGACCACATCGACGGAATGAATCCCTTCTAAATTGCAACAAAATTTGGGTTCAAAGGGCGACGAGTAGTAACCACCTACCATACCAAAGATATGATAAATTGCCTTGACTTAGTGCAACTCTATACTAGGGAATCACTTGCCCCTATCAAAATATACAGATCCAATCTTAGCAACCTAGCCATAAACTCCTCGCCAAAATTGATAGATACCCGATCATCGTCCATGTTGGAGTTTTCCTTATGAAATGGCTAGAAAGATAATTCCATATTAGAAAACACTCCATATGGGTATCTCAATATAATATCATGCATGGTGTTGAGAGATGCAGATGGGGTGGTGGCCCAAGTGGGTGCCATGTAGAATGGTTTCCTAGAAGGATTAAGTTAAAATATCTCAAGAAAGCATTTATGCTTTTTTTACTCTTCTGGAAAAAATTTCTTAGGAGGTAAGCCCCAAAGGGGCTTAGCAACTCGGACTCAGAATCGAGCAAGGGAGAAGGGCTCTGGTGAAGGGCAAAAAGTGGTGCTTTAATGACGCACTTTATACTTTGTACGTCTGCATCGGTCGTATGGCATTTGTGCACAAATGTTGTGCTCGTTTTTTGTACGAGTTGCATGTGAGGCTATGTGTGGGCTACTCACGTATGTACGTCAATATGTATGCGCGCATGCACTACTGCAAGTATACGCATATGAGTCACTCCGTTGTTGCACCTATGTGTGCATATGCAACTGCTGGTGTGTTGTTGTAAGCATATGCGTAAATAGAGCTGGTTGTGCATATATCTCTGCTGATTGTGGGATTTGGACGAATATGGAAAGAATGAGTCAATTATTTAGATTCTATTTTTATGGGATTTAAATTTATTTGATTGCTATCTTTCCAAAATTGGTTGGAGGGCAGCATAGGGTTAGGGTTTCCTCCCTACTCTATAAATACTCTCTGCACGCCTCCTTTAAAAAGTTACTTCAAAATTTAGAGACATAAAAGAATATCTTATTGTTACAGCCATTGGTGTCTAGTAGTCCATTCGAGTCAGCAACAGAGGTGACAGTGAGCGTTCCAGAAGTTCTTCGTGAACTTGCTGGTTCTTAGGAGCGAATTTTCTAGAGGGCGAATTTTGTTTTAAGTAACAGTGATCCTTATCACCCCAACAAGCTGTATTTTTGTCTTCTTCTACTTATCTCTTCTTCAAGTTGTAAACTTTTTGTCTCAATTGCAACACGTTTGCAAGAAAAAACAAATTTAAGATTCTGGTAGTTGTAAACAAATATTATATTATATTATATATAATGTTTTGTTGGAATTGAGATCTTCAAAGAGCAAACTCATTTGCGTGAAACTATGGGTCTCAACTTCAACTTCAGGATCAAACAGAGAGTAGACTGAAAAGTTTGTGTGTATCTCTATTCCTAGTTCTAGTCTACCATCTTTGATCTACCTTGGGATTAATAATCTCAAATCAAGATCCGAATAAGTTGAAGAACAACCATTCAAGTCTTCTTGATATAAGTTTTAACAAACTTGAAAAGTTTGACGGTTAGTACTAAAATATCTGAAAAAAAGATTAGTCTCAATCTTTTACTCATGAACATTAATTACATATTGATAGATACCGAGTCTACACTTTCGGATACTGATAATGCTCGAAGGATTATTTAGGCCACAGCTTTTCAAACAAAAGGGAGGGCAAACAAGAACCTCTGTAAACTATTGATTTTGAATGCTATAAAAGATTTAAGGTGGAATTATACAATAAGACGATCCATGCTAAGGACGACTAAGAGTCTCTAGAAAAGCATTACAAGTCTAATGAGAAGAGATCCAAGATTCATATCACAAACAAGTTCTATAAGATGCAATTTGAGGACTACAAGGTGATGTTTCCTCAAGTTAAAAAAAATCTCAAGTTCATTATGTGGGGTATTGTCTCCAAGTTTCGTCCTAGATGGAACAAGTTTATTTCGGACATATACCAAAGGAAGGTGGAGATAGACCTAGAACTCTTACTGAATGCAACTCTAGAGGGGGGTGAATATAGTTTAACAATAATTACTCTAACAATATCCAATAATCCAAGTCTAATTACTAACAAAAATATTCAACAATAATATAGACAAATAAGTAAAGGGTAATAAGTCACAAACACTAATACCGTGATGTATACTGGAATTTCTTGTAGAGAGAAATCCAGTCCCAGGTAATCTTGTCTTGTGTTAATCTACTATTAGAAAAATTACATACAACACAAGTTTTGATCCGAAGAGCTTGCTTACTTTTTACAGCCACGTGCTTTGATCCAAAAGGCACGCCAACTTCATAATTGAAATGGAAGACGAGACTTAGAAATTTTTAAGTTAATACAACTAGAACAACTTCTAACCAAACTGTACTATGGAACTTAGAGGGCTTGGTAAGTTATTTGTTGGAGACGGAAAAGGTTAAAGCTCATAATATATCTCACGTTATAAGAGAGTGAGAATAGATTGATGAGAATGGTATAGAATTCAAGGATATTTAAAGGCTTTTTGGATATCGAGTTTGGGCAGAGTTCGGTCACCAAACGTTCAAAAATTCGAATGTTGGCACCATATTCTCCTGGAGGAACAAGAAACTAGGGTTGCAGGGTCACAGGGACCAAATTTGGCCCGAGTTCGATCAGGGACCAAAATTGGTCCAAATTCTGTCACCCTGTGTCCAGAACTCGGGCCGAACTCGGTCCCTGTGAGTATGGTAGAGTTTGGGATTAGTTCTAGTTTGAGTGGAGTTTGATATATGTTGGCTAGTTTGAGTGGACTTAATCTCATTTAGGTGCCAATGCGACTTCGTCTTACATAAGTACTAGACTCAAATAAAATATCCAAAAAATAAAATATTAAATATATAATGAAATAAAAATAACTAGACATAAACTTTCAGCATTCTTCTTATGAAGCAATAGTAGTAATTTTCTTCTTGTGAGTCAGTTGTACCATATTGCGTTATATCGAATCAAGGTTTAGTTAAATATCAAAATTAAGTTAACCATGATATTGGTACAACAATCTCCCCCATTTTGATAATTGACAAATCATGACCAAGATGAAAATTTAACTCTGATACAAAAAAATTAATGGCACCCCACAATATATGAGAGCACTTCTGTGAAGTATTGTCTCTTGTATGAAACAACTAAGGAGCATCAGTATTAGGATGTTATCCAATGAGCCACTGAGTATTAGCATGTTCTCCCCATTTGTTATTTCATCGAAATGGATGCCTCACCATTAATTGTTGAAGCAATATACAAAATAACGAAACAAACAAGAGTTAAGCAGCATACAAAAAATGTTTAAGTATAACATCGAATCATATTGTGATGAAGAAAGTATACATAGATATCATTGCAAATTAGAATGTGTACTTACTCCCTTGGATACATTACCTATTATCAAGTCTTCTAGATGATCTACTGTGAATCGTATCTTCTTGGGAAAACTCTCCAGATAGTTTTTTCTAGTAGTTGTATGTTCAGATGATGATTCTTTGTTGGGTGTTACATCAACATCTTCATCATCACTATCATTGGGTACCTGTCTGTTAAGCTCATCAAAAGTAATTATTTATAGATTCATCAACAATCAAAGAACAATTATTAAAAGCTTAAAAAACTTTAATCTTAGCAGCATAGCCAAGAAAAATCTTTTCATCAGCTTTGGAATCATATTTTTCTAAGTTATCCTTGGTGTTCAAAATAAAGCATCTACATCCAAAAACTTTAAAATAGCTAATGGTAGGAACTCTACCTAACCAAGGTTCATAAGGAGTATTCTTTGATATAAGGTGATTAAGAATCCTATTTAAAATATGGCATGTTATACTTACAGCTTCTACAAAAAAATATTTTAGAAGATTATTTTGATTTAATATGACTCTAGCCTTATCGCCAAGTGTTCTATTCTTCTGCTCCACAACACCATTTTGTTGAGGAGTTCTAGAACAAGAAAATTCATGAGAAAAACTATTTGAATCATAAAAAAATTTAAAATTTATATTTTTGAATTCACCTCCATGATCACTTCGAATTCGAGTAATTATGAAACCCTTTTTGTTTTGTTCCTTTTTGCAAAATATTACAAATTTAGAAAATGGCTCTTTTATTTTCAAGAAAAATAAATCATGTAAATCTTGAAAAATTATCAATAATTACAAATGCATATAGTTTACCACCAAGAATATTGGCGACTCTACTAGGTCCAAATAAATCCATGTGTTAGTTGAAGAGGTCTAAAGATACTTATAGCATTTATGGATTTAAATAAGGATCTGGTTGATTTGTTCTTTTCATAATCAACACAGACCATATCATTTTTATTTGTGATATATGGCAAGCCTCTTACCAATTTATTTGATGGAAATCTTGTAATTGTGTCCATGTTTACATGTCCTAGACGCAAATGCCATAGCCAGTTTTCATCTTTCTTGGCATAAAGGCATCTACATGTATTGTTAGTACTTTATGATTGTAGAAAACATATATATATATATATATATATATATATATATATATATATATATATATATATATATATATATATATATTGTCTTCCTCTAATACCTTCATTAATAGTCTTACCGCTAGATTTATCATAATAGAATAATTATTTTTATAAAGTTAATACCATAACCATTGTCAGCCAAGCGACTAATGCTTAATAGGTTATGAGTGATACCAACATCGCCATTACCTATAATATGACTTTTTAAATTATTACCGAAGGAGACTTATCCTTCTTTTTTCATTGATACTGTTGCAAAAAGGGTAACATCACCAGTCATATGTCGTGAGCAACTGCTATCGAGGATCTACTTGATTATAGTATAAGAGGGTTAGTCCACCTACAACATAAGTTGAAGCTGTAACCCTTGGTACCCATTTCTTAGAGTGTCCTGCATTATTACTCTTTGGAACCCACATATAAACATTCATATCAACTAACTTTCTAACTCTGCACTGAGGTAAAATGTGTCCTTTAACACCATAGTAATGACATGTAGCATAAACATTAGAGCTAGGTGCAACATTTTCAAGATGTACAATGTTGTGATATGACCTTCGTAGATACTTGTAATAGAAAGCATAGTTACTTAAAGCTTTAACCTTGATTTCTTGTGTTTTGTTGTGAGTGATCTTGTGTTTAGTCACATGTCTCGTGTTAGATTAAGTTGTAGGTTGTATTACATATTTCTCTAATCTAATCTCTAACTTTTTAGAGGTGGCATATACATTATTGTATTTGGCATTATGTGAATCTATTCTTTGTACATCTATGTTACATTTCTTCTTTCATGACTCATAGAGTTTATTAAGTTTTGCATTCTCTTGTGTACTCTTATCAATACGTTCAAGAGCATTATGCAAACTCAATTTCAAAGAAGAAATTTCATTCGTGTCACTAGAAGAGGTTATATCATTAAATAAGGAAGAAAGTCTTTCAATCTCAAGCTTATGTGCTTAAATCTTTTTCTTAGCATACTTGTATTTCTCTCTAAGCTTTTTACTATCTTCAAAGAGATTATTGAAAGCATCAGAAATTTTATCGTAAAAAAAATATTCATAAAGAGGATTAGTTGTTACCTCATTAGTCAATGCCATTAGGCACATGTTGGTAGCATTTCGAGGACTTTCTTCTTCTTCTTCTTCTTCTTCTTTCTTCTTCTTCTTCTTCAGAAATGCTTGCCTCACTTTCGTGCCATATGCTCGTGTTTGCATGCTTACGTAATGATGATTCTTTGCTAGTGCATTCATAACGGTTCCCCTTATTTGCTATAGGAAACTTATTCTTTATGTGGACTATCTTCTTGCAGTTGTAGCATATAAGTTCTTCTTCTTTGTAGTCCTTCTTCTTTTGGTTTGATTTCTTAAACTTCAAGAATCTTTTGAAGTTCATGGTGATTAGGGCTAACTCCTCATTGCCTGATTCACCATCTTCAGTATCACTGTCAGAGACCTTCTTGTGATGCCTTTAAGTGCTATAGATTTCTCCTTGGGCATTGATTCTTCTTGTTCCATGAGATCAAGTTCGTCCGTCATAAACTTTTCTATCAGTGTCTCAAGAGTTATGATGGTGAGGTCATTTTCTTTAATAATCATCGTTGTTTTAGGGTTTCAGTTCTTGGTGAATCCCCGAAGTAGCTTGCGTATCTTTTCATCACTGATGTACTCATTGCCAAGAGAACCAAAATGATTAAAAATATCAAGGAAAAAGATAAACATCTGTGTGATAGTCTCATTAGGCTTCATTTTGAATGCCTCATAATCTTGTGTCAATCTACTGATTTTGGATCCCTTCACTTGTGAAGTTTCTTCATGAGTGACTTCAAGAAGTTTTCAAACCTCGTGAGAATTGGCACACATAGGGACTATTAAATTCAGTTCTATCTATTACAAAGAATAAAGCATTTGTAACCCCTTGTTTTCGAAAATTCAAAAATTTTAAATTATTTTTTGAAATCATTTTGGAAAATAATTTATTCTTTGTTTTATAATAATGGAATTATAAAAGTTGTTTCAAGTTTTAAAATATTGGTTTTAACTAATTGGAGGAGGAGATAACCTTCTAAAAGGATCCTTTCCACCCTCATCTATTCCCATTTGAGGAATTTACTTTTGTGTCAATCTATTCTTGGAGAGCAAGCTCTCAACCTCCTATTTAAGGAGAGCCTCACCTTTGTTATTTCCAAAGTATTTCTAAACCAAATCCAATTTCAAAGATCCCACTATTCCAAACCAAAGCCATCATCACCACCACCAACGATTCACCACAACCATCAGATCTTTGTCCGTGCATCGTGTCCATGTCCAATTCATTATCTCTTATCTATTTATATCCACTAAATTATTTATGTCCGATACCCCTGACACGTTCACACTTCACAACACTCCTATTTTGTCTGTCTAACACAACTAGAGAAATACCCAAACCCTAGACCTGGCCCTAACCTTAACCTTCCGTCGGAGCTCTTCCGACCAATCAAATCCAGCCGAGTTCCATGATCGCTCATTTTGGCAACTCCTCGCGGATCTAGTGCCATATCGAATAATCCACCGCCTTCCGGAGCAGCTATCGTAGCCTCTGTCCTCCACCTCTACCTGTCGCGTCGATCAGCCACGTAGTCTCCGGGTGCCTCAGATACGGAGTTGAGGATTTGATCTTCTTATCCACTACCGCAGTCGCATCCTCGACTAACGTCAACCTCCAGCCTGATCAACCGCTTCCCCGTGCATGGGCACACTCAGGATCGGCCTTCTCGCTTCCTCTTCTGTGCCACCTACGTGATCTGGCCATCTTCGCCATATCTCGACCCCAACCGGTCGCCCATGATTCACCCACCAGATCTCCTCCGCGCCGGCGCCAAGCAACATCGACCACTCAAATCCGGAACCCTCTGAGCATCCTTACTCCCCTTAATACCTGCACCACCCTCCATCTCAGTCTCCACCTCGGCGAGTGGTTATGGTGTTTGGTGGAAGTTTCGGTTCTGACTGTAAGCTTTATCCTCTCCTCTTTTCCTTTTTGAGTTCTTTCTTTCTTCTTTAAATCGTTGATCAGAAGTTAAGCTTTAAGTATACTGTATATATATATATATATATAAATTTTTTTAAATAGCATGGATAAAATAATTATTAGTCTTGGAAATAAAGTAAATTATTGGGTTAATTACATATAATAATAAGATTTTATAAGAATTATAGATTTTATGAAAAATATGTCAACATTCTAAATAGTTATTATAATAAATAATTTATAAACAACTCTCATATATAATAGAATTTCTAATGTACACACACACACACACACACACACACACACACACACACACACACATATATATATATATATATATATATATATATATATATATATATATATATATATATATATATATATATAAGCAACTTGTGTCATTTTTCTGTGATTCGCATTTATCCATTTTTCATGATTCGTTATTCGATCTGATTGCTAGCATGTCGTACACTTCACGTACGATGTGCAATATTTAGTTTTGTTTTCTTGTGACACGTTTATTAATTTTAGTGATTTAGTTTACTTATATGTTGCTAGTCCATGTTTTTGTTTTATCTTATTTCTTTGTTTCATTACATGATGTACATTTACCTGTTAGATTAGTTTACATATTATACTGTACTCATCATGATAGATTTATACTTCTATTGCATATTTTTCGTACTTTGTGACAGTCCTTCCTCCGCTCTGTTTGCTATTGAAGTAAGTTTGGGAAACCTTCGTTTAATAATAAATAAAAAGTACAAAGAAATGCTAGACAGAAAATTAAAGTATAATATTTTTGATCTGGGTAATGTGACGATGGAGATTGAGTACTACAGCGATTCTTTTACTCCGTTGACTGTCCGATGAAGGAATGCGGATGCTCTCTTCTATCTTCTCTCTCCAAAGCTTTTGTGTACGTACGTAGCTCGCCTGGAGAAGTATGGTCTCTGAAGCAGAAAAAATCAGCCAATGGAACGTCCAAGTTGCCCCTATTTATAGCCATCATGTTGGTGGGATATAGGTGCCGTATATGCTTCTGTTTGGTGGCCGCAGTAGGATCCTTCAATATAATGCGGTTGCAACAGTAGGCGCATGTTATGGGCAGAATGCCACGTTGACATCCTTAACAGGATATAGTTGAGTCCAGGCCAAGATGCCATATGGACGTTTGTTACGATTTGCGGTTGCTGAAGATCTGGGCGATTCTCGTCTTTTGTTTGCGTGACTTGGTCAGCTTGATACGTAGCCCGCATTTAGTTGTAGAGAATCACTTCTGTCACAACAGAAAGATTTCATCTCTGGGAACTCTGCCATGTTGGACGCATGGAGTCTGGGACGCATAAGACGCATGTAACGCATGGAGTGTGGAACGCATGGGGCCAGAGACATATGGAACGCATAGAGTCAGAAATGCATGGGGCCAGAGACACATGGAAGGCATGGAGTATGGAACGCATGAGGCCAGAGACGCATAGCACTGCATGCCTGTCAGGAGTAAAGTTTATGCTAACGTGATGTTCTGTCGTTTAGCATGCTCACGTCTTTTAAGGCATTCAGAAAGTCCATTTTGTCATACATAATATTTGTGTCAGGCCTTTATGTAGCCATTATTGGGGCACATGTATGCTTGAGGTAGTAGTGGCGTATGGCACTGTTGGCACATTCAGACACTAGTTACTTAGTGGCGCATGACACTGCTGGCACATGGGAACACTAGTTACTTAGTAGCACATGGTACTGATGGCACTTAGGAACCCTAGTTATGAAATGGTTAGCGCATGAAAATGGATCATTATGGCGTTGGGGGCTTGATTACTGTGGCACTTGCCCTTTGATTACTAATGGCGCATGGTAGCTGCTTTTCTGGGCCGCATAGTCGTTCTGCGGTCTCATTTCTTCTAAGTCAATCTTGGAGCGCATGTTTGTTGGACGCATGGATCTAGATTTTCTATGCTTCTAGAAGAGCCCCTTCAATGTTTTCAAACTGATAAGTTTGGAATACTTAAAAAAGAAGCATAAAGGAGAAGACCTTGGGCCGCATCTGTGTAACATGCCGTATAGGCACGTTGTCGTATATGCGCTTCCACCAGGCAATCAGATCTTTAAATGTTAAGATTTTGCTCGATCTTCGAGAATATTTCTTAGGGATTCTGAGTCAACGACAGTTTTTGAGTAGATAAATAAGGATTACGCAAATCGATGCATCGGGTTTATCCTTATAACTTCCTGGTTCACCGCTTCGATCTTCTCACATCCTCTAGGAGCCTATTAATAGGAAGGCTAGGAAGGAGAGAGAACTTTTGTATCTCAGTTTTCCCCTATTTTGTGAAAGAAGATGCCGAGGGTTATTCTCTATCTCATCGACGGGTTTGTTAAGAGCGACGTCGAGCCGTGGGCCCCTAATGCTGGCATTCTTTTTGGAGGTAGGGGTGTGTCATGATGGCAGGGACATAGAGACACAAGAACATGACCTCATAGCGTGGATGAGAAATTATCTAAAACACGCTCGTGCCCCCACACAATTCTGTCGCATGGATGAGCAGTCATCTCCAACTTGCACACAGAGCCTATATGTCGCTTGGTCACATGAATGGGAACTTATCTGCCGCATGCACGCAGAGCCTATCTGTAGCTTGGCCGCATGATGAGGAATCATCTACAATTATGCACGTAGAGCCTATATGTGGCTTGGTCGCATGGATGAGAACTTATCCACAACATGCACGTAGAGCCTATTTGTAGCTTAGCCGCATGGATGAGACCTCATCTTGCTTATGCGTGCGGACTTAGCTATCTCGAGACATCCCCTCCTGCGTGTGGCTACGACTTGGAAGCGATATTCGGCCGCTGTCATTTTTGCAATCTTCGTTGAGATTGATATATGTTCTTTTTATGCTGGTTTTACCGCCCTTCTCGGTGCCTATGATGGAGTATGGAATGATATCATAGAACCCGTCATTCGAATAGAATGCCAACCTTACGCGACAGTTTTTTGCTAAGAATTAATCCAGGAAACTAGGGTGAACATCCTACGTCATGCGTAGAGCTGTCCCAGTTTATGCAGCGTTTTACCTGTATTTCTTCCCTTTATAAGGCTTGCTACCGGCCGGAGGCATGCGGTATGGATGACAATATTTGGATAAATTTTTATTCCTGTCTTCGGTCTTCCCGCATGGCTGTAGAGCACTAGCTTCTGCTCCTCCCTTGCGATCCATCAGTATGGATTCTTTTTCATGTACTGAGGTTTATACTATGGAGGGATAATCCAGAAAGCATTGAGCTCTGCTGCTGGCTCTACTTGTGTCGGTAGCAAAACAACACGTAGGGGCGCCTCTAATGGAAAAGGTTTGTGTTAGCGAGACTTAATAAAAATCCTTAAAAATGGGGTTTTTTATCATATATACTCAATACCTTAAATACTAATGAAAAACCCTTAAAATAGATTTCTATCATATTTACTCATGATCTTGAATATTAATCAATAAAGTCTCTCCTTTTTCAGAATTTCCTCTTTGTATTTGTCTTATTGCATGCTGTTGACTTTGGGTATTGTGCTAGAGGTAATATGGACATAGCAAAATACCACAGTTTGTTAAGGATATCCCACTAGGGGATCTTTGGTGGACCTATTACCTTTTGCGCACTTGGGTGCAACTAATAAGTTTGAAGCAAAAAAATCCTATTAGAGGTGATATAGACGTGATAGGTTTTGTGGACTTATTACTTCTTGCGCACTTGAGTGCAAGTAATAGGTTTGAGACAAGCCCTGCCAGAGGTGATATGGACGTGGCAGGTTTTCTGGATTTAACACCGCTGGCTTACTTAGACTTAAGTACGGGTGATAAGTTTAGATGACGACTGATGTAAAAGTTATTATAAACGTGACAATCGATAGTCATATAGAGAGGTTTGCTCAGAGGTAAAAAAGGACATAAAAAATCTATTGGGGAGGATGTGAGGATGATAGCTCAGAGGTAACATGGACGTAAGCTAAACGATAGTCATACGAAGAGGTTAGGTACAATCATGGTATTTTTGCAGAAGAAAAAGAAAATAAGCCAGAGGTAATATAGACATGGCTGTTTTCTTTGGATGGGGAACATGGTCAGCTCATAGTTTAGAGATAATATGGACGTGAACTATTTGCTTTTGTTGAGGACATCCCACTGGGGATCTTTGGTATACATATTACTTCTTGTGCACTAGAGTACAAGTAATAAGTTTGAAACGAAACCATATCCGAGGTGATATGGATGTGATAATTTTTGTGGATCTATTACTTCTTGCGCACCTGAGTGTAAGTAATAAGTTTAAGACAAGCCTTGCCAGAGGTGATATGGACATGACAGATTTTAGGGACTTAACACCACTGGCATACTTAGAGTTAAGTACGGGTAAAAAGTTTAGGTGACGACCGATGTCAGAGGTATTATAGATGTAACAATCTATAGTCATGTAGAGAGGTTTTCTCAGAGGTAAGAAGGATATTGCAAACCCTGTTAGGGAGGATACGAGGATAATAGTTCAGAGGTGATATGGACATGAACTAATGCTCAAGTGAACCGATTGTGAGTGGTCAACCCAAAAGTGTGGATAAACCTAAAGGTTGATCAGTTGGGGATCTTTTATAGGATCCACTATCTGTTGCGTATTCAGGAGTCCTGAAAATAGACAGTGGCTTTTATCATATTGTTCTTACACACTTTCTAGGGATGAACAACGGGGAATATACACTGTATATTTTGGTTGTCCAGCTGATAGTAAAGGGAGTACAAGTCTAGCTTACACATAGTACTTTTTGAGGAACTTGTCGTTGATAGACATCATGAGCAAATCACCATTAGGTTTTGTGAGCCGGTAGGCGCCGTTGGAGAGCACTGACTCCATAATGAACGGGCCCTCCCATTTAGGTTAGAATTTACCAGCCGTCTTATGGGTCATAACCATCGGTCTTCTTACTGTCAAGATGAGGTCACCTACTTGGTAAGTCCTCTTCTGGACCCATATGTTGAAGGCTCCTGAGAGGCGTGCTTGGTATAACTCAATATGTTGTTGAGCAAAGAGACACTTCTCGTCGAGTGCTTCCAACTCTTGTAGCCTTCGGCGGTGATTGTCATCAACGGTCAATCAGTTGGAAGAGACACTCGGAGTGACATAATTTGGACCTCCAGTGGGAGGACCGCTTGGCTTTCGTAAACCAAGGAGAATGCTAGTAGGTATCCGGACTGTTGTGCGATAGGCCCAGAGACATTCACCCATCTTTTTATTCTAGTCGCGCTTATTGGATGACATAAACTTCTTGAGTAGCTTTATGATGGTCTTGTTGAATGCTTTCGCTAGACCATTTGCTGAACACGAGCAGAGTGTGAACACGAAGTACACGATAATTAATACCCGATACACATGATAAAATACATGTGAAGGAGTACCCGTTGAACACGGTAAGGGATAACATCTCCAGATAGGATCTATTTAGTACCAGTCCGTGAAACTACTGTGTCAGAATCAAGTATACAATTATAGAATATGTGATTTATGTACTATAATAAAATAAAAACAAACAGAGAAATATACTCGCCTCTGGTCCTGAGCAAAGGTGTATCTCGATTTCCAAGCTGGTGTCATACAATCCTATTTAAAAAATATCATGTTAAATGGTGTAATAGATGATTAAATGCTGACATGAACTAAAACATGCTTCTAAGTCCATTTCTAGCTAACTAAGTCATACTAGGCTTATACTAGTTGATACTAGGACAACTAAGGTCATTACCTTAAGGTATTAGCTATTGTAGCTATTCACACTAAGGTATCTATATATAACTTATAAATGTATTCAGGGATACCCAATATCTAGTACTAACCTTAACCCAATCCTAACTTGATACTTCCTATCCTAATATCACTTCTAGGATAAGACTCCACATCCCACTAGCACTACCCTAGCCCTTGGTATCAGTCCCTTGATACTCATACCATCACATAGTGCACCAACCTCTCACACCCTCATCTACCAACAACAGTTGGTAATGTGCATGCTAGTACACGCTGCATACTCACATAGGTACAACAGTATATGTTGTTGCTGTGTCCCTGTTTTATTATACTTGCTGCCTGTTGTTGCTAATGCAACTAACTCCAGGTTGCCACAAACCTGGTAGTCATCCCCATAATGCACTGGAATGTTAATACCTCTCCTACTCTAGGTGCACCTTTGCTCCAACTATTCTCAATACTGTACTTAGACACTTACCCCTACTGAATCTGATATTACTATTGAGTTTACATAGCCTTGCACTAAGAAAATGCTACATGCTTCTATTGACATCTTTTATTAGCCCACACCAACCAATACTCCACTTAACTTATGTAACTACTGCTAATTACACAACAACATAGTTGCTGAGCAATTGTTGATCCTAACTACTAATGCAACTACTAATTTTACCTAACTCCTGGTCTGTCCTAACTTAAGGTTTGTTTCATATGGCAACATCCACTTACTGGCCTCCTAACCCGACCCCAAATGCACTACTGATCCTATGAGTTTCTCACTGATGTCCTTCATTCCTACTTATACACCATGATGCCTACTCTGATTCTCTTGTATCAAAGTTCTCTCACCCTCACAAGCCACTACAACATCAGTATAATGAACACTGATGTTATGTTTTACACTTGTATCAGACATCTCCCCCCTCACACTGTCACTTCACCACAGTCTCAAATGAAACTCTTATCTAGAACCACTTCCCCCCAAAGTCATAATACACAGATACACACAGGGTCACTTATGTTCTAATACTATTATATCTGGTTTTAGTATGATACAGGTAGCCCCCTTGCTCCCAAATAGCTTGCACTCTACCATATACTCTAATATTAAGATGTATCAGATATCTCTCAACACCATCCTCATATATCATTTTTCCACCCATATTTCCTGGCAACTAGTGCTACTACCATGGCTGATATCATGTTCCCCTCCAACATTGATACCCAAATTTCAGTTCCTACTCGAGTCCCTCTATATCTGACCTAATGCTTCAACTCTTCCTTTATTTGCTATCAAGGATGTTGCTGTTCTTGCAACTTATTGTTGCTGCAGTTGCTACTGATATCGAGCAACCTGCTCCTATTTCTCTAGTCCAAATAACTCCAGTTAACATTTCTCCCTCCTCACTATACTTAATACACTCCTTTATACACCTATATTCACCTCTGATGCACCCCATCAGTGGCTGATACACACATCAGTCAGTGACTTATATACATATCAGTGCTTCAGCTATATACTACTTCATAACTGATACATATACCACCCCCACTCACTATATTTCTACTACCTACCTGCACACACACACACACACACACACACATACACACACACACACACACACACACATACACACACACACACACACACACTACTGGAGGCAGTCCACTCCAACTTGTGTGCAATCCAATTGAGCACAGATACAAAATACATACATACATATATATATATATATATATATATATATATATATATATATATATATATATATATATATATATATATATATATATATATATGCATACCTACACAGTATATATTATTTGATCAAATACCTGATAGGATATACATGTATACACTATGATACTATTCCATTGAAGTTCCATAACTTAATTCTCCATAAATAATCATTCTTATACATCAAATACCTTATAATTTAACTAATACAACATGCTACGATGAGAAATGAAGAGTAATTGTGCAAAACCCCTAAAATTGGGCCCCGTATCGCACCGTATCACGAAATACTATGATACGGTCTACACGTATCCATTTATGGACACATACCTAGTTCCATAACCCTGATCTAAGTCTAATTAGATCTAATTGGTCTCATGACACAATATTTATGTATCAATCTCGTAATTCTCCCAACATGCATACAAAATACCACATAGAACTCACAATACATAGCCAATTAGCCTAGAACTTGTTCCTATAGGTAGCCCTATGCCATGGGGTCATTCCTAAAGGTCAAATACATGATTAAGAAGCTATAATAAGAGCAAAATTTAGGAATTACCAATTGGGAGATGGATTTCTAATAAAAATATAATTGGACATGATCCGGACACGATCTCTAGCTCCAAAGCTCCTCATCCTTGTGCTTCTTGCTTTTCCAAGCTCTAAAGCTCCAAGAGTGATAAATTTGAGAAGGAAGTGGAGGTGAATTGAGTATAAAATTTATGGAGGAAAAAAAAGAAATTAGGGATCTAGAATTTTTGATCAAAAATGAATGCAAATAAGGAGAGAAGAGGAGAACCCTATCTAATAGTGGCCGGCCTCTTCTCCCCTTCCCTAAGCAAAATAAAATGCCCAAGTTACCCCTACATGGTAAATTATGTTAATACCAAATTTCAGAATAGGGGTATTTGTGTCTTTTTATTATTTAATTTAATGTGTTATTATTGCATGATATTTATTTATATTTAATTGCTGTGATTTTATTGATTGTTGTACCTTATTGTTGCTTCGATAATTGGAGTGCTACACTAACCATTGTCTTTCAACAAATTTTACACCCTTGTCCTAGATATGCCAGCCTTCTATTTTGATCCTTGTGTAACTCATAACTATGCCCTTTTGTGCTTCAATTTAGTCGCACAACATTCGTCGCAAACAATTATATTTAATTCTAAATAAATCCAACTTTACATCTTTGTGCATTCCAATCGAAATTGGAGACACAATCTCGACCCACTTTGTGCAACCCAAATTATGATAATATTTTATTTTGAGTCTTCTATATCCATGATACTTGTGTCCCACCTAATTTTAACCCTATGTACTACTAATTAATTTTAGAACACCAATTATATTAATTTTAATTAAATTAATCCAAAAACCCCACTTTGTGTAATTTTCTAATTGTTGGGGACTTTTTTGCAAAAGTGCATTAAGGTGTCCACACCCCATTGGACCCAACACATGAAATAACCCTATTTTCTTTCATTGATTGGTCATGTGATTTTTTCCATAATTTTGGAGTGTGTAACACTAAACCTCAACCCCTCATCAAACCTTAGCCCTCCATTTTTTAAACAAACCAAATCCTAGCCCTTTAAAATATCTACATGAAAAATGAAACCCAATTCCAAGGATGTTGACCGGCCCAACTTTCTAGGTCAACCTCAACCCTACTTCTTTACATATAAATATAACTTTTTCTTATTTTTTCATTCACCTAAAACTTAACCTAGCCGAACCCCTCATCCCCCTCTACTGTTCATCTTCTTCCCTGTTCCCCGCCGACCGGAGCAGTCCATGTCCGGCCACCCCGACACCGCTGAACCACCAACCCGCCTGATCACAACCACCACCGCCGAGTTCTCGACCGAGCAGCCCTCGTCTGAGCCCTTCCCAACCGCGACCATCCGCCCCGTCCCGCCTATACGCCATCACCAACCGGATCTCGTCGGATCCCTCACTACTGACATCGCCATTAACGCCGATGCCGTTCTCCTCCATTGACACCATCTTCACGACCCCGCTGAGCATCAGCCCGTCGACCTCACCTGTGCCGCCACCGTCGTTTCCCCTCGATGACTGAACACCTGACTGTACCGAGCAGTCCTCCGCCTGATCACCCGCCTGAACCCGACTTCCCTCGACGATGAACCGACGACCCCTCGATGACAGCAATACCCTCCACCCTCACGACTCACCTGAGCAGCGGCCGAGCCTCGCCTGAGCAACAATAGTAGCAGGAGCAGTCGAGCCTCTCCGTGACACAACCGAGCGCCACCTCAACGTCGAACACCCCTTCGTTCACGTGTGTGCAGGTTCGGGTTGTTTCCTTTCATGTTGTGTATATGTACGTGTGAATGATGTTAGGATTTTAGAGTGTTGTGTCATGACAAGTTCGTTAGATATTCATTGCAAGAGACCACGCAAATAAACCCAACTCGTATGCGTATACGTACGCGTATGTGTATTATAATCAATTTGGTATATATATATATATATATATATATATATATATATATATATATATATATATATATATATATATAGAAACATATATTGTGTGGGAATTAAATGCTAATACTAGATATGACTATATATGTATTTATACTATATGACCCTAGGTTAACTGTGGATTTTTCCGTATAATTGCATATACTACATGACCCTGAGAATTGTAAGTTGACTGCCTTATATACACTGACGTACTGGCTAGACATATGATAGTGAGTGGCTGTCTGATTGCACATCAATTGAGACATGACACCCATGCAATTAGACGTGCGCGTGACCCTACTAGATGACCAGTAGCACCCCTAGCGTAGTCTCTGAGTTCAGTATATTTATGATTGTGTGTATGTTAGTATATCGACTGATTCTGTATTATCATTAAATAATGTCTATAGGACTGTTGGATTATTCAGATAAGACCTCAGAAATAGGACATTAGTATTGCCAGCAGAGGACCACAGGCGAGTACATTCTCTGACAGTTTTCATTATGTTGATTATCTCTATGATTCTAGTTGTATAGCGTATATGATTCTGACACTATATATACACGAGTTGGCATCATCGAGACCGATCACGAGGTATCGTGATTGGAATCCATCGTGCTAGCTGGGGACGGGGAGATATTAGTAGCTTATGTGATCATACCCAACTCTACATGCATCATAGCTCACCCACACCTCACGTCGGTGCAGCCTGACCATTACGTGCCTCATAGCCTGTTACATATGATTAGCCTGACTATTGCTCGCATCATAGATATCCGGATGGTTAGCCTGACCTTACATGAATCATAGCTAATCATATGTAACAAGCCTAATCAGTCCCAAGTTGATCACATGATATGCTGATATTTCACACACTTAGCTAGATAGTCTATACATGTATCTCTAGTTTATTGATCTAGCATTTCCCTATGTTCTAGTTATTGCTCTAGCATTCACTTATATTCCAGTTTATTGTTCTAGCATGCACTTGTATTTTTGTTCATTGCTAGTTGTACCATTGATGATAACATGATCTCCAGTATTTCTATTTTCAGTATTTCGTTATCTCCAGTATTTCTTATTGCCAGTATTTATATCCATTTTGTATTTCTTTATACTGTATTATAGTTTTTGTCAATATATGTAGAACTGCTGTTAGTTCTTGTACTTCGCTCCAATCCTGACTGGATATTTTTCCAGCGGATCTTGAGGACTTCTGTCCTGCACACTATGGACTAGGTATAGATGCAGACTACACACTAGAGATCTTAGAGGAGTCCCTTCCCTTAGAAGAGGCATTACCTGCAGCTATCTAAATAGCATTATTTTATGCATTTTAGTTTATGTTGAGACTTATATTAAGTTTAAATTGAGACTTGTGGAGACTTTTTATGTTGGACAGCTAAACTGTGGTTTATCTCTATTTTGAGACATTGTGTTTGACTATGTCATTCTTTCTTATCTTTTATCGTGCCATTTATTCTTATAGTTATTGTGATTGAGTATACATTATGAGATATTGAGAGATGTTTATTTTATTGTACTCCTTATGGAGTTGATATCATTGATAGGTTGTGAGTTATGTCTACTGTATTATTGAGACCTAGACAGCGTTCTACCGCCGATGCTGTGGCATAGGCTGGACGTACCCACGACTCATGCCCAAATTTCGGGTGCAGGTTGTGACAAATTATGAGGAATAATTAAGGGTGGGTATGTTTGAAAGTCTCTAATTAATTATAATTAAACTAATTCTTGTTAATTAATTAATGAGAAGGTCTAATGGGCTTGGGTACAAGTTGGGTTCACTATTTGTCATGAAAAGTCTAAATATTGGGCTAGTCTCTCTAATAAAAATAAATAACACAAGTCTCTAATAAATAATTAATACAAGTCATAAATAATTATAGCTCAACTTATTTAATACAAGTATCACATTAATATTCAATATTTATTCCTAAAATTAAATACCCATGACAAATTACCAAACTACCCATAGCTGGAAAAGTGAGGTTGACAATCCTACCAACCTTAGAAAAATTTTGGCCTTGAAATCAAGGAAGAAACTAACTATCAATAGCAATCAATACAAGCAAGAAATAATTATACCTCATGGCTAAAACAGACAAGGATATCGCTCGCACATCTCGGCCTCTTGCTCCCAGGTACTCTTTCCTGGCGAGTGATGCCTCCATGCGACGCGCACCAAAGGAATCGTCTAGTTCCGTAGCACCTTCTCCCTGTGGTCCAAAATCTCTGCGGGCTGTTCTGGATAGTTGAGCGTCGGACCAACCTCGATCTCCAAGTGATCTAGTACATGGCTAGGATCTTTCACGTACCATCTTAGCTATGACAGATGAAACACATTGTGCACTCCCTCTAATACAGGCGACAAGTCTAGTCTATAGGCCACTGTACCGACCCTCTCAAGAACACCGAAGGGTCCGATGTACCGCAGACTAAGCTTTTTGCCTCCACCAAAATGAATTATGCCCCGTGTCGAAGAAATCCTCAAGTACCCAGATCGCCAACCTAACACGAAACACAGCCTTAACACTCTAAATAAAATAAGCAATCACAAACAATACAAAAATAATCTATACCTCAAACTCCAATGGTCTCCTGTGACTATCGGTCCAATGTCGCTGTCTGTCCTGCGCCACCAGAAGTCTATCCTGATGAGATTTACCTTCTCAGCTGCATCCACGACCATCTTAGGTCCGAATAAGGCTCGTTCACTAACATCATCCCATGATAACGGAGTATGGCATCTCCTTCCATATAGCGCCTCAAATTGTGACATCTCGATACTGGCCTGGTAGCTATTATTGTAAGAAAACTCTAGGTAAAGATGATCCTCCCAAGAGCCTCCATAATCTAAAACACAGGTGCAAAGCATATCCTTGAGAGTCTGGATAGTCCTCTCTGACTGCCCGTCTGTCTGAGGATGATATGCGATACTAAACTTGAGCTGGGTGCCGAAGCTAGCATACAAACTCCTCTAGAATTAGGACGCGAAGCGACTATCCCGATCCGAGACTATGCTCACATGAATTTTATGCAATCTGACTATCTGATGCATATATATCTCCACGAGCTTCTCCGTAGACGTTCTTACTTTAAATGGAAGAAAGTGGGCCAATTTGGTCAACCTGTCTGCGATAACCCAAATTGCATCTTTACCTCCTCGAGAATGCGGAAGACCTGAAACAAAGTCCATCATCATATGCTCCCACTTCCACTCTAGAATGGGTAAAGGCTGTAGCAATCCACCCGGCCTCTGTCTCTCTGCCTTTACCTGATGGCGTACCAAGCATCTGGATACGAAGCTAGCCACCTCCCGCTTCATACCATACCACCAAACATGCTCTTTTATGTCCCGATATATCTTGTTGACATATGGATGCATAGAGTACTGAGATCGATGCGCCTCCTGAAGAACCTCCTCTCGTAATGCTCCACTCGGAACACACAATCTGGTACCGTGCCACAATGATCCATCATCTACAATATTAAAGTCCTCTGTCAATTTCATCCAGACCTGTGCACTGATGCTCCTTAGAGACTCATCCTCAAACTATGTGGCTCTGATCCGGTCCATCAACTCTTTCTGTACCTAAAGTCCCTACATCAGTACTATAACTCCAGTAACTAATACCTCAATACCTAAGCTATCAAGATCGACCAATAAATGTTTGTCCCTTGTCAAGTATATAGCCACTGGATACCTGCTCAAGGCATCAGCGACTACGTTGGCCTTTCCTGGATGGTACTACAAAGAAATATCAAAATCCTTTATCAACTCTAACCATCGCCGTTGCCTCATGTTGAGCTCCTTTTGTGTGAATACATACTTCAAGCTCTTATGATCTATAAAGATCTCTACTCGCGTCCCATACAAGTAGTGCTTCCACAGTTTAAGAGCAAAAATAACTGCTGCCAACTCCAAGTCATGGGTAGGTTAATTTTTCTCATGCAGGCGTAATTGCCTGGAAGAATAGACAATCACCTTCCTGTTCTGCTGTAACACACAACCCAAATCCTTACCCGATGCATCACTTTATATAGAAAATTCTCTTGTCCCTCATGGCAATGTTAACACTGGAGTTGTAGTCAACCTCTTCCTCAGCTCCTCAAAAGTAGAATAATAATCCTCACTCCAGACGAACTCTACGTCCTTCCTGGTTAGTCTAATCATCGGCTCTGCGATCCTGGAAAAATCCTGAACAAATCTTCGATAGTAGCTTGCCAATCCAAGAAAACTCCTGATCTTTGCCACTAAACTCGGGTTAGACCACGACTCGACTGCTGATATCTTCTTCGGGTCTACAGAGATCCCGTCTCCTGTAATCATATATTCGATGAATTCAACCTTATCAAGGATGAACTCATACTTTGAAAGCTTGCCATAAAGCTTTTCCTTCCTGAGGGTCTCCAGAACTATCCTCAGGTGTTTCTCATGCTCTTCTGGGGTCTTCGAATAAATTAATATATCATCTATGAAAACTATAACAAACTGATCCAGGTACTGATGAAACACCTTATTTATCAGGTTCATGAATACCGTCGGGGCATTGGTCAACCCAAACGGCATCACCAAAAACTTAAATTGTCCATATCGAGTCCTGAAAGCTGTCTTCGGTATGTCATCCTTTTTTACTTTCACCTGGTGGTACCCCGACCTCAGATCCATCTTTGAGAATACTTTTGTCCCGCTCAACTGATCAAACAAATCATCAATCCGAGGTAACGGATATTTATTCTTGTTAGTGAGGTTGTTGAGTACGCTGTAGTCGATACACATGCGTACCGACCCATCCTTCTTCGGTACAAATAATACTGGAGCACCCCACGGTGATGAACTGGAGCGAGTGAAGCCCTTGTCCTGCAACTCATCTACCTGCTTCTTCAACTAAACTAGTTCGCTTTTGTTCACTCTATAGACGTGCTTTGATATCGACTTTCAGTTTGGCACCAAGTCTATAGAGAACTTTACATCTCTGTCTGGTGGCAACCCTGGCAACTCCTCCGAAAAGATGTCCATATAATCTATAATAAATGGATATGACAGCTCCTGCTCTTCCACCATAGCTCCACAGAGGTCTCCCTCGCATTGCTCTGCTGCTACTATGATGAACTCAAACTCTGGCTCTCCTGGCGACTGAAACAAAACTCTGCCTCAACGATAATCGATACTAGCATGGCGTCTACTCAACCAATCCATCCCGAGTACTATGTCGTAGCTCGAAAGTAGCATTACGAGTAGACATACGCTCAACTCTCGGCCTCCAAAGAAACTCTCTGATTCTTACAAATATTACTGAACAGGATAATGCCACCCCTGGTCGTGATCTTGCAAGTCTTCGCCAATGGTTTATTCTCGAGGTGATATTTCAGAGCAAAAGATACAGATACAAAACTATATACAAAATCAAATAAAACATGAGCTGGAAAAGAATTAAGATAGACTGAACCTGAAATAACATCACCGACTGGCTCCTCCTCCTCGACGGTCAAGGCGAAAGCTCACCCTTATCGTTGGGCACCTCTCTGCTGCTGCTGGTGCTGAGCAAACTACTGTTGTTATGGTGGTAGAGGAGGTCCTCTCTGCTATCCCACTAGTGGTTTTATGGGTGCTCTTTGTGCCTGAGTTCCGCCCTGAGCTGGATGAGCTGGAGCTTTAGGACAAGCCCTCAACTGATGGCCTCCTGATCCGCAGAATAAGCACTGGCCCAACCTTATCCTGCACGCATCCTATCTCTTTCCCTGTTTTTTATAGAATGGGCAAGAAATAGCTGGCCTCTGGATCTGGTGCGTCTGCTGTACTAGCGCTCTAGCTGGTCCCTAGTACTGTTGCCTCGGTTGCTGTAAGTGACTCTGTTGTTATTGCTGAAAGTGAGGCCGCTTCATTGGACCCTTATTTGTACTGGATTCTCTAATGTCCCTCAGCCTCTTAGAGCCAAGCTCTAGATCATTACCTCAGAATCTTCTTAAAAGTAGCGGTGTGGTCTCCATTCGTATGTGATTTGATCTCCTTATTCAGGCCCTTCCAGAACGTCCTGGCCCTTCCTCTGGGGTTTTGCTCTTCCATAAAGTAGCCTAATATGTAATACTCTGCCGCATACTCATCCACCATCATACCTCCCTGAACGAGGTACTGAAAGTGGCACTCTAGAGATGTCAGAGCCACATTTGGACAATTTTTTTTCTTGAAGAGCTCCTTAAAAGCTTCCCAAGTAAGTTCTGATGCTGAGATCCTGGGGTCCTTCCTGAACCAAGTCAATGCGATATCAAACATCAGGCTTCCTGTGGCCTCTACCTGCAACCTCTTTGGAATCTGCGCCAGTCGTAGGTTTCGCTCAATGTCTTCTATCCAATCATCAGCATAAATAATATCTTCAGTGCCTTTAAAGTCCTTCGGCCCCATCCTCTTGAAATCTATGATAGTCCCTGGTCGCGGCTGCTACAGGGTAAATTGAGGTGGTGTCATCTATGGATGGACTAAGGTGACTCTCTCGACTACGGTGAGCGCTATCTGGTAGGCATTCTAAATACCCTGCCTCATAACCTCTGACTGATGCTGCTGTGACTCCATCATCTGCTGAAAGAGCACAAACATCTATGTTTGATCGACTATGGGTAGTGAGAATGGAAGATACCTTAAAACTGTCGGCGCTGTCCTCTGTACCGGAGGTGGAGCACCTCCGAAAGCTGCTACAGAAATGCCCACTTGGATCGATGAAGCGGACCTCTGGAATGTAGCTACTGGAACATCATCTGTTGGTGCTGCCCTCAGAGGCGACGAAGTTACCGACCTTGATGACATTGTACCTGAGTGCTGGGAACTCGTCTTCGGTGGCATCCTAAAGATAGGTTGAAATATGGAATCAATATTGAGTATGATACGATATCATCAAATAAGGACAAAATTATTCAAAGTAAAATAAATATTCAATAGATAAGGATAGCAAAACAGATATTTGGAATTGTTTCCTAGTTGTGATTGAGTATATTCTCAGCCTAAATCCTATATCCTAAAGCAGACTCATAGTAGTACTCTAGGTAAGCACTACAACGATATCGTTCTAATTGTGACTCCAGACATGCATGGGCCACCACTAAAAATATCTCACGACCCGCACCCGAAATAAGGGCACGAGTAATGAGCAATGCCCAGCCTACGCCGTAGCATCGACGGTAGAATGCTGTCTGGGTCAAGTCTACTATCTAACGTCTCATACAATATATATATGGTACCTATCAATCATCTCAACTCTAAATAGAGGAACAATTTGGTTTCTGATAAATGTAAACTATACTCAATCACATAGCAACTAAGAAAGATAAATCACAAGATGGAATAATGAAGGAAAAGAGTCACAATACATCCACAATTCTGAAATAATATATGTACATACGATAAGCCTCAAAAACATCTAAAAATAAGTCTAAATAATAAGTCTACGCCTCCTCACCCTTGGGTACTAGGTCCTTCTGCTCTAAAGGAATATCCTCTAAAGGTACGCCGTCCTGCGGTACGTAGTAGATAGGAGAATGGTCTACGAGCCAATCATCTGAAAAATATATCCAGTCAGGATTGGAGTAAAGTACATATCTCTGAAAGAAGTTTAAAATACATAATCGAGCATATATAATAGGTAATAGAAAATAATAAAAGATAACTAAACATCAGAATGTAATGAACTAAAGTGAACAGGTAATGTACTGGAATGAAGATCAGACAATAGAATAACAACAATTTAATGAAAATAGATAAAACTAGCTAATGTGCCATGGAATACAAGTTCTTATGTGATTGGTTTGGGTTGAACACAAATACAATATGGTAACTCGATTACAAGTGTGATATATAATCAACATGTATACGAAAATACTTGGGTTTGATCACATAACCAACTCCTACTCCCCTATCCCCAATCAAAATGTATGGATCCAATCACGATACGTTACGAACACAAATATGGGCATACTGAACATGAACAAAGTGTGAACACTAAGTATATAATAATCAATACCCGATACACACGATGAAATACATGTGAAGGAGTACCCGCTGAATACGGTAAGAAATAACATCTCCTGACAGGATCCATATAGTACCAGTCCGTGAAACTACTGTGTCGAAATTAAGTATACAGTTCTAGAATATGTGATATATACACTATTATGAAATAAAAACTAACAGATAAATGTACTCGCCTCTGATCCTGAGAAAAGGTATATATCTATGCCCAAGCTGGTGTCACACAATCCTATTTAAGAAATATCATGTTAAATAGTGTAATGGATGATTAAATGCTGACATGAACTAAAATATGCTTCTAAGTCCATTTCTAGCTAACTAAGTCATACTAGGCTTATACTAGTTGATACTAGGACAACTAAGGTCATTACCTTAAGGTATTAGCTATAGTAGCTATTCACACTAAGGTATCTATATATAACTTATAAATGTATGCAGGGATACCTAATATCAAGTATCAATATCTAGTACCAACCTTAACCCAATCATAACTTGATACTTGGTATCCTAACATCACTTCTAGGATAAGACTCCATATCCCACTAGCACTACCACAATCATTGGTATTAGTCCCTTAATACTCACACCATCACATTATGCACCAACCTCTTATACCCTACTATACCTATTGCAGTTGCTAATGTGCATGCAACCACATACTGCATACTCACACAGGTACAATAGTACCTGTTATTGCTGTGTCCCTATTTTATTACACTTTTTGCCTGTTGTTGCTAATATAACTAACTCCAGCTTGCCACAGACCTGGTAGTCATCCCCATAATGCACTGAAATGTTAATACCTCTCCTACTCTAGGTGTACCCTTGCTCAAACTATCTTCAATGCTGCACTTAAACATGTAGAAGTATGAAAAAAAATGCTTGGAAGATCTACGCAGCGTCTTGATACAGAGCAGCATAGGCAGAGGCCTTCAGAGCCATCCAGCGTAAAACAGGGTTCTTCATCGCCTCCATGGCGTAAAACCCAGCCGCTCTCAAAGCAGCGTTAAAGCGTACGAGGAACGCTTCGTATTCCCGGAAAGAAACTGTCTAGTCACGCAGTAAACCTGACCTCTGACTCCTGACAAAAAGTGCTGCACAGCTACCCAAATGACGGCTGGGAACGGGGGCAGACCCCTCAGGACGCGCTCCATAGTATGATGGCGGATCTCAGCATTCAATGCAGAGGATTTGGTTAAAATATCACCAAACCGGCGCTTATTAAAAAACCACCGGCATAAACCGCTCTTTCGCGTGCAAAGAGAACACGCTGCCTTGTTTTACACAGGCAAACATGGGCTGTTTTACGCTCCGCAGAAGACAAACCGCCTGCCACATCAAAAGCTGCGCTTCGTACAGGGCTTGAGGCACGTCTCTCCGCCAAAGCACACAGAGCGGTGACAGTGTCCCCTCGAGGCACATCTCTCCGCCAAAGCACACAGAGCGGTGATAGTGTCCCCTCAAGGCACATCCCTCCGTCAAAACGCACAGAGCGGTGACAGTTTCCCCTCAAGGCACGTCTCCGCATTTAATGCACAGGATGATGGCAAATCTCTGCCAAAGATTTGATCTCCAAAAGCCGTAATTCCGGCTAAAGACGTCTACATCAGCACCCTGGCACGGTACGCAGCGGCTTCTACGCCCATTCAGGATCTGTGCTCCTACAGCTTTCGCGCCCCCTCAGTCTCTACGACTGCTCGGCTTCCACGCCTACTCGGCTTCTATGCCTGTTCGGCTTCTATGCCTGCTCGGCTTTCACGCCCCCTCAGTCTCTATGACTACTCGGCTTCCACGCCTACTCGGCTTCTATGCCTATTTGGCTTCTACGTCAAGGTGACAGACATTTGGCTTCTACGCCAACCCCTTCTACACAATGGATACCTACCTACGTGGCTTTTACGCCGTGATCTTAGTAGCAATTGTACGCGTTGTGTCCCCTTAGTTGGACCCGCGTCACACGCTCATTCAAAAGATCATCTATACGTAGGCATTGGTTACTTTAACCGTTGTGTAAAAGGGTGTTGTACTTTCCACTCCTCGGTTGTTACACCGATGGAGTGGTCACTGTCACCAAAACTCTATAAATAGAGACCCCTATCAATGGGGAACAAGGTCAACAATTTGGAAGATCGAACCAGGTCAGAAAATTTGGCCAAGAATACTAATATCAGATCAAATCTCGAAACTTTGAAAGAAGGATCGAACAAGGTCACCGAACCGGAGATCAAGAGGGAGAGACAGAGAGAGAGAGAAGAATACAGAGCTCAGGCAAGGAATAGGGAGCGACGACCTTCAGCATCGTGCATCCACCCTCCTCCGCAACCTCCGAAGCTGCATCCTGTCTTCCACGGCACTTCTTCAACATCGTGTAGTCCAAGGGCTAAAGTGATCGACCGCAGATCAGACACCTATAGCAATTTATACCCAGATTAAAAAAATTGTACTCCCGCATCCTCGTATAGAATCGAATTGTACAAGTTTGTTTGTAAACCAAAGGGCACGGGTCTCGTATAAACCCTGTCATTGAAATACACTTTCATTCTTTCGTTTAATACCACAAACAAGATGGCGACTCTGCTGGGTACGTCTTTCTCTTCTGACGAGGAAGTAATTGCTCAACACGATGCGGTATCTGTAGGAACCGTGAAGAAGACACTGGTCGTTCATTTCGACCAGTCTGCCTACGAGGACATGCTTCGGACTGGGGGTAGCTCTCACTCTCTCTCCGTCTAAGACAACAGGAAGCTACGCAAAGTGTGGATGCCTAAGACATCCTTCGCCGTTCCTGTGGACTCTCCGATCTCTCCGATCTCTCCGACCAATAAGGTGGTAGCATCGCTCCCTCCGTGCCCCGCACGTAAAATTCAGTCTCCCGCTACGCGCGGTACAGACAAAACTTCTGGTAAAGCCTCAGCGCTAACCCAGGAGTATCCACTGCGCTATACGCGTAGAAATCAGTCTCCCGCAATGCGCGGTACAGACAAAACTTCTGGTAAAGCCTCAGCGCTAACCCAGGAGTATCCACTGCGCTATACGCGTAGAAATCAGTCTCCCGCTATGCGCGGTACAGACAAAACTTTGGGCAAAGCCTCAGCGCTGACCCAGAAGTATCCCCTGCGCTCCACGTGTAGGAACCTGTCTTCCGCTACGCGCAGTACAGACAAAACTTCCGACGGTGCCTCAACGCCAAATCGGAAGAACAGATCACGCTCCACGTGCAAGACGACATCTGACCTCTACGACGAACCAGATGAGCGTCGTGATCTCCGCAAGAGGAAGCAAGCAGGCGAGTACCCAACTCCTCGGCCGTTACACCAGCGAAGAAGCAATCTGCCTATCCTCCGGATTACGCGGGAAGACGACGGTCGACTGAACACCTCTTCAACTTTACGCCTGTCTGAGCGAATCTCCAAATCACGCCTGGGTAAGTCCCATGGCGCAAAACAAGCTCAAATTACTACTCCTGACCTACGCGAAGGCCTAATCCAGAAGCGTAAGGAGAGGGGACCTTCCAACATGTCTATTACGCCCCCCTAGGGAACAATGTTGTAATAGTCATAAGATTGTGATTGACTGCTACTGTTCTAAAGCAAAACGATCGGTCTTCGACCGATTGAACTACTCTCAATCTTTCCCGGAAGAGGAGCACGCGTATGCATCCGTGAACATGGCTTCACGCATACCTAGAAGAGGGTCGAGTTCAAAGCGTCTTCCCTCTGGACCTCCGAGCCAGAGAAAATTCGAAGACCTCCTCAGGAACGCTGAAGCTGGGGTATTCCAAAATACCCGTGCAAGGTCACAGCAACCAGCTCCGTACTCGTCTGATTCCGACGCTGGGGGTCGCCGATCTCCCAGATCAGATACCGAGAGTATAGAGTCGACTTTTGCAGTGACCTATACTTACCCTTCGACGACGCCCCGAGAAATGGGAGCTTACGCCATCGAAGACGAACGCGAGGGAGCGTCGCCATCAGGAGACGCAGAACAACGCATCACTGACCTGGAGATATCGCTGAAACAAATGCAATCCGTAATAGAGGATATGCACCAGATGATGCTAACTCAGCACGCAACCGCCATGGCTTAAGCATCGGTTCTGCCAACTCAGATACATGTGGGGGTGGACTTGCCACCATCCAGCCCAAGCCAAGAACCTGCTCTAGATCAAGAGTCAGCGGTTCCTCCGCTTCCAACGGAAAATCCGATGCAGGCGGTCCGGGAGTTGAAAGCCCAGTTCGATGCCTTGAAGCACAAAGATCAGCTCAAGAAACTGGGAATCAACCAGCCGTACCCAGCTACCTGGGAAGAGGTCCCTTTCCCTCCAAAATACAAACCTCAGGCAATGGCTCTGTTCGAGAGAAAAATATCACCAAGCCAATACATGAACTATTTCAGTATGATGACGGTGCTGCTAGTTGTCCGCCAAGCTACAAGGGAACGATGCCCTCCTCACTCGGGTGTTCAAAGGCCATGGCGCAAAACAAGCTCAAATTACTACTCCTGACCTACGCGAAGGCCTAATCCAGAAGCGTAAGGAGAGGGGACCTTCCAACATGTCTATTACGCCCCCCTAGGGAACAATGTTGTAATAGTCATAAGATTGTGATTGACTGCTACTGTTCTAAAGCAAAACGATCGGTCTTCGACCGATTGAACTACTCTCAATCTTTCCCGGAAGAGGAGCACGCGTATGCATCCGTGAACATGGCTTCACGCATACCTAGAAGAGGGTCGAGTTCAAAGCGTCTTCCCTCTGGACCTCCGAGCCAGAGAAAATTCGAAGACCTCCTCAGGAACGCTGAAGCTGGGGTATTCCAAAATACCCGTGCAAGGTCACAGCAACCAGCTCCGTACTCGTCTGATTCCGACGCTGGGGGTCGCCGATCTCCCAGATCAGATACCGAGAGTATAGAGTCGACTTTTGCAGCGACCTATACTTACCCTTCGACGACGCCCCGAGAAATGGGAGCTTACGCCATCGAAGACGAACGCGAGGGAGCGTCGCCATCAGGAGACGCAGAACAACGCATCACTGACCTGGAGATATCGCTGAAACAAATACAATCCGTAATAGAGGATATGCACCAGATGATGCTAACTCAGCACGCAACCGCCATGGCTTAAGCATCGGTTCTGCCAACTCAGATACATGTGGGGGTGGACTTGCCACCATCCAGCCCAAGCCAAGAACCTGCTCTAGATCAAGAGTCAGCGGTTCCTCCGCTTCCAACGGAAAATCCGATGCAGGCGGTCCGGGAGTTGAAAGCCCAGTTCGATGCCTTGAAGCACAAAGATCAGCTCAAGAAACTGGGAATCAACCAGCCGTACCCAGCTACCTGGGAAGAGGTCCCTTTCCCTCCAAAATACAAACCTCAGGCAATGGCTCTGTTCGAGAGAAAAATATCACCAAGCCAATACATGAACTATTTCAGTATGATGACGGTGCTGCTACAAGGGAACGATGCCCTCCTCACTCGGGTGTTCAAAGGCTGCCTCTCAGGAGTAGCCTATCAGTGGTACCGTAGCTTGGCGGACAACTGCATTACTTCCTTCGAGGATTTCAAAGCTCTATTCTTCACACGATTTTACGAGGGAGGAATGGACATGTCTATGTCCTCTCTCATCGAAGTCAAGCAGAAGGAAAAGGAAGACGTTCGCATCTTCATCGAACGCTTTCGTCAGGCCACCTTACAGATGCCTCCAGGAGTTCCAGAATTAGCATTGGTGGACATTTGCAGGAAGAACCTCCTTCCCGTGGTCTCGGTGTTCACAGGACCATATCAGTTCCATGATTGGCCCTCGTTCATCCTCTCGGCGGTAGCAGCCGAAGACAACAGTCGCAAGGCGCGCGACAATGGCATCATGATCTCCGCCTCTGACAGAAGCAAGAGGTCATCCCCTGGCAGGGACCATCATCATGGTCCCAAAGGGAAGGAAGCACTAGCAATCAACACGGCCAGGCCAAAGATTGCGGCGACCGCCCAAGCGAAACCGGGGGCTCCGAGGCCCGTCGAAGTCTACTCTTTCGACGACGACGATATCCCAAGTATCTTCGAATGTCTCGTCAAAAGTGGCAAGATCACCCTCCTAGAACTAAGGCGGCCCCAGGAGGTCGGCAATACTGACGACCCAAAATACTGCATCTTCCACAGATACGTACACCACCCGACAAAGGCGTGCTATGTACTAAAAAGGAAGATCCAGGGGTTGATCGATGCTAAGGCCATCACTCTGCACAAAACCAAGAAAACGGTCACGGCCAACATGATCTCTCTGCAGTTTGGCAATTTGCCTCCCCAAAAGGTCCCTGATGGTGTTACACCTATCTCCCGGGCAACGATGAACCTCGTTAACCTTCCCCCTGCTAGGGATCAAGGTCACAACCTGGTGCCCCTAACTATCCGGCGGGGCGAGATTATGTGGGTTCACCAAGATTTGGTGTCGGATCTCGAGGAAGAGACCAAGGCAAACAGGGCTACCCCTAAGAAGAATCCCAAATACAGATCATGCTACATGGTCACAACTTCTTATACATCAGACAAAGACGAGGTACTTGTCGCAACCCGTTCAGGGAGGGCCTACATCGACAACGACGGAGCAAATTAGGAAGGTGCGCCGGCTGACGCTCCAGCTACCAAACCGTCAGAGCAAGATCCCGTCGTGCCAAGCATCAGCTCTGCGAAACCTACTCCGGCGGAAAAGGCAAAACAGAAAGAAGTACGCTTCGACAAACCTGTGAAAAGCATTCCGAGCAAAGGTTTAGAGAAGCCGTACAAATTTGACATCCTGGCCCAACTGGCCAATACGCCAGCCAGGTTGTCCATCTTCGAGCTACTCAGGCTCTCCCCCGACGCTCGTCTAGCCCTGAGTGAAGCACTAATGCAGGCGGAAGTATACTTGACCCAGCTCAAGTACCCCGACGAGGAACCAGTGGCATGTCCTCAATGCCACAGCGTGATGGAGGTGGTCCCGAATATCACTTTCACTCAAGACGACATGCTATTAAAATATAATAGACATGACAGGCCCCTCTATTACACCGGGTACGTCGGTTCCATGGAGGTTGACCGGATTTACATAGATCCGGGATCGTCGATCAGCATCATCCCTCGCAGTCTGCTCGGGCCACTGAGAATTCCTACCAGCGAGCTGGCTTACACTACCACTACAATCGTGGGTTTCAACGCCGGAAGGAGTAAACCATTAGGGAAGATTCGCTTGAGAGTCCAGATCGGCAACCTTAGATCAGTGGCCACATGTTACGTCATCGATTCAGAGGTATCCTACAACATTTTGCTGGAAAGACCATGGATCTACGACCACAACATCGTTCCTTCAACCCTACATCATTGCCTTAAATATGTAGACACACAAGGAACCGTACAAACGGAGGTGGCTGACCTAAACCCGTTTAAAGGAGTAGAATCCTACTATTCCGATGCCGTGTTGTATTCCCATGACCACACGGAAGAAGTGCCAGGAGTGGCAAAGAAAGAATCCCACCGGGAGCCCGAAGAGCCCTCTGCCACACTACCACTGTCAATCAGAGTGAAAGGACGAACCGCTCGTCCAAAAGCCATAGAACCTACGGCTGTCCACCTGAGAAAGACCAAGTCAGAAGAAGGGGGTGATCCTCTAGTAATCACTTTGAACCGGAAGCCTTCAACAAAACCATTATCAAGCTCCTGAAGAAGTTCGTTTCTTCAAACAAAAGAGACTGGAACGAGAAGGTGGGCGAATGTCTCTGGGCATACCGCACAACGGTACGGACACCAACAGGTTGTACCCCCTTTTCACTAGTCTACGGAAGCGAGGCGGTCCTTCCTATCGAAATCCAGATCCCGTCGCTCCGAATAGCCGTGACTAGTGAGCTGACTCGAGAAAAGAATGACCTGTTGAGGCTCCAAGAGCTGGAAGGATTAGACGAGAAACACCTCCAAGCTCAGCAGCGCATCGCGCTCTACCAAGCACGTATTTCCAAAGCTTTCAATCATAAAGTAAAGGAAAGAGTGTTCAAAGTCGGCGAGCTAGTTCTAGTCGTGAGAAGGCCGATGATTCTAACTCACAGAAGTAAAGACAAATTCCAGCCCAAATGGGAAGGCCCTTATGTGATCGAGACAACGTTCTCAAACGGCGCCTACAGGATAGCCCAGCCCAACGGAGATCTGTTAATGGCTCCTATCAACGGCAAATTCCTGAAAAGGTACTATGCCTAATCTCTCCTGCTCAAAGAGGAAAATAGCAAAGACCTCGATTCTGACAAAACTACTTCCAAAAAAAAAAACATAATTAGTTGGGTTACACTCTATCATGTCCGCATGACCTCTGAATAGATATGTCCCGCTAAGAAGTTTATCGAGAGTTTATCACGTCCATACTACCTCTGATATCACTCTCACCTAACCTGTCATTTACATTCCGAAATGATGGGTCCACAACAGTCAGAAAAGAGTCGCTATTATTCATTCCCGAAGAAGGCAGAATTACATAGGAAGGGGTACATCAAGATGGTGGAGTAATCAGGCCATGAATCTGCCGCTCCAGTGTAGCTATCCTCTCATTCCTAAGGGCCAAAGCATCGGCGCGAGCCTGCTCCAGCCGTGCCTCCGGAGTATGCGTAAGGGTCAGATTAGCCCTTGCCCGAAGACATCCCGTACGGGCAGCTTTCGCACGATCCAGGTCCCGTCGCGCTTCGCTCAGTCGACCAGTTGCTACCTCCAAACCTGCCAACGACTGGGAAGCCCACTCCTCTGCCCGAGCAAGTTTTTCCCGCAGCTTGGAGACCCTCGCCGCATTCCCTTCATGCTCGGATCGATACTGCATCTCAACGGCAAGGGCTTCTTCCACAACAGCTTTTCTCCTATCCATCTCCAGCTTATGCGTCTGGATAGAGTTGTCTAGGCTTTCAAGCTTTGTAGCGAACCGCTCAGACATAAGGTCGTACCGAGCCTGGACATCAGCATCAAGGCTGCCCTCAGTCCGCTGCAAGTATTCGTTAATGGGTTGCTCTAAACCATTAACCACCGCCTCCAGAGCGTCAGCCACTCCAGGATTGCCAAGCCCCCTGACAACCTCGATCGAAAGCTGGGAAGTCTTCTTCAGGAGCTCGAAGTCAAGGTTCTTCGCCAACACCATCGGTATCATCGTTTTTAAGCCAGTGTAGACGAGGCTGGAATGCTGCTCGATCAACGCGACTAAACCCGACTGAGCGCCTGGAGCGGCCACAATTGCAGACGAGGTAGCCACCGCCGCCTCAACAGGTGGCACGCCCGAAGAAGGTGCGATGGCGACAATCGAAGTCATCGGTATACTCGCAACAGGCAAGGTCACGATGACAGGTTCGTCCTCCCCCTGAGACGACGAAACCTCCCCGGGCGAGCTAGCCCCCGAAGACACTCCTGCCTCAAAATCCGGCGCCTCCACGTCACCGCCAGGAGCCAGAACAAAGCCGAAAGGCGCTTCAACGCCATGCTCCCCGTGGACGTCATCCCCTGAAAAAAGGACAAGAAAGCAAAATGTCAAACACAGTGGTAATCCTCCTAGGAGGAGACATCGAAACGACATTTACCCGGAACCGATGGCATATACGATGCATCTGCAGCAGATGTAGCTAAGCCACGCCTTAATGACGTGATACAAACTGTCATACCTGGAGAAGGAGGTGGGCCGACCGACATCGCCAAGAGTTCGGTCAAGCCTTCCCCGAGACGCGGTCGAGGTTCATCAGCCGGAGTCTCGCTAGGCGCGCTTGCTAACGCAGGAGTAACTCCGCCCGCTACTGACCTCAGGGAAGATTCTCCCATCTGTTGGGGCCACGCAGGCAATCCCGCTCCGCTGCTTGGAGCAGCCGCAGCAACAGCAGCCTCTAGCGAGGACTCTCCGGCACCGCCAGCCAGAACTGTAGAAGGTCCCCCTCTGAAAGGCGAGGAACCTCCGGCCAAAGAATCATCCCTGATACAGGGAGATGCAGGATCATTCCCGGGAACCTCAACACCAGGAATATGGAGAGGACGAGCAACCGTCTCCCTCCTCCTCTTACGAAGGGAAGCTTCCTTCGGAGTAGAAGCCCGTCGCTTCCCGGAAGAGACTACCAGGGCCCCCGCCGGCAGAGGCACTACACACCTCGGCAACGACACCAGAGGCTCATCCGGAGTACCAGATTCCTCTCCCTCATCAGAAGAAACTGAGGGGACTTCGACCCTTCCCCCAGGCTTGGCAGAAGGCACCCTGAAGCTCCCACGCCTGTTGAAATCGTGGTGGAAAGTGTTAAACGCCACATAAAACTGGGCGTAGGAGTGAAGGATGCGCAGCTCCGTGGAGGTTGTAACGACCGGCACGATAAAAATTGCCCCCGTACAACCCATGATAAAATATTGCCACCCTCTAGCTCCATCAATGAGTCCACCCCTGGACCTGAAGCTGGTGACGGCGTTGCCTATATGCAACTGGTCGTACCCGAACTGCCTGGCGAACCGACTAGGCAGGTAGGGCTCGAAGAAGCAATGGTCTTCGCTCCTATACAGCAGATGGGAAGGTCTAATACAGACCAACCAATTAAACGCCTCCGGAGAAAGAACGGTCTTCCCTCGACCTGAATCCTCGAGCCACAGCCCTGACTGGTTGCGATGCACAGGAGGGGGAGTACAAAGGATCTTCCAGCCATGGCTGAGGTTCAAAACCAGCCGACAGTCTAAAATTGTATTCACATTCCAGGAGGAATCCCTGTAATTCAATAGGAATATACCCCCTGAGCTGCTACCGGAACCGGGTGACATAACCCGGGAATTGTGGAGAATTAATCATCCCATCAAGTACAAGTATGGTAATTCCACCCTAGGGAAGCTCTCCCGCCGAGCTTCATCAACAAGCAACCCATCTGTCATGGCCCTCAGGCCAGCCTGTATACGGCACACCATGGCAGGAAGCAAGCCCAGTCTTGCCCCAAACACCAGGCGCACTGCCGGCCACAGGATATTGCGGTGAATGCGGTCCATGGACGCGGTGCCCGGCACCACTACTTGACGCAGCCATATGGAGAGAAAACCAGCCAGCTGGGCCTCCTTAGACAAAGGCATGCGGCAACGTCTCAAGTAACTACAGGCCTTAGTGCCTTCCGCGTACTTTCCTACCCCCTCCACAAGAATCTGATCCGGAGCTTCAGCCTCCTCTATAAGAGTCTCCACAACCTGGGCACTGAGGACGCCCAAGCAGTTCACGGGCTCTTTCTTACCACCCGAGGCTTTCTCCGACCTGGCGGCCCTGTCTCGGTGGAAGAAGAGGTAAGACATCCACTTGGTGGTGTGAGCCAAATCAGAAGGCTCGTTATAAAAAGTGGTGCACGCGAAGTACTGGCACATCAGCTCCTGATATACTTCCGCCACCCGAGGGTCCAAATCCCCCAACTCCCGGTTGGTGGGAACGTACTCTTCATTTGGGGTATCCCCCATCGGCAGTCTCGAGACAACTGCCATCTCATGAAAGGCCAACCCCAACTCCCCTAGTGGAGTGGCGAAGGTCCCGGTGAGCGGAATATACCGCTCCATCAGTGCCAGGAACAAATTGGGGTTCGGAGGCAGCTCGACGCTCGTCGCACTCACAGCGGCATATAGTCCGATGCCCTCCAACTCTCTCTGGAAGTGCTTTAAGGCCCAGTCAACTAGGCATCTCCATCGGGAGTTCGTTGGGGCAATCCACCCATTGCACCGAGGATTCTCCTTGGGATATACCCCACCTTGACCCATGAAGTCGTTGCAGAAGGTCGACAATTGGACCGGCTGGATCACCGAGCTATCTTCACTTGGAACACTGCCCGGGTACAGTCCTCAGAACAGCGTCACAACGCCAGAAGGGCGACTAACAAACGACCCCTGGTCAGCGCCTTTCAGATGAAAGATCTTCCCCGGCTTCCCGTGAAGATCAGGAGTCAGCTTCCAAGACATCTTCCTGGGATGCGTCGCATGGGAGAAGGCCGAGATAGGATAATCCCTCGGCATCGTCGGCAGGTACAAGACCAAATCCCCGGCAGGGAAAACCCAAGGCTCCCTCTTGGGCTTCGTCTGGGACTGTTTATCAATCATGTCCCCAAAAAGGAAAGCCGGCTTTATATACCGCTCCCCATCTACACGTACCAAGGGTTCACCGTTGATCATACTCAACAGCATTTGCTCACCCTGGGCCGATATCAGGAGCTCCCTTCCCTCAGGATACTGGGGTCCAGAGATGGGAAATGCCATATGGGACAGATCCTCCAGATAGTTCGAGTGCAGCATCCCCGCAGCGGAGCCCATCACCTCAGCCAATGGGGACTCACCCAGATCAACTGCAAGATAATGCAAAGAAGATAGGTCATTACAAGTCTGGCACAAACACACGGACCAAGGAAACGACAGTCTGTGCTTTACGCCAAGATTGTACAAATATTGGTCACCTTACGCCGGAAGTCTCCTCCACAAACGTAAAATTCAAATTTTACGAAATACGCCAATTTTCGGTAGCCCGAGCTATTTACGCCCAGAGCTACAAAAATACGGAGTCTTTATGCTGACACATTAGAAAGTGGGCGTAAAAGATGAAAACGCCTCCGTGCATCATCTTCCTCAAAAGAGGCTATCAGCATAGAAGACGACCTAGCGCAATCACGTTCAACGTGTGCGAAGGATTTTTCGTCGTTTGTGTCATCCCAAAAAGTTCTACCTCTAAAGCCGGGAGCGCTAGTCGTCGACGGGATGCTCCCCTCAGAGGGAAGTTCACCTTGCCCGACCGGAGATTCCTTTGCCGGGACAGAAGAATGAGAAGAAGAACCTATGCTCTTTCCCTTAGCGGAGGGGGTTTGTTTCGACGCCATTTCTGAAGACTCGAAGTGCTCGGAGAAAGAACGAAGAAAAACTCGAACAGTCGAAAGCTCTCTTTCGCAAAAGACAGATGAAAAGTTTTTCTTTCCAGAAGCTGGGGATATATATACAGTCCGGGTCGACTCCTCGAATCCTCGGACGAACCCCTCGAGACCCTAACCAAATCTCAAAATTAATAGTTGATCATGATTGGATGCTACGTCAGCCCACTACCCTTGGAAGACGGACAGTCAGCGAATTCGAAAGATTTTTTTTCGTGCAAGACGGTTCAGCGGGTTCTACGCTAAATGAGCTTTCTACGCTCGACAGCAACGGATCTACGATTTTACGCTCGCAAGCTACAAGTCTATGGTTTTACGCCCGGATGCCTTTGTGCTCGGTAGCTTTTATGCTCGAGAGGCCACAAACCCACGACTTTACGCTCAGCAGATACCAAATCGACGATCTCACGCTCGGTGGCGCTCAGTTTACGCTCAGCAGCAACAGATCCGCAAACCTCACGCTCGAAGAAATTTTCTTTTCAGGAGCTACAAATCAAACAGTTCTACGCTAAAGGAGCTTTTCTACGCTCGACAACTACGAATCTAACGGCTTTACGTTCGACAGCTACAAGTCTATGGTTTTTCTTGCCCGGATGCCTTTGTGCTCGGTAGCATTCTATGCTCGAGAGGCAACAAACCTATGACTTCATGCTCAGGAACCACAGGTCTACGATTTCACACTCGATGGTGTTCTACGCTCACAGGCTACAGATCTACAGTCCTACGCTAAAAGGAGCTTTTCTACGCTCGACAGCTACGAATCTAACGGCTTTACGTTCGACAGCTACAAGTCTATGGTTTTTCTTGCCCGGATGCCTTTGTGCTCGGTAGCATTCTATGCTCGAGAGGCAACAAACCTACGACTTCACGCTCAGGAACCACAGGTCTACGATTTCACGCTCGATGGTGTTCTACGCTCACAGGCTACAGATCTACAGTCCTACGCTAAAAGGTGCTTTTCTACGCTCGACAGCTACGAATCTAACGGCTTTACGTTCGACAGCTACAAGTCTATGGTTTTTTTTGCCCGGATGCCTTTGTGCTTGGTAGCATTTCTATGCTCGAGAGGCAACAAACCTACGACTTCACGCTCAGGAACCACAAGTTTACGCTTTCACGCTCGATGGTGTTTTACGCTCAAGAGGCTACAGACATAATTTTCCGCTCCACGACTTTCCGCATATCCAAACAGTCCCCAAGGCGGTCAAGTGCAAAGAGTTCACACAGAAGATACTCATTCTTGACCCAAAGCATCCCCAAGTACCCGAAGTATGCAGAGTTCAAACATTGAGAAATTACTCCTCCCGGGTCCAGAAAACTGGAGGTTCATCCAGATTCCAGTCTGAACATCTCGTCTATCAAAGTGGCAACTCAGTTTGACAGCTAAAAACCTCGACCCTGTTCCAAGGGAGTTTCGAGAGATCATTCTTGAAGACGAATTCTGAACAAAACGAAATTCCGCTCATCAGAGAGGCAACAGTTTAGAAATTCTACGCAGTCCTAGCAACAGGACAGTTCTACATGTTCAAAGTGCTCAGCAGCGTTCTATAGACTATCCGCTATACATAAAGGATAGGGCCTAATACTCTTTCTATCAGAGTCAGCGTAAAGATTCAGACGTGTCGAAGCTGCACATATTCAGACTTCACAAGCAACGTATGGCAAGACGATCATATGGAGAAGAAGACGATTTTATTAAAGATTAAAATCATGATTACATATGAGGGAAATCCAATCTACAAGGGTTTTTCTCTATTTCTCATGATTACATCTGAGGGAAACTCCGTCTACAAAGGAGTCCCTCCATCATCGTCCGAAGATCGCCCAGAAGCTGTACTGACAGGTTCTCACATGGGTGAAGGTCTTCCTCTTCTTCGAGGGCTGTTCATCGACTACCACAGTCATGAACAAGAAGATCCTCCATTCGCCATGGCCGATCCAGTTGAGGCTTCTTTAAGCCCAACTCGATTAGGGACGATAGATTACAGTTTGTCTAATCTCGTCCGCGGGGATCTCAGAGGAAGATACACAGCATGCCAGCCGCTGTGGGCCAATACGACCCTTCCTCTCTCCTGGGGCAACGCCATACAAAGTTGCTGATTATCCCGAGCAAGGGAGGCTAAGATGTCCTTCCATGATCCATCGTTGCAGTGGACACTTGCTCGAAGACGCCGTCTTTTACGGCTCCCTACATGCTGGAAGAACATGATCTCCTTCTTCCTCAGATCGATCCAATGAACTCCGACGATCATCTCTGCATGACAATGGGAATGTGGTGAAGACAGGTTCACCCCCCAGCCTTTTATAGGCAAAAGAGATCACAGCGGTCCCCAATAAATCTGCCATAAAGTCAGCATCGACCGTTTCAACGCTCCATTCAGAAACGTTTCGAGTTACGAGGGGCCGTTCATGCTTCATTCAAAGCGTTTCAAATTCTGAGGAATTTAAAAACTTTGAAGGGGGTCTTGTAGAAGCATTAAAAAAAATGCTTGGAAGATCTATGCAGCGTCTTGATACAGAGCAGCATAGGCAGAGGCCTTCAGAGCCATCCAACGTAAAACAGGGTTTTTCATCGCCTCCATGGCATAAAACCCAGCCGCTCTCAAAGCAGCGTTAAAGCGTACGAGGAACGCTTCGTATTCCCGGAAAGAAACTGTCCAGTCACGCAGTAAACCTGACCTCTGACTCCTGACAAAAAGTGCTGCACAGCTACCCAAACGACGGTTGGGAACGGGGGCAGACCCCTCAGGACGCGCTCCATAGTATGATGGCGGATCTCAGCATTTAATGTAGAGGATTTGGTTAAAATATCACCAAACCGGTGCTTATTAAAAAACCACCGGCATAAACCACTCTTTCGCGTGCAAAGAGAACACGCTGCCTTATTTTACAAAGGCAAACATGGGCTGTTTTACGCTCCACAGAAGACAAACCGCCTGCCACGTTAAAAGCTGTGCTTCGTACAGGGCTCGAGGCACGTCTCTCCGCCAAAGCACACAGAGCGGTGACAGTGTCCCCTCGAGGCACGTCTCTCCGCCAAAGCACACAGAGCGGTGACAGTGTCCCCTCAAGGCACGTCCCTCCGTCAAAACGCACAGAGCGGTGACAGTTTTCCCTCAAGGCACATCTCCGCATTTAATGCACAGGATGATGGCAAATCTCTGCCAAAGATTTGATCTCCAAAAGCAGTAATTCCGGCTAAAGACGTCCACATCAGCATCCTGGCATGGTACGCAGTGGCTTCTACGCCCATTCAGGATCTGTGCTCCTACAGCTTCCGTGCCCCCTCAGTCTCTACGACTGCTCGGCTTCCACGCCTACTCGGCTTCTATGCCTGTTCGGCTTCTATGCCTGCTCGACTTCCACGCCCCCTCAGTCTCTACGACTACTCGGCTTCCACGCTTACTCAGCTTCTATGCCTATTTGGCTTCTACGCCAAGGTGACAGACATTTGGCTTCTACTCCAACCCCTTCTACATAATGGATACCTACCTACGTGGCTTTTATGCCGTGATCTTAGTAGCAATTGTACGCGTTGTGTCCCCTTAGTTGGACCCGCGTCACACGCTCATTCAAAAGATCATCTATACGTATGCATTGGTTACTTTAACCGTTGTGTAAAAGGGTGTTGTACTTTCCACTCCTCGGTTGTTACACCGATGGAGTGGTCACTGTCACCAAAACTCTATAAATAGAGACCCCTATCAATGGGGAACAAGGTCGACAATTTAGAAGATCGAACCAGGTCGAAAAATTTGGCCAAGAATACCAATATCAGATCAAAGCTCGAAACTTTGAAAGAAGGATCGAACAAGGTCACCGAACCGGAGATCAAGAGGGAGAGACAGAGAGAGAGAGAAGAATACAGAGCTCAGGCAAGGAATAGGGAGCGACGACCTTCAGCATCGCGCATCCACCCTCCTTCGCAACCTCCGAAGCTGCATCCTGTCTTCCACGGCACTTCTTCAACATCGTGTAGTCCAAGGGCTAAAGTGATCGACCGCAGATCAGACACCTATAGCAATTTATACCTAGATTAAATAAATTGTACTCCCGCATCCTCGTATAGGATCGAATTGTACAAGTTTGTTTGTAAACCAAAGGGCACGGGTCTCGTATAAACCCTGTCATTGAAATACACTTTCATTCTTTCATTTAATACCACAAACAAAACACTTACCCCTACTAAATCTGATATTACTGTTCAGTTTACATAGCCTCACACTAAGGAAATGCTACCTGCTGCTGTTGACATCTCTTATTTGCCCAACACCAACCAATACTCCACTTAACTTATGTAACTAATGCTAATTACACAACAACTTAGTTGATGAGCAACTGTTGCTGATCCTAACTGCTAATGCAACTACTAATATTATCTAACTCCAGGTCTGTCCTAACTTAAGGTTTGTTGCATATGGCAACATCCACTTACCGGCCTCCTAATCCGACCCCAAATGCACAGTTGATCCTATGAGTTTCTCACTAATGTCCTTCATTCCTACTTATATACCATGATGCCTGTGTGAAACATCACAATTGCTGCAAACAACACTTTGATACTCTTATATTAGAGTTCTCTCACCCTCACAAGCCACTGCAATATCAGTGTAATGAATACTGATTTCAAGTTCTACACTTGCATCAGACATCTTCCCCCTCACACAGTCCCTTCACCACAGTCTCAAATAAAACTCTTACCTAGAACCACTTTCCCCCAAACTTACAGTACACAGATTCACATAGGGTCACCTATGTTCTGATATTATTGTATCTGGTTTTAGTATGATACAGGCAGCCCCCGTGCTCCCAAATATATTGCACTTTACCATATACTCTAACATTATGATGTATCAGATATCTCTTAACACCATCCTCACATATCCTTTTTTCCCCATATTCCCTGTTAACTAGTGCTACTACCAAGGATGATATCAAGTTTCCCTCCAACATTGATACCCAGGTTTCAATTCCTACCCGAGCCCCTCTATCTCTGACCTACTTTATTAACTCTTCCTTTATTTTCTGTCAAGGATGTTTCTGTTCTTGCAACTTATTATTGCTGTAGTTACTACTGATATTTAACAACCTGCTCCTATTGCTCTAGTCCAAATAACTCCAGTTAACATTTCTCCCTCCTCACTGTACTTAATACACTCCTTTACACACCTATATTCACTTCTGATGCACCCCATCAGTGACTGATACACACATCAGTCAGTGACTTATACACACATCAGTGCTTCAACTGTGCACTACTTCACAACTGATATATATACCCCCCATCACTCACTATATTGCCACCACCAACCTGCACACATACACACACACACACACACACACACACACACACACACACACACACACACACACACTACTGGAGGCAGTCCACTCTAACCTGTGTGCAATCCAACTGAGCAAAGACATAAAATACATATATCTATATACATATGGTTATATATAATAATGCAAATATATATATGCATACCTACACACCATATATCATTTGATCAAACACCTGATAGGATATACATGTATATACTATGATACCTATTCCATTCAAGTGTCATAACTCAATTCTCCACAAATAATCATTCATATACATCAAATACCTTACAATTTAACTAATACAACATGCTACGATGAGAAATAATGAGTAATTATGGAAAACCCCCAAAATTGGGCCCCGTATCGCACCGTATCACGAAATACCATGATACGGCCTACACGTATCCATTTATGGATACGTACCTAGTCCTATAACCCCGATGTAAGTCTAATTAGATCTAATTGATCTCATGACACAATATTTATGTTTCAATCTCGTAATTCTTCCAACGTGCACACAAAATACCATATAGAACTCATAATACATAGCCAATTAGCCTAGAACTTATTCCAATAGATAGCCCTATGCAATATGGTCATTCCTAAAGGTCAAATGCATAATTAAGAAGCTATAATGAGAGCAAAATTCAGGAATTACCAATTAAAAGATGGATTTCTAATAAAAATATAATTGGACACGATCCAAACACGATCTCTAGCTCCAAAGCTCCTTCTCCATGTGCTCCTTGCTTCTCCAAGCTCCAAAGATCTAAGAGTAATAAATTTAAGAAGAAAGTGGAGGTGAATTAAATATAAAATTAATGGAGAAAAAAAGAAATTGGGGATCTAGAATTTTGGATCAAAAATGAATATAAATAAGGAGAGAGAGAGAGAGAAGAACCCCCCTCTAATAGTGGCCGGTCTCTTCCCCCCTTCCCTAAGCAAAATAAAATGCCCAAGTTACCCCTACATGATGAATTATGAGAAATAATTAAGGGTGGATATTTTGGAAGTCTCTAACTAATTATAATTAAACTAATTTCTCCTAATTAATTAATGAGAAGGTCTAATGGGCTGGGGTCCAAGTTGGGTTAACTATTTGTCATGACAAGTCTAAATATTGGGCTAGTCTCTTTAACAAAAATAAATAACACAAGTCTCTAATAAATAATTAATACAAGTCACAAATAATTATATCTCAACTTAATTAATACAAGTATCATATTAATATTCAATATTTATTCCTAAAATTAAATACCCATGAGAAATTACCAAACTACGCCTAGCTGGAAAAGTGAGGGTGACACTTCACCTTCTCCACAGGGATGACAACCAATTCTGGCCCCAATATCTAATGTTCTCCCACATCACTCCAACACATGGGAGACCTACACTTCCTTCCATACAAAGTTTCAAACGGAGCCATTTGGATGCTCGCTTTATAGCTATTATTGTAGAAAAACACCACAAGATGTAGGTAGTCCTCCCATGATCCTCCAAAGTCCAACATGCATGCTCTCAGCATATCCTCCAGCATCTGAATAATACGTTTTGACTGTACGTCTGTCTGCAGATGATAAGACGTACTGAACTTCAGACGAGTCCCAAGACTCTCTTGCATTCTCCTCCAAAAGTGAGATATAAAATACGAGTCTCTGTCTGATATAATGCTAACAGGAATATCATGTACTCTCACGATCTGCCTCATGTATAAGTCAGCCAAAGCTTCTGTAGACTGTCTAACTCAAAAAGGCAAGAAATGAGTGGACTAGGTAAGTCGATCCATAATCACCCAAACATTATCTCGCCCACTTGAACTCTTTGGAAAGACCATGACAAAGTCCATAGTGATGTGCTCCGACTTCCACTCAAGAATCGAAAGTGTTTGTAATAACCCTCTTGTCCTCTGTTGTTCAACCTTCACCTCCTAATACACTAAGCATTTGGCAATAAAGTGAGCTATCTCCCTCTTCATCCCATGCCACCAAAAGATACTTTCGCAAGTCACGGTACATCTTGGTGCCTCCAGGATGCTTAGAGTATATAGAGCTATGAGCCTCTGTCATCAGCTCCTGTCGAAGCTCTCCATTGGGAACATATAGACGATCACCACATCGTAATATCCCGTCATCATGAATACGCAATCTTGACTGCTCTGGAGCCTCGGTCCTTTCTCTCAACCTTCTGAATCTAGCATCCATAGGCAAAGTTTCCCAGATCCTCTCTACTAGATGTGACTGCACTGGCAAGTTGGCTAATATCCCGTCTAATCCGGGTAATACAACCTCTATGCCAAGATTTTGTAAGTCCACCAGTAACTTCCTCTGCGTTGTCAAGAATAGCACCGTAGGCTTTCGGCTTAACGCATCTGCTACCACGTAAGCTTTGTCTGGGTGATAATGTAGCTCCATCTCGAAGTCCTTCATCAACTCAAGCCACCGATATTGCCTCATATTCAGCTCCTTCTGTGTGAAGACATACTTGAGGCTCGTGTGATCGGTATAGATCTCCACTCGTTCCCCATATAAGTAATGTCTCCATAGCTTCAAGGCAAAAATAACGAATGCAAGCTCCAAGTCATGAGTTGGATAATTCTTCTCATGTAATCTCAACTATCTAGATGCATATGCAATCACCTTGCCATGCTGCATTAATACGTATCCTAATCCTTTCCATGATGTGTCGCTGTAGATCATATAGCCTCCTGATACTGATGGAATGGTCAATACTGATGCTGTGGTCAGTCACTTCTTCAACTCCTCGAAGCGGCTTGACACCCATCCGTCCATATAAACTCTCGGTCCTTGCACGTCAACCGAGTCATAGGCTCTGCTATCCTTGAGTCATTTTCCACGAACCGACGGTAATATCCTACAAGTTTAAGAAAACTCCTCACCTCTAATACCGACTTAGGAACGGGCCATGTCTCAACTTTCAAGATTTTCTTCGAATCTACTGAAATACCATCTCCAGTGATGACATGCCCAAGAAAAAAGACCTTATTTAAGAAGAACTCATATTTGCTGAGCTTCACATACAACTGCTCTCTCTTCAAGGTCTCTAAGACAATTTGCAAGTGCTTCTCATGCTCCTCATGGATCTTTGATTAGACAAGGATGTCATCTATGAAGACTACCACGAACTGGTCCAAATACTGATGGAAGACTCGATTCATCAAGTCCATAAAGATAACTGTAGCATTGGTCAGTCCAAATGGCGTGACCAAAAACTAGTAGTATCCATATCTCGTCCTGAATGCGGTCTTCAAAATGTCCTACTTTTGTACCTTCACCTGGTGATATCTAGATCTTAAGTCTATCTTCGAGAATATCTTGGCTCCACTAAGATGGTCAAATAAGCCATCAATACGTGGCAGAGGGTACTTATTCTTCACAGTCACAGCATTCAAGGCCTTGTAGTCAATGCATATGCGCACTGACCCATCCTTCTTGGGTACAAACAACACTGGGGCTCCCCAGGGTAATGCACTCGGTCGAATAAAGCCTTTCTCCTCTATCTCCTTTAACTGCGCCTTCAGCTCATCTATCTCCTTCTTCGCCAATCTGTAAACATGCGATGTTATGGGTGCTGCTCCTGGTATCAACTCAATCGAGAACTCCATATTTCTGTCTGGAGGTAGCCCTGGCAACTCCTTTATAAAGATATCCTCAAACTATAAAATGATAGGATGATACATGATATCGTTTAATGCCATCTGAACACCTTCAAGAGCCTCTGTGGATCCTCGTACAAACTCGAGTTCTGGTTGGTCTGGTACCTTAAAGAGAATTCTTTATCCCTAGTAGTCGAAAAAAGTGTGGTACTTGTTTAGCCAATCCATCCCAAGGACAACATCAAAGTTTGGCATGAAAAAAGACTAAGAGTCGAGCCTTCATCTCTCTGCCACGAATCACTATAGAGAAAATCTATAAACACGGCTAACAGGTACAACTCCTCTTGAGTTATCGAGTTGTCTGCAGTGATGGCGAGGGTAACAACACGTCTCACAGGGGGAGTAGAGCATTAGAACAGATTCAAGGTCGATGCAAATCAAGCAGTCAAAGAGAGTACAAAATTGGAATTCAAAGAAAGTGGTTAAATAAGTGGATGAGATCCTATACACTAATCCTATTTCCAGGCTTGCTTGGTACAATAATGTAACCAAGATAATATACTCTCGACCTGCATGGGCCACAAAAAAAATATGTCAAGCCCCAATCCCAAATACGTAGGACTAGTAATACGTAGAATGCCAGCCGTATGTATATGACAACTCCAATATATTAAAAAAACATAACACATATGTACGTTGTAATATGAATATTAATTCACAAATGGAACATATATTGTCAACACAAGTCACAGGCATCTATATCTCGTCCACAAGCACAAGTAAAGGAATATCAAAATAGATAGCTAAATATTTCAAGTACGAAGTATCAAAGAATAATAGTCGGGTGGAGACAAATCTACTACCCATAGACTATATTAAAAACTAAAATGATAGAGGAGATCAAAACTACAATATAAGATAAATCTCAAATAAAGGAAACTGCAACTAAGATATCCATCAGCAACGAAGTAATCACTGGAACTCAGAAGGTAAGACCTCCTCAACAAAGAATGGTTCGTCAGGTCCCGGTCCGTACTCCTACTGATAATCCTGCTCGTTTATACCTGGAAAGAAATCAGATCCTCAGAGGTACGTAACAAGATACATAAAAGCATGCCAATATAGTACTGAAAATAAATATCAAACATGATCGCCTAACCGTCTATGTGAAATGCACTTTTAAGAACAACTTTCCAACGCATAGGATATTTGGCTAAAAAAGGGATTAGCATGACTCTCTCGGTGAATGAGGGGCCTAAAAAGCAAAATGTCTTTCGATCGTCAGAGGCGCTTGTAAATAATATAATATAAGGGTCATTTGACCACGCATCTCCGGCATAGCGTATGGGTTACAAAAGAGAAAGTGTAAAGGACCCATATTCCTACTTGTTGTTCTCCCTACCCCATGCTCTTTCCAAGTCATATCCATGCCACGGTGATACCTCTAAGAACTGCTAAGTCTCACAGCATGCATTTCTATCAGCAGTTATTTCCTATCCATCGCACGTGCCATACGTACAGGTGGCCAGTCTATCATGCAAGTCCATGTCCTACATGAGACTCACACTCGTATAAAAAATATGTTACGACCAATGAAACATAAGAATGCCTCAACATCATGGGGTAGTCTCGTAAAACTAGGTCGACATGCGTAATATAAATAAGAGACAAAAAATGAACCAACCGTCGTTGCACGCAAGTTATTCTTAGACCCGTAATTTTATATAGCATAATAAAATAACTAAATGGGCAACATAAAATATGCGTGCTAATAATGAATATAAATAAACAACATAATGGCAAGATATACTTGCCTGACAAGCAAGCTGTATAATGTAGATGTCCAGACGATGATCCAAAGGAACCGGGACTCTGAATAAACATCTCCGGATGCTGAAATAAATATCACCAACATCTCCGAAATTAGTATGATAGCCAAAAAACTTTACCCTTTCATCCAATTTGGTCATAGGGGCAAAACGGTAATTTTTGGTCATAGCGGGGCCCACATGTGGTCCACTTTGCACCGAAATATTGTTAGGGTCAAAGGTCTCTAAATTGGACAAATTATAGGTCAAACAAATCATAAACAATGATACGAATTCCATGGTACATCCAATTTTGGATTCTGGTAAGCCGATCATAATTTTGCCTGTCAAGTCAACCGTGGGTCCCGTGAATAGGTGGCTCAGTCAACTGTCTCAGAACCACTTGAAACTTGGGTCACAGGACCAGAGTGATACCATGAATCCAATAGAGCAAGTTTTATTGCGTCCAGACGAGCTTGCATAAACTAATGGAGAAATTTGCAAAACGTCGATACATGAGAACTTTTACGTATACAAGTTTATTCCGATGCGCACACACGTCCGAATCAACTTTCGCGAAAGCCTGCACGTCAGAAAATATCATACGCGCCTTTTGGTGCAACTGGTGTTTGACGTGATAGTCTGGTTTGTCGGGATGCACTCCATATCACAAGTTTTCTAAGTTTTTGAAGGATAATTTTCATAATTTTTAAGCTAAATTTTAGCACAGAAATAACGAGCATATAAGTATAAATAATACATCGTTTTGATGCTGTATAGGTTTTCTCTAGGTTTGCGTAATTAGATTCCAAGTTCGTCAAATAATCTAGAAGGAACTAGTCTTCCAAGACCTGATGGATCGATTTACAGGTGTTCTGCTTTGCATGAAAACTCAAACTTTTTGGAAAGTTTCGATTGAATTTAAAACAAAAATATGATTGTTTGAATAAAACTACTTGAAGTCATTCGAAGATGTTTATGTTGTTATTAAACCTAAGCAATTGGATCAAAAATTGGTGAAGCAGGTACGGAGAATTAGGAAAGAAAATATGGGTACCTGGACTGTTGGTTCTGACGAGCAAACCAGGGTCGTAGCGGACGGTTTCCGTGGTCTTCGATGGTGGCGGGTCTGGCGGCAGTCGCAGGGTCGCGCTACGGTCGCGATTCATTGTCGATGGGTTGGTCTGGAGGAGGTGCTTGTTGATTAAAGTTAGGGTTCACAACGATCGCGAGGCATTGGCGAGGGGTTGGTCTGGAGGCGGTGCTTGTTGATTAAAGTTAGGGTTTCATTTTCAGTTGTCATATATGTGTGTATATATATATATATATATATATATATATATATATATATATATATATATAGAGAGAGAGAGAGAGAGAGAGAGAGAGAGAGAGAGGGAGAAAGAGATAGAAAGAGAGAGAGAGAGAAAGAGGGAGTAGTAGTCCGGGTAGGGTCATATTAACGGAGGGTCGTTTGTTTGTTGCTGTAGGTTATTGTTGTTGTCGTGATTTATGTTTTGGTTTGTATTATATATTTTATTTTATTTTTCTTTCTTTTCTTTTCTTTTTCTTTTATTTCATTATTAATAGTATTATTATTACTACTATAAAATAATTGTCTTATTATATTTTAATTACTATTATTATTATTATTACACATTATTGGTACATCGTCCGCATACGTACAATTATTCCTATTATTATATATATATATATATAAATTCTAGATATTTTGGGGAGGTTATACGTGACCTAAATGCTGTTTTCGAAATATCCTGCTCCTGAACTCGTACCTAATGATATCCTGATCGCAGATCTTTCTTGGAGAAGACTCTTGCTCCGCTTAATTGGTCAAACAAATCATCAATCCTTGGCAATGGGTACTTGTTCGTCACTATTACTCATTCAATCACTTGTAATTCGTGCACAACCGCGTCAATCCATCCTTATTCTTCACCAATACTGCTGGTGCTCCCCACCGTGATCTACTAGTCCGAATGAACCTCTACACCTTCAGTTCTTCCATGTATCGATATAACTGATCAAGCTCTGATGGTGACATTGGGTATACCTTCTGGGATATTGGTTTTGCTCCTGGCATTAACTCTATACAGAACTCTACTTATCTAACTGGGAGTAATCCGAAAAGCTCGTCTGGAAAGATGTCCCTGAATTCTTTAACTAATTTGGGTATCGGGTCCTTTCCCATCGCTACTGTTATGATTCCCTTTTTATGCTGGTCTCAGATTATTCTGCTAAGAATAAACTCTTCTAGACCAGGGACTCTAAATAACACTCTACCCTAATAACAGTCGATCGTCGTACGACTGTCTCTCAACCAGAGTATGCCTAAGATAACATCAAAGTTGCCCATAGGGAACTCGATCAACTCTCCAGGTAATAAATGTCCACATACTACGACTGGATATGGTAAGCATACTTTACTAACTCCTACGTTCCCATTGCCAGTGAGTATATTCAGCCTCTCTGGCAATGCCTCAAACTTTAATCCAATATGTATTGCATATTGTGAAGATATAAATGAGTGAGATACTCCTGAATTAATTAATGATGTGGCAGGAAAATATGTAATAAGAATGTTACCTGCCATCACGTCACCTGACGCCATAGCTTCTTCCAAAGATAAAGTGAACGCTTGCCCTTGGCCTTGTCCAACTCCCTGTTGTTGCATTCCCTAGTATCTTTGTTGCGATCTTTGCTGATTCTGCTACTGCTATTGCTGGTATAATTGAGCTTGCATCGACAATGGACGCTAAGCTACAGGCCGTACCGCGACTGCTGGTCCTCCTTGCTGTACTGCCCATGAAGATAACAATGCAGAAAACTGTTGTGCTTGCCCTCCTAGCCTCTGTATTAATAGACAAGTGGCAATCTTATGATCGGGGCGTCCACATCTTAAGCATAGTCTATTAGATGCCCGACAAACATCCCTGGTATGACCTCCCTTGCCATAATATGTACAACCCGTTGGCTCTCACCGTCATGGTTGCTGTTATTGCTTCGGCTGCTGCTGCCGAGTATGTGCTATCACTATCGAGGTTACTGGCCCCCTCTGTGTTACGTCATGGATGCGAATGCCAGGGGATGGTGCTGACGTCCGCCGTACTGGTCCTCTCTCGCTACTCTGTCCATGAGGCCTCTTCTTGTCAACTCTTCTTACTTCCATCCTCTGAGAGGTAAGCTCAACCCTCTTGGCCGCTATTAATACTGTCTCGATGGTCTGGTAGTCATGCACCTATACCATATGTAAGATTTTAAGTGAAGTCCCTACTGGAACCTCCAAGTTCTGGTAGTCAATCATAAAGTAATTTACCCTAAATCGGATTCTAAAATCGTCCCACAAAATAGGATGCCTCACTCCTATCTCCATCGTGGCCTACTAATCTCTTGTAAGATCCTGGAGCTGCAAGTAAACCAGGTCAACATGTTCCTTAGCCGAAACCTTAGCTGCTACCAAAATAATCTCAATATCCTGGAGCCAATCATCTATCGTAATGCTTCCTTCGTGCCATCAAAATATCTGGGATTCAGTCTGTAAAATCTAACAGATGCACCAGAATCTACTCTTCTGCTTCGTTCCAGGGACATTTGCAACCCTTGGTTCAACAGGACATTCTGTTCTTGTTGTTGAAACTGTTGACATTGATCTTCTTGATGTTGTTGGACAACCAACATTCCCCAGATAATTTCTAGCTAGGCCGGTGTATCTAATGCTGCCTATACTACGGGAGGTATGAGAATACCTAGAGCCTGCTGCTCTGTCACACTTATCTAGGGCTCAACTTGGATCCCTGGCTGGGGTTCTACAGGACCTCGTTCCACTAGCAAATCTGAATAAAACCTTCAGAATAAGCAGGTTTGATTGAGACTCCTATGACCATGTGTAACCTCCGATTTCCAATTTCCAAAATTTTTAGATTTTAAATTATTTTAAAATATCAAGTTTTATAAAATATTTCTCCTTGAAATTTTTATTTGATTTTGAACGATGTTTGATTGTAGGAGATAATTTAAAAATCTTTATAAGAATCATTTTTCCTAAATGACGATGTATTACAAAATAATATATATATTTCTCTAGTTTCAAATGTTTATTGGCTTAAAATCATAAAATTATTTATTTGATAAAATTATCTAAAGGACTAGTTGTTTTCTCCATAATAATTTTATATTTATTGGGATAGTAAATAAATAAATTACGTAGCTTTCCTAAAATACTTTCTAAAATTATAATCTCTTCTTTTTAAATTTTACAAATTTTCATTTCCTATCAACTAGCCTTCACACCCTCATTTTTTCCCCACGTGAGAAACCCGTTTAATTAATTCTGGGCCATTCATTATTGGGCCAACCCGCAACCCTTTATCCCACACCATCTCTCCCTATTTAAGTTCTCATTCTCACAATTCCCAAGAAACCCTAATCTCCTAATTATTAGCTAGCCCCCACAATTCCCAAAGCCAAAGCCACCACCATTTTTGTGTGCTCGTGTCCGTGTGTCCAGCATCACCGTGTCAGCCGTGATGGCCTCGGGTCCGACCCCGGGTGTCCCACCGTATCCATTTATTTCTTGTGTCCGGTTACAACTTTACAAACAGATTTCGTGTCCGACACACCCGGACACAACCCCCCACACCACAGTACATTCAACCCGTGTCCAACACCGGACACGTCTACAGCGAAGCCGCCGTGTCCAGCCCCGACACACAGACCCTAACCCTAAACCTAATCCTAACCTAACTCCGGCGATCGCCGTGGCCGCCCAGATCCGCCGAGATCCCCTTCCGCTGCTCCCGAGACCCGCCACCGCCGAGAAGAACCGCCGCCGGCGACTGGGATCCCCGCCTCAGATCCACCCCGACACACGACTCCCCTCCACGTCGTCGAATCCAGCCGACCTTCGGCCGGACGGAGCCAGATCCGCCGAGTTCGACGTCGTCGCCTCGATACGAGCAGACCCGCCGCCCTCGAGTTCCACCACCGCTGGAGCCGCCACGAACCGAGCGGATCCGCCGAGCTTCGTTGCCGCCGGTGACCGCCTCGGATTTTCTCGAGCCGAGCCCTCGCTGAGCCGACCGCCTCCTCGAGCGCCGAGCGCCGCCTCCTCGAGTCGAGCCGCCACTGAGTCGAGCCGCCGCCACAGATCCGCCCTGCTCCGGCGAGACTTTTCCGCCGATGCCGGAAACGCAACACCGTGAGTCCCCTTCTCCCTTTCCCTCATCCCCTTTTGTTCTGTTCTGTGTTTAGTGATCTGATTAGTTTAGTTAAGCTTTTAATTAGTTTAGTACATGTGATTAGTTAAGTTAATTAATTAATTAGATTAATTAGTTTAATTAGATTATAACATTAGTTTAGTTAATGATTTGATTAGTTTAGATAAATTGTTTAATCAGTGAATTATTTAATCAGTAAATTATTTATAATTAGTTAATAAATTAATCATTTAGTTAATTGAATTTATAATTAGTTTAGTTAATTAATGTAATTGATGTAGTAAATAAATGTAATTAGTTTAGTAGCTAATTTTATGTAATTAGTTTATTTAGTTATAATTAAAAGGTTTTTGATTATGTTAAATATAATAAATCTTGGGGTTTATATTATTATTAAAAATATAGTTCCAATAATAAAATGAGTTCAAAATTAGTTTATTTGGGGCTGGTGACCAATTTTACTATAGATGCATAAATATATTGGCTTTTACGTAAATTCAAAAATTGTATATAGTATAATTCTTATTTTTGGTATAAAAATGTATATATGTATATATGTATATATTTGGTAAGGGTATATGTTTAATAAAAAAAAAAAAAGAATGTGTATATGTATAAACATATATATATAGGTATGTAATTTGGTATAAAAATGTGTTGGTAATATACATATTATTTTAATACGTATTTTGGTAAATATATATATATGTAGATTTATATTTTCGTATTGGTATATGTATATTTATGTATCTGTAAACCTACTTAGCATATTTTTATAGATATAAAATTAATATATATGGTAAATATATTGTTCAACCTATATATATATATATATATATATATTATGCATGAATTAAATGGTATATATATATATATTGTATATGTATTTATTTTGGTACAAGTAATAGTGTAGGTGTTAATGTTAGTTAAATAGGTATAATGTGTTATAGATGTCTGTCTAACTAGATGACCCTAGTTGACTGAGTTCCATGCCAGGCATAGCCCTGAGTTAGGTATTTGGTTGTGTGTGTAGTATAGCATCTGATGCCAATGTTGTATTTGAAATATTTTTAGGACTGTTGGTTCCTCCAGACGGTACTCTGGGACAGGACATTGGTTTTACCAGCTAAGGACCCAAGGCGAGTACATTCTCTGATTAGTTTCTAATTTATGATATCTCCTATGTTCACAGTATCTAGTGTAAATATCCATGTTCCCGACACGTTGGTTACACGGATTGGTATACACGGATCTCGTCATGAGATGTTATTCCTTATTCATGGTGTAACTTGTACAAGACTTGTTTCCTTGATATCTTGTGCATGTACAGACACTGATTCCCGGGGAGATTTGCTACCTTCCTAGGAATCCCGTGCCATAGCGTACCATGATTGGATCTACTATACCAGTCGGGGGTTTGGGGAGTACTTTAGTGTAGATATGTGATCATACCCAACTTTATATGCACCATAGCTCATCCCACATCTCACGTCGGGTGCGGCCTGACCATTTACATGTCTCCTCACTGTTACATCGGTTAGCCCTACTAACCCATGTAATGAGTTTACATGCCTCCTCACTGTTACATCGGTTAGCCCTACTAACCCATGTAATGAGTTTACTAGTCCCAAGCCGATCACATGTTAAAGCTAGTACTCACACACTTAGTCATAGAATTCTTGCTCATGGACATATTGTTTCTTTTCCTGCATTTACTTACAGTATTTCCAGTACTTCTCTCATTGTACATTTCTCGTACTTATACATGCATCTGGTATGTTTCCACCTAGAACTGCTACATAGTTTATGTCATTTATATAGAACTGCTATTTAGAGATGTACTTTGCTCCTTCCTGACTGGAAAATATTTTTCCAGACTGTGACCTTAGTAGACTGGTTCTGACACACTTGGGGATTGGAAGTTAATGATTGCAGGTATGATTATGTTGTCTTTAGACTAGTGTTGTATTCTTTATTTCTTCAAATTCCTATCGTGCTGTAGTTGTGATTGAGTATGTTGTGAATATTTTTATAGTATTATCCGAATCTCCTTATGGAGTTGGATACTAGCGTGAGATTGTTAGATAGTATTTGACCTAGACAACGTTCTACCGCCGATGCTGCGGCGTAGGCTGGACGTACCCACGCTCTCGTGCCCCTAAACCGGGTGCAGGTCGTGACACGTTTTTAGTGGTGGCCCATGCAGGTCAGACTTCGCAAGTTATGCGATGTCGTGGTAGTGCGACGTCTTAGTTGTACTACTGCGTACCTGCTATAGAATATAGGACATAGGATACTAGGATGAGAGAGGATACTCAATCACAAACTCTTGAGAGATTCCTGGGATGACCCCTTGAGAATCTTGTTAAAATTTCCAATTTAACTTTTCCTTGTTTCCGCCCGCTCTCGCTTGTTGTTACTGAACTTGATTCTTGTTGAGCAGTTTTTAAATTAAAATCTTGGTATCATTGTTGAGTTTGATTCTTGTTGACCAGTTGTTAACTTTAATTCCTGGTATCGTTGTTGAGTTGATTTCAAATTGAGATGAATTTTTTACGGACTAGGATTTATGGTATCATCTGATGACATATATTGATGAGGACAGTGAGGAAGGTAAAACGTCTACTTTGGTTATGGAACCTAGAATTTATCGCAGCCATATTAGCTGTGGTGACGAGAACGTAGGAACCTGACTTGGATGTACATACTATAGTTATGAAGCTTAGAGTCTTTCGCAGCCATACCGGTTGGCGTGGCGAAGATTCTAGACGACATGATTATAGAGTGCATACCTTAGTTACGAAACCTATCGTTTATCGCATCTATGCTTACTGGCGTGGCGAGGATTCTGAGTGTCATGATTTCAGACAGACGTGTATGATTATCAGGTTGTATCCTAAATTGGTTCTTAAAATATCATCTCAAGACTTATCTATTTCTGTTATTTCAGGACTTTGTTCCACCGCTTCTTTCTTTACTAGCAGTAAAGATACCTTCTATCCTCAATTCAGTCTTTGAGCTCCTATTCCTTGAGGATTTCTTGTTAAGTATGATAATTAGTGGCTTGTAATTTTGTTGTGTCTTGTATTAGTATTGACTGTGTTGCTAGTGAGTTGTAAGTGTTTCTTAGTTGGGCAGGTGAGCAGTAGGTTTTAATCTAGAATTAACCCATAGCATAGTACCTTGTAAACAATGGTTCTAGGATAAGGTCATTAGAGACTATGAGTAGAAGGAGAGTATAGAGTATCAGTGATAGTTCAAGAGTTAGTATCAGAGCCAACATACCCGTCCTGGATAATCATGATTATGCAATTGGATGATCTACGTGAACAATTAAGTATCCAGGAATTGTGTTAAGGATTTATGGAGCATGATGTCCAATTTGATGATTGATATCGGAAATGTTAAAGGTAAAGAAATGTATATGTATAAAGGGTTTAATGAGATGTCATAAGTAGAGAAATATCAGGATTAGTAATGGAAGTTGCGAAGCGTATCACGGATGAGTTTAATAGGCTTTAAAGGATAGAAGGAAATACATATACAACCATCGAGATGAGGAACCATACACATACCCATGAGAGTAAAGAAACATGAGTGTTATAGAGGATACAGGTGATCATGAGTCTAATGAGCTTGATGAGATAATCCATTAATGCAGCTAGTGATATAATACCAAGAAGTGCTAACGATTCTATATCGAGGATTAGTCGAGAATGACGTTAATAACAGTAAGCACTCTGTGTGTTGATAATTAGATGATATACCAATTGACATAAATTGAAATTATGAAAGAAAACACAGTTGATGATAACTTTGATCATTGGAGGTAATAGTGCAAGTGATTCGGGCAGTACAAATTTAGTACACAGTTCTAGACAATAGAGGTATTGAGTGCACCTTGAGTATCAGAGACCGTGAGCACTAATATGTACATTGAGGAGTTATAAATTAAAAGGTGGAAATGAATTTTAAATTTTCAGAATTTTTAAGGAGTTGAGATTTTATGTTGTTAAAATATTGAGGATTTAAATTTGATTCACTAAACATAGTTAAGGCTACAAAGATTTTAGAAGTGATTAAATTTTATTTCGATGTGAAGTATCTAATTTTGAGGAGGTATATGCATTTTATTTTAAGTTGATCGGGAAGTTAAACCTTGACGATTATTTTGAGGATTAATTTTTGGTAGATGAGAGATATGAATATTAATATATGATTAGTTGATATGGGTACCAGTGTACATGAATAGGAATTTGTTACTGTGCTAGAGTTAAGTGTTTGTTAGAGATAGTAGACACTACAAGTAATATGTTAACATGATCCTTCTTCCTTCCTAATGTTCCTTTTCTTTCGCCTTTCGATTGATTGATTGATTTTCCTAGTACTGTGGTTCACATGCATAATTTTCTTGTTAGAATATAACTAGTAGTACCCCCTAACAGAGACTGAAATACCATGACAAAAGATACATGACCTATATTTTCTTAAATTGCATGGCTGTAGGTAGAGTTTTCTTAAACCATGATCATTGGGTTTTGACCATAGCAAAGATCTATGACGAGGTTATGACTGACAAAAAGAGACAAGAGGATTAAATTGTGGATGAGCATTAAATTAAATAAAGAATTTAGGGGTTGTTATAACGGAGTTGATGGATCATTGATTTTATGAAAATCGAGGTATGATTGAAATTCGAGGACAAATATTTACTTAAAAGGAGAATTAAGAAATTCACAGAGCCAAAAATTTGAGGATTTATTAATTTTAAGGGGTCTTGATATGATTGAATTGATTAAAAAAAAAAAAAAAAAATTGAGAAATTTGAGAGATTATCATTTTATCTATTTGATTGCAAGATAGAAATTTTATATATTATGAATGTTGCATTGAAGATACTGGAAGCATCGCATCGTTGAGTATTTGAGGAAAAAGAAAAGCAGGAAATAAAATCATAAATGGAAGTGTCAAATTAAATTCTTGGGATGAGGAGTTAGATTGGAATAAGCATCAATTGAATTTGAGTTAGATGATTGATGAGTGTTTAAAGTTAAATTTTGGGATGCAGATTTTTTAAGTTTTATAAATATGCATTGATTGGATTTCAATTAAAAGGATTGGATAGTAAATTTTGTATTTAGTTATTTACTCAAAATTTGAGGAGATTATGATACGACTGGAATTCAATTAAAATATTGAGGATTTGAGTAGTAAAAATTTTACATTGGGATAATAAATTCAGAGGATGAAGAAAAAAAAATATATTAGTTCAAAATTCGGAAACATTATACATACGGATAAAGAAATATGGAATGAAATGAAGCTCATGGTAAAGAAGATTATAATATAATTATGGGATCATATAATTGAAGGTCGTAAGGTAAGATCATGGTATATTGATGTTGTGATTTAAATTAAAATCTTGACCATGACAGTAACATTTGAAATCGAAGAAAATAATCGAGGTATAGGTGATGTTAAGATAAACAAACTCGAATTTGATGATAAGGCTTTTGATTCAGAAATTCTAAGATCTAATCTAATAAAGTTTGTGGAATTGGAAACTTTTATAAATATTAGTTAATGATGAATCACAAGATTGGGAAAAATAAAATGAACGAGGATAAAAAGGAAGGATTATTTTCAGATGGTAGTAAAGACTACTCTTTTTTCTAGAAATCAAGAAAGGCGATTAGATGTCTCTTGATTACATTCTGAAGGATGTATTTAAGTTTCTTAAATCAAATTATCGATCGTATCTTTCGGATTAGCTATAACTTTCATGTCGATATCATTCATTATACTGGGTCTTCCTTGGTTTAGTTACTTTGAAAAGGTAACGTGCATTATTCCAATTATCTATTTTTTTCAGTGATCGTGTCTACTTCCCAAAACCTAAACCTTCTAGAGGATTCAAGGCCGAACCATGATTCCTTCAAGTTATTCCTGTCTTAAACCATATTTTCTTTTCTTCATGTTTCCTTCTGTTTGGTAAATATTTTCCTTATAGAAATATTTTCTTCAATGATATATTCATCATTATGAACAACAAATTTTTTCTATCCTAGTCATCCCTAAAATTTCGAGGACGAAATTTTTCTAAGGTGGATAGACTTGTAACCTCCGATTTCCAATTTCCAAAATTTTTAGATTTTAAATTATTTTAAAATATCAAGTTTTATAAAATATTTCTCCTTGAAATTTTTATTTGATTTTGAACGATGTTTGATTGTAGGAGGTAATTTAAAAATCTTTATAAGAATCATTTTTCCTAAATGACGATGTATTACAAAATAATATATATATTTCTCTAGTTTCAAATGTTTATTGGCTTGAAATCATAAAATTATTTATTTGATAAAATTATCTAAAGGACTAGTTGTTTTCTCCATAATAATTTTATATTTATTGGGATAGTAAATAAATAAATTACGTAGCTTTCCTAAAATACTTTCTGAAATTATAATCTCTTCTTTTTAAATTTTACAAATTTCCATTTCCTATCAACTAGCCTTCACACCCTCATTTTTTCCCCACGTGAGAAACCCGTTTAATTAATTCTGGGCCATTCATTATTGGGCCAACCCGCAACCCTTTATCCCACACCATCTCTCCCTATTTAAGTTCTCATTCTCACAATTCCCAAGAAACCCTAATCTCCTAATTATTAGCTAGCCCCCACAATTCCCAAAGCCAAAGCCACCACCATTTTTGTGTGCTCGTGTCCGTGTGTCCAGCATCACCGTGTCAGCCGTGATGGCCTCGGGTCCGACCCCGGGTGTCCCACCATATCCATTTATTTCTTGTGTCCGGTTACAACTTTACAAACAGATTCCGTGTCCGACACACCCGGACACAACCCCCCACACCACAGTACATTCAACCCGTGTCCAACACCGGACACGTCTACAGCGAAGCCGCCGTGTCCAGCCCCGACACACAGACCCTAACCCTAAACCTAACCCTAACCTAACTCCGGCGATCGCCGTGGCCGCCCAGATCCGCCGAGATCCCCTTCCGCTGCTCCCGAGACCCGCCACCGCCGAGAAGAACCGCCGCCGGCGACTGGGATCCCCGCCTCAGATCCACCCCGACACACGACTCCCCTCCACGTCGTCGAATCCAGCCGACCTTCGGCCGGACGGAGCCAGATCCGCCGAGTTCGACGTCGTCGCCTCGATACGAGCAGACCCGCCGCCCTCGAGTTCCACCACCGCTGGAGCCGCCACGAACCGAGCGGATCCGCCGAGCTTCGTTGCCGCCGGTGACCGCCTCGGATTTTCTCGAGCCGAGCCCTCGCTGAGCCGACCGCCTCCTCGAGCGCCGAGCGCCGCCTCCTCGAGTCGAGCCGCCACTGAGTCGAGCCGCCGCCACAGATCCGCCCTGCTCCGGCGAGACTTTTCCGCCGACGCCGGAAACGCAACACCGTGAGTCCCCTTCTCCCTTTCCCTCATCCCCTTTTGTTCTGTTCTGTGTTTAGTGATCTGATTAGTTTAGTTAAGCTTTTAATTAGTTTAGTAAATGTGATTAGTTAAGTTAATTAATTAATTAGATTAATTAGTTTAATTAGATTATAACATTAGTTTAGTTAATGATTTGATTAGTTTAGATAAATTGTTTAATCAGTGAATTATTTAATCAGTAAATTATTTATAATTAGTTAATAAATTAATCATTTAGTTAATTGAATTTATAATTAGTTTAGTTAATTAATGTAATTGATGTAGTAAATAAATGTAATTAGTTTAGTAGCTAATTTTATGTAATTAGTTTATTTAGTTATAATTAAAAGGTTTTTGATTATGTTAAATATAATAAATCTTGGGGTTTATATTATTATTAAAAATATAGTTCCAATAATAAAATGAGTTCAAAATTAGTTTATTTGGGGCTGGTGACCAATTTTACTATAGATGCATAAATATATTGGCTTTTACGTAAATTCAAAAATTGTATATAGTATAATTCTTATTTTTGGTATAAAAATGTATATATGTATATATGTATATATTTGGTAAGGGTATATGTTTAATAAAAAAAAAGAAAGAATGTGTATATGTATAAACATATATATATAGGTATGTAATTTGGTATAAAAATGTGTTGGTAATATACATATTATTTTAATACGTATTTTGGTAAATATATATATATGTAGATTTATATTTTCGTATTGGTATATGTATATTTATGTATCTGTAAACCTACTTAGCATATTTTTATAGATATAAAATTAATATATATGGTAAATATATTGTTCAACCTATATATATATATATATATATATATATATTATGCATGAATTAAATGGTATATATATATATATTGTATATGTATTTATTTTGGTACAAGTAATAGTGTAGGTGTTAATGTTAGTTAAATAGGTATAATGTGTTATAGATGTCTGTCTAACTAGATGACCCTAGTTGACTGAGTTCCATGCCAGGCATAGCCCTGAGTTAGGTATTTGGTTGTGTGTGTAGTATAGCATCTGATGCCAATGTTGTATTTGAAATATTTTTAGGACTGTTGGTTCCTCCAGACGGTACTCTGGGACAGGACATTGGTTTTACCAGCTAAGGACCCAAGGCGAGTACATTCTCTGATTAGTTTCTAATTTATGATATCTCCTATGTTCACTGTATCTAGTGTAAATATCCATGTTCCCGACACGTTGGTTACACGGATTGGTATACACGGATCTCGTCATGAGATGTTATTCCTTATTCATGGTGTAACTTGTACAAGACTTGTTTCCTTGATATCTTGTGCATGTACAGACACTGATTCCCGGGGAGATTTGCTACCTTCCTAGGGAATCCCGTGCCATAGCGTACCATGATTGGATCTACTATACCAGTCGGGGGTTTGGGGAGTACTTTAGTGTAGATATGTGATCATACCCAACTTTATATGCACCATAGCTCACCCCACATCTCACGTCGGGTGCGGCCTGACCATTTACATGTCTCCTCACTGTTACATCGGTTAGCCCTACTAACCCATGTAATGAGTTTACATGCCTCCTCACTGTTACATCGGTTAGCCATACTAACCCATGTAATGAGTTTACTAGTCCCAAGCCGATCACATGTTAAAGCTAGTACTCACACACTTAGTCATAGAATTCTTGCTCATGGACATATTGTTTCTTTTCCTGCATTTACTTACAGTATTTCCAGTACTTCTCTCATTGTACATTTCTCGTACTTATACATGCATCTGGTATGTTTCCACCTAGAACTGCTACATAGTTTATGTCATTTATATAGAACTGCTATTTAGAGATGTACTTTGCTCCTTCCTGACTGGAAAATATTTTTCCAGACTGTGACCTTAGTAGACTGGTTCCGACACACTTGGGGATTGGAAGTTAATGATTGCAGGTATGATTATGTTGTCTTTAGACTAGTGTTGTATTCTTTATTTCTTCAAATTCCTATCGTGCTGTAGTTGTGATTGAGTATGTTGTGAATATTTTTATAGTATTATCCGAATCTCCTTATGGAGTTGGATACTAGCGTGAGATTGTTAGATAGTACTTGACCTAGACAGCGTTCTACCGCCGATCCTGCGGCGTAGGCTGGACGTACCCACGCTCTCGTGCCCCTAAACCGGGTGCGGGTCGTGACACCATGATACCCCACAAGTCTGTAGAACCGACTTGCATGGGCCACCAATAAAACCTTGTCATGTCCCAATACCAAAATACGGAGACAGACACGACCAACTACCCCGTACAAGGTACTATACGTCGTACGACGATCACGTTATAACTAGATAAGGGGGTGCATGCTACAATCAAGTCTCCTAAGGTCAAAAACTTCTGTCTCAATCATTCAAACAAGAAACAATAATATAGAATACTTCAGAATAAGCAGTAAGGCATCACAAATGCCATATCAGAATGTTCTTTAGAGATCTGGCGATATAGAATAATGTGCCAGATGCAAGATCAAAGTAAACATGACAATGAGTCAGCTGCAATATGAATATATACAGTCATATAAGAAACTAGTGTCCAGATTTGCCGGTTAACAGGTACCGGTTGGCTAAACGCCCAAAAGAATATAGTTTACAAAGGACGAGCAGTGAATAAAGGAACCCACTCGTTATCCTCGGCAGCCATGTTACTGGTACATGCCATAAGTCAGGAGAAAGTACGCTGGATCCTCGAGTGCTGGCTCAAAACCTGGCCATGCAAAACCAGTGGGGTTAGACCCCAAATAGCAAGTATAACAAATAAAGCACGAAAAAAGAACAAAAGCCAAAGCATAAAATATAATATATATATATATAATAGTTCTGCGTCATAGCGTAAGTCCATGGAATATCCTAGCACAAAGGCCCTATACTACAACCAAACAAGGACAAGGGTTGAATCCATCATACTATGATAGTCTATTTTCCTAGGCACTAACAGAATAATACAATCATAACCAAGTCCAATTAATAAAATCGGCCAAACACTTGTACGGATTACTAATTATGGAGTCTGAGGTTATCTCAGAATAATGTATAATATGTATCCTCAGATCACGCCATTGTCGAACATGAGCTAACCTAGCCAATAGATGAATATACGGGTATTTAACGAGTTACACCAGTTTTCCATAGGGCCATTGCGCTAAAAATATAGTATTAGTGGTTCCAATATTCCTATAGTGAAATAGTGGCTCGACATATTATAATTGGTCAGATACTGTACTCCACTATGGTAGATGATATACAGTATTTGTGGTGGCTAGCCCACATCGTACTTAGATATGAGAAGGTTCGTTCGTATGATCTTGAGATACCGTTTTCTCCCCATGTTACTACCACTTTTAGTTGCTTAATTAACCCTATATTAAGCTCAAATATTTCAAGGCATGGCCACAAGAGAATTTCCCTTATGATGTTGTATAAAGTATGGGCACACTAAATACGAAACCATGGAAGTTCAATCTTGATTTACCTGCAACATTCAATAAATCAATATCTTAGCCATGCTTTAGTATTTGACTCGCATATCATGCTCGTGCTTGCAAAAAATAGTATATTTATAATATCATGCGTTCAAGAATTTGGAGGCATTCTCGATGCACATCCCAAATATAATCACTTTAACAAGTAACATGATATGTCGCACCTCAGTGCATATTAGATCAGGAACTTTATCAGGCAACAATCGTATCAGCACGAATATAGTATTCGAGTCCAATTACTAATTATCATTGGGTCACATGAATCTTGATCATATTATAACACGAAACTTATGTCATGCACATAGGTGGTTAGTCACTATTTACTTAGTTTGGTCCACATAGAATATCTCAAGTCCAACACATATTCATGTCATGTATGAAGCCAATCTTAGCACATGGTCATGTCTAGCATGAGGTCTGGTTTCTAAGTCCATTCTTGCTTAGAATTATAACACAAGCAATACCAGGATCAACCACATAAAGGATGATAAGAATATTCCAAATTGGATAAATGAACACATAATGAAAGTACTACGTTCACGCATGGGGTAACTAAGGATAACATGTGCATGAACTTGTACGCATAAAGGTCTGGCGCATAAAGTCTCATGAACTACAAAAGGGGTGGTGCACAAACTCACAAAAGTAAGCTTGGCAAACAAAATCACCAAAGTAAAGTTGGCGCACAAACTCACAGAAATAAGCTTGGCGCACTTTTTCAAGTTAACCAACATGGCGCAATTGACAAAAGTGTGAGGGCAAGAATAAGGCATGCTTTCAAAGAAAGTACGTGGACAACTAGCTAAAAGACAAATACACAATCCAAGATCAAAGCTCAACAGTCGAGAAATACGTCAGTCGAGGAGCACACAAATCAATAACACAGAAATTGAGAAACCAACCAAAGCTTCGTCTCTATGGAAACAAAGAGGGAAGAAAGTGCCCGAGCAGACCAACGTAAGAAAAGTGCGCCGGCTGACAAAACATAGGAAAAGTGTGCCATATTGCCAAACGCAAAAAAAGTGAGCTGACTGAATGTGCCACCATTTTCTCTTGGTTTTTCTCTCGAAACTCAGGGAGAACTTTGATTGAATATGCACAAAAGTGTGCCAACTAAGTTTTTCTCTCGAAAGGGCGCCACTGACTCAAAGAGTATGACTGACGCACTTTTGCTAGGAGACTTAGTGCAGTGTGATTAGTACACACGAAGAATTGAGACAACACATCAATGCGCCCAAAGTAAAACATACGTATTTCTGCACCAAATGGGTAATCTTGCATACTCTTCACAGAGCACTGTTCTTCTTCGCCAGCCGGTCATTTTGGTATACATATTGCATCAAGTTTCAACACTGAACTTAGTTGGACTCGAAAACATCTATGACTAAAAGCAAAGTTACATAAAATATATTGCTCTATACTATGAGCTAATTACTTTTGTAAAATACCAAGTTTTTGGGAGATCAAACCCCAAGAAAACAAAAGTGAACCCATAGACCCAAACTCAGGTCCATGAATTCCAACCATAAAAATCAAGAACAACAAGTATTAAAGATGAAGGGGTGCTCGGTCCCAACAATATGAGCTAAAAATAAACAAAAATTATTAAGAACTAAAAGCATGCATAAATCCATGGTTCTTCTTCTTGTAGAAGATATACTTGCCTACAGAGGGAGAGAAAAACCTAAGGGAGAGAAAATAAAAAGAAAGATAATGAGGAGAGAGAGAGAGAGAGAGAGAGAGAGAGAGAGAGAGAGAGAGAGATGAGAATATATAGGTTTAGGTTTGAGATATGGACCGTTGGATCACTCAAACCCATCTAAACCACTCATGCCATTAACCCAACCAAACCCACTCTCTCCATAACTCTTGTGTCCGGTCTAAACAATGGTCGGGCTAGCAACCAATATGCGCCAAAGTGCTCCAAAGAGAATATGTGCCAAGGTACACCGGGAAAGGGGGCTAACAGTTTTGAAATACCACTTTTGACATGTAAACGGCTAGGAGTAATACGACTCATCGCACGTGAAGTGTGCGACTGCTATCGTTCCAAATTAAACCAGAAGGGGTGGTTCCATATTTGAAAATATTTACATATCTATTAAGGTATTTCTCTATCAAGAACCGCACCCAATGTAAGGGCACGAGTATGTAGGTATGTCCAGCCTATGTCACAACATCGACGGTAGAACGCTGTCTAGGTCAATAATACTATCTATTTATCTCATATAGTATATATAACATACCTGTCAATGATATCTGAACTCCAATTAGAGGATAATATAATGGTATAATTGTAATCGATACTCAATCACAATATAAAACTAAAGGAAGATAAAGATACGTATGGAATAGAAAAAATAGTCATAAAGTCATAATACAATACATCCAAGACTAATTGTCTAGCTATAACACAAGTCTCAAATAATATATATATGCCAATGCCTAAGACTAAAATATATATACTATATGCTAATAAAAATCTAACTCACCTCAGTAGCTGGCACTAAATCTTCAGGTGGCTCGCCATCTTGTGGCCCGTAATAGGTGTGACACATCTCTTCTAACCAATTACCTGAAAAATATATCCAATCAGGATTGGAGCAAAGTACAACCCAATAGAATTTTTAATTAGTTGATAATGACTATAAATAAAAATAGAAAATATAATACTGTAGAAGCATGAAAAATATGCTGGGGAATTATACGCGTAAAACTCCCAAACATACATGAAGTACGCGTAAAACAGAGCTTCAGCGCTGTCTAGCATAAAACAGGACTTCAGAGTTGTCCGCGTAAAGCAGCGCTTCAAGGCTGTTTTGGTGTAAAAGGTTGCTACACCTCCCTCCGGCATAAACTATGTCTGCTTTTAATGCAGCGTGAAGTTGTACGAGGAACTCTTTATATTCCTCGAATAAACCTGTCAGACAGAACAGTGAACCTGACTCCTGACAAAGAGTACTGCACGACGATCGAGAGGACGGCTGTAATAATAATTCTGCACAGAGCCCCAGACTGTCATTCAGTGGCATATCCTTGATACAAGTCATTTTTACGCATTCAAGGAATACACTGCCTATTCTACATAGGCAAAGATGAGTTTTTATACTCAAGATAAGACGAAATCAGATGCCACATCAAAAGCTATTTTTCATACAAAACTCGAGGCATATCTTTGCAGTTAATGCGCGAGATGGGGGCAGATCTCTGCATTTAATACATGAGATTTTGTTCTATTTTTAATGACTGGGAGAGCTAAAACTAGGACTAATACGCTCACATCACTATCCCTGCATATTACGCCAACAAAGCTATTTTCAACTATAGGAGTACTCCGTATGCTATCTCCTCGAAATACGCCAACTCAGGCTACATTTTTAAGGTACGTGATAAGGCTATTTGGCCCAGAATACGCTCAAGATCTCAGTCAGGAAGGATAATTGGCTAGTTTACGCTGGTTACCCATTATTTATGCAGCATCAAGCTTTACGCAGAATTTGGCTTTTACGCCAACAAGATAGCTACTTGGCTTTTATGCCTACAAGACAGTTATTTGGCTTTTATGCCAACCATCTTTATGCGAGGGGCAGTTACCAACGTGGCTTTCATGCCGTGATCTTCGAGAAGCAGTTATACGCGTTACCTTATAATGGGACACGCGTCACTCGCGGATTCAGGAGATCATTCAGACGTGAGTAGCAGTTATTATAATCATCGCATAAAAGGTGCAACTCTCTTCACAATTTGGCTTCTACGTCGACTGGACAGTTACTGTGACTGATCTCTATAAATAGAGACTTCCGGTAATAGGAGAACAAGATGGAAAAGGGTGGAGATCAGAGAGAGAGCACATATAGAGAGTGTTGATTGACGACTTTGGCGACGAAAGTTTAATCCCTCTTGCAATCTTTGAAGCTCCTTCTTCTTCTACAGCACTTTTTCGTCATCGTGTGGTCCAAAGGACAAAGTGATCGACCGCAGATCAGACTCCTATAGCAATATTTTTCCAGAATCATTTTTTATTGTACTTAACATCCTCGTATAGGATTATTGTACTCTTTTTTTTCTTGTTTGTAAACAAAGAAAGGGTTTCGTATAAACCTAGTTTTATTCTTTGTTTATCATCAAACACAAGATGACAACTCTGTTGGGGATCACTTTCTCATCTGACGAGAAAGCCATTGCTCAACACGATGCTGTATCCGTCGGATCAACGAAGAAGACTTTGGTCGTCCAATTCGACCAATCGGCTTATGAAGACATGCTTCGAGCAGGGGGTAGCTCTCATTCCCTCTCTGTCTAGGACAACAGGAAGCTGCGTAAAGTATGGATGCCCCAGACATCCTCTACCCTTCCTGCGGACTCTCTCTCTCCGATCAACAAGGTTGTGACATCACAATCTATACACTCTGTGCGTAAAAACCCGTCTCCCGTCTGTGACGTGGCAGACAAAGCTTATGGCAATACCCTAGTACCAATCCAGAAGTCTAGAACGTGCACTGCGCATAAAACTTTGTCTCCCATCTATGACGAGGCAGACAAAATTTCTAACAAGGCCTCAGTGCCAATTCAGAAATTTCAAACGCACCCTGCGCATAAAACTTTGTCTTCCATCTGTGACGTGGCAGACAAAATTTCTGACAAGGCCTCAACGCCAATTCAGAAATTTCAAACGCGCCTTGCGCATAAAAATGCATCTCCCATCTACAAGGAGACAGATGGACCCTTGGATCACATCAAGGGAAAACGAGTGGCGAATCTCCCGACCGCTAGAGTTGTACGCCACCAAGAGAAGAAGATTACGCGTGACGTTGGAGGCTGTTTGAGGACTCCTCCAGTTTTATGCCAATCTGTGCAAAGCTCCAGATTACGCCAGGATAAGACTTATGGTAGAGAGAGGGTCATGGTTCCCAATATCCACGCTCCTACTGATGTAAAAAGGCAGAATAAGACTTCTTCTTCTTCTGTTAATCCCCCTGATTTGTGTGAGTTCTTGATCTAGAAGCGCAAAGACAGGGGATCTTCTAACATGTCTATTACACCCCCTAGGGAGCATTGTTGTAATAGTCATAAAGTTGTAGTTAACTACTGCTGTTCTAAGGCAAACCGGTCAGTTTTCGACCGATTGAACTACTCTTTGTCTCTACAGGAAGAAGAGCCGACATTCGCATCAGTAAATATGGCTTCACATACTCCTAGAGGAAGGTCAAGCTCAAGACGTCATCCCTCTAGAACTCCAAGCTAAAGAAGATTTGACAGACTCCTTGAGAATATTGAGGCATGTGTTTTTCGAAACACCCGCTCGAGGTCATGACAACCGGCTTCATAGACTTCTGATTCCGATGCTAGGGGTCGCCAGTTTTCCGAATCTGATGCTGAAAGTATAGACTCGATCTATATAGAGATCTATACTAATCCCTCAGTAGCATCCAGAGAAATAGGAGTTTATGCCATTGGAGATGAATATGAAGAGGCTTCCCCATTAGGAAGTACTGAGCAACGCATCACTATATTGGAAGCATCGCTCAAAAAGATGCATTCCATGATGGAGAGTATGCGTCAGATGATGGTGACTCAACATACAGCTGTAATAGCTGAAACATCGGTTCCTCTGACTCAATTACGTGTTGGGGTGGACCTACCACCGTCCAACGCAAACCAGGAGCCTGTTCTAAATCAAGAGTCAGCGGCTCCTCAACTTCTTAACTCGGAGAATGTATTGCCTCCTGTTAGAGTTACAATACAACCGATGTCTCACCACTCTGCGGTCCCTCTCCCAGCTGAAGATCCAATACAGGCAGTTCGGGAATTGAAGGCCCAATTTGATGCCTTGAAGCATAAGGATCAGCTCAAAAAGTTGGGAATCAACCAGCCATACCCAGCTATCTGGGACGAGATCCCTTTTTCACCTAAATACAAACCACAGGCTATGGTTTTGTTTGAGGAAAAGACGGTCACTGCCAACATGATCTCACTCCAGTTTCGCAATCTGCCCCCTACAGGAAATCCCGGATGGTGCAGTACCTATTCCACGGACGATGATGAACATTGTTAATCTCCCTCCGACCAGGGGTCAAAATCATGACCTAGTACTGTCACGTCCCAGTCCCAAAATACTGAGGGACCAAACGCGTGATAATGGCCAGCAGCACACACCGATGGACAAACCCAATTTAATGGATCCATCGGGGCATGCTTAAGCTGTAATATAACAATAAGTAGGTCCAATGATACAAGTCACAGTCTATACTAATCTCATCCACAACAGATAATCACAGATCAAATGTCAGAATAAATGCAAATAAGATCAACTAACAAATCTCAATAAAAGTGTCTCGGAGAATAATCCGAGAACAAGTATGATACATCAATGCAATAGACAGAAAATAAAGGATCTGGAAACAGAAATAAATGAGTATCTCAAGCCAATACCCAGAAGAAGTCCTCTGGTACGATCTCGTCCTCGAGTGTCGGTACAGCTTCTGTATCAGCTCCTGCTAATGCTCCTGTATTGTATAACTCTGGGTGGATCTCCTCTGCTAATCCTGGGGACATAATCCAGATCCAGGTCCTCAGGGGACATAGCAAGGTACAAGAAAGCTCATGCCAAAATAAATACAGTACAACAGATAATGAAATAAATAGGGTAAGTATGTAACCATCTATGTGAAAATGCAAGTGAGAGCATCACGAGTACTCAGGCTGAGCCACAACAAGCTCGGTGTCGGGGAGCCGGTAGCGGTAATAACCGGTAATAGGCCAAGCTCGGGCTTCAGAGTATGGGGTGTATATATATAATCAGCCTGTAGCCTGTGTGTCTCTCCCCACCCAATGTAATCACACGTCTCATGTCCACGATGCACCATGTCCATGTCACGCATAATAATATCTAATGCAAAAGTCATATAGTGTCTAGGAATATAATGTCAATGTCAAATCCTGCATCCTGTACAAAATCACCACGAATATCTCAGAAAGATCCTGTCCATGAATAGTATCAAGTGTCCTGGGTTATAGTGTACTTGATAAGACAAGTACGAGAATGCAAGGGGTCACGAATATCCATCTCTAGATGACATACACAACATCGCGTACGGTGTTGGCACCCGACTAATAATCAGACGCTAAGTAAGTCACACGGTCCTAGGTTAAGCATGCACAGCAATATAAATAAAGCAAGGAATATGCAACAAGATCTGCACAGTCGGTAAGGTATACTTGTCCACTGATGTATAACAAAGTCAAGGAAATAAGTAGCAAAGCTGCAGGGTTTGGCAAGGTACACTTGCCTGGGGTTCTGGCTCCAACAGTAGCTCTGGTCTCAGTGTGATCTACTGGTACTACTCCGGTTGTTGAAATAAACATCACCATTAGATTCAGAAAATATTAAATAGCTAGAAACGCCTGTCCTTAAGTCCAATTTGGACACAAGGGCAAAAATGACATTTTCGGGCCAAAGCAGGGTCCACATGTGGGCCACTTTGCACCGAAAAGCGTGTCAGGGTCAAAGGTCTCCAAATTCACCAAACTTAGTGTCAACAAGTCAGGAACGATGATACAAACCCAACGGACCTTCCAGAATTGGATTTCGATGAGCCGATCACAAAATCGCCCGTCAAGTGGAGCTTGTGGGGCCCACGATACGCGATTTTGTCATCGTTCTCAGAATTAAACCAAACTTGGGTCACAGGACCAGCGTATTGCTACGAGTCCGATGGCGCAAGTTTCGTCTCGATCCGACATGTGTACACGAAGTTACAATATATTCCAGAAAGGACAGATACGGGGCGTTGTCGGCAGATACGCGTTGATTCCGGTGTGCACGCACATCCAAATCAACTTCTGCAAAAGCCCGCACGTCCGTATCAACGACGCGCACGTTTTGGTAAAGACCGCATGCGACCAAGTCGTCCCGTTTGGCAGGGCACACTCAGTTCCGGGGTGAAACAGGGTGTGGGTTTTCCTGTTTTTGGATCGCGGTTTGCGATCACCACAGGGCGCGATGCACCGAGCGGGTTTGTACGGGAACCGAGAGGGTCACGCAGGGTTCGTGATGCGACAGACGGAATCGAAATCGGGTAAACAAGCAGAGAGAACGGGATACCTGAACAAGGCTCCAAAAATTGTGAATCGCGTGTCCGAGTCGACACGAAGTGGACCGTGTCCTGACCGTGTCCACCCTAGGGTTAGGGATTCTGTGAGTTCGTCGGAGGCGGGCCGGAGGGAGGCCGGGGCAGCGGGGGAGGCTCTGCCGGGGGGCCGGAGGGAGGCCGGGGCGGGGGTCGGACTGCACAGGGTGCGGGAGGCTGGGCTGCTGCGGGCTTGCTAGGGGGAGGAGGAAGGAGGCGTCGGGGTGGTCTTGTCCGGCGGAGCTAGGGTTTCATCGAGGGCGGCCGGGATCTGGAGAAAGGCGGCACTGCGCTAGGGCACGAATGTCGAGGCCATTTAAAGGTCGCTACAGTGATCCCGAGGGGAATCCGATTAGGGTTCAAGCATGGGTTAGGTTCGGGTCCGCGGGTCGGGTTCACATGAATCCGGCCCGACCCGCTTAGTATTTAAGTGCGGGTACGGGTTGTCAAATTCGGGTCTGGATCCGACCCGACCCGATACGATTTGGGTTTGGTTCAGTAATCCGGTCCGGGTTGGTTTGAGTTGGTTTGGTTCAATTGAACCGGGTTTATTTAGGGTTTTAATTCAGTTTATTTATTTAATAGTTATTAGGTCATTAAAAATGCTTCCGGAGTCCAATAAATTCCCGAAAAATTACCCTATGTCCAGTTTTCCATTTTACACCATAAAATATTATTTTCATAATATTTTAATAATAACTAACAGTAATTAAAAATTATTTAATTACCAAAGGCCTAGGTTTTAATTACAGAAAAATCCCAAAAAATTGCATAAAATTGTGAAAATTCAAATTTAGAAATTCCTAAAAATCAGGGGGCTTACAATCTACCCAACGTATAAAAATTTTGTCCTCGAAATTAAAATATGGTAGGGCTCTCTCTATCCAATCTCACTTGATTACAGTCTAAAGGGTTTCTCTCAAGTGGACATTGCGGTCTCTACCCAACTTAGAATTTACCCATCTGTCATCTAAGGCTATACATCTAATAAAGCTATGCCCAAACTTATTTAATCATGCTATTGAATCCTCAAGTCTTTAACACCAAACATATCACCTATGATATTCCCTTAATCATATATAAAAGGGTCATCAACAATGCGACCGGCCTTTGGGGTATATCTAGTACTGTCTATACATCAAACTTATACCAAGCACGGGGTTTTGTCTTTCCGAATTAAGGAAAGACGAAGATCAATAATAAAGAGTTCAAGGGTGAGGTAATAGAATAGAAGTATCCGGATCAAGGTGTTTAACGAATTCAAATGGGATTTGTCAAGACAATTGTGGATTGAAATCCTATTCTGGTAATCCTTTGTTCGCATGCTAGCATTAGTACAGTTATGTAACTGATACGATATGCTCAGACATATCTAGAGGGCAAGTACACTAGTCAACTATATATCTCAATCCACGTGAAGTAGTCGTGCGAAGAGCGAACCAAAATGCACTAAGGTTGATCAGACCGTAATACCCTGATTCTGAATAGACAATTGTATTAGTGTGTCGACCCAATAATACATATGTCATGAACAAGCTCGATAAAAGGATAAGCTTGCAAAAACTAGGCTATATTAGTAGTATAAGTCAAGGTAGTACAAATATAAGTACGCTAGATGATGATGGAAGGAGGTACAAATTAATTCAAGTTCACAAAGACAAAACAAAATAAGCACAATAACAAAAGACTCTATAATCTCTACAGTTTATCAATTATAAAAACATTCTAGGTTATAAATTATTAGCAAGTTCAAAACTACATAGGTTAAGGCTGAGGTCACGAACCAATAGGCACGAGCTAAAACAATACTAGAAACGAATAACTACGAATCACATACGCGCATTAGCTACTCCATGAGTCTACGCGTCTTCCAAAGTCATCGCTGGAGCTTGTTCACGTTCTTGCAGTTGATTCCTCTGCTGCTATTGAGCCTGCTGGAAGAGTGTTGCTTGTGGTGCCAAGGGTGGCCTCGGCTGATTCCCTCCTGGGGCTGGTGGTCTGACTCCTTCAACTTTCGTTTGCTGTGCTTCCAATGCTGGAGAGGCTGGCCTTGGTGCTGGTGACATTAGCGCTCTGTCTCGATGTTCGGGGCATTCCTTTAATACATATTGACTGGATTCGCAAGCTAAACATAATTTCATTTTTCGTCTGCACTCGTTCTCTATATGGCCTCGCCTGCGACAATATTGACAGATAGGTAGTACTTGCGGAGATGCTTCTGGTGGCTGGTGCATGTGAGAACTCTTTGCAATTTCTTCCTGTGGTGCTCCGACTGGTGCTGATGTGGCTGGTTGATGAATCATCAATGCTTTCTCTCGATGCTGAGAACAGTCCTTGGCTAAGTGTTGATTGGTTCCGTAAATCAAGCATAATCCTAACTTGCGTCTGCACTCCTTCTCAATATGGCCTTTCTTGCGACAATGCTGACAAGTAGGAAGAAATAAGGCTCTGGGTGCTGCTCTTGGTGGTGGATTCATCTGTGGTCGCTTTGCAACTCTTTCTTGTTGTGCTTGGTCTGGTGCTGATGCATACGGCCGCTTCTGGCTGGACCCTATTCTTGTGTCGCACTCCATGGGTCTTGCTGTAGTAAGAACATCCTCGTCTAAGGTAGTTGCAGCGAGGCTGATTAACTTCCGTAACTCTGAGCTGAATCTATCGATGAACTTCTCTGCTTGGATCTGCTGAGCTTCTTCCTGAACCTTCTGATGGGCTTGCATCATCGCGTAGAACATTCGAAACATTTATTGTTCGTCCATAGCCTGCCCTTGTGGAACGGTAGGCGTCGGTGGAGCCAACTGCGTCGATGGTGGAACGTCATCTTCCTGGATTCTCGAGACATGCTGAATTGCTCGCTGTGATGATGGACCTTCACTAACTGGTGTCACTTCATCTCCGTTGGTTATCACGACACCTTTTGGTGTTTCTGGATGAGTCTCGTCGCGTGCTTGTGAATCTATTGCTCTGCATCAAAATAAACTATAAGAGGCGTACAGGAATCAAGGTAGGATGCAAGTTGAGAATTTAATTCGAAGTCGATATAGATGTCAAGAATGATTCAAGCAAGTGGATGAGATCCTAAAAACTTATCCTATCTTATTGCAGGCTTGCTCGGTCCCTAAGTTGAAACCGAACAATCTAGTCGTAGACCTGCATGGGCCACCACAAAAACCATGTCACGCCCCAGTCCCTAAATACTGAGGGACCAGACGCGTGATAATGGCCAGCAGCACACACCGATGGACAAACCCAATTTAATGGATCCATCGGGGCATGCTTAAGCTGTAATATAATAATAAGTAGGTCCAATGATACAAGTCACAGTCTATACTAATCTCATCCATAACATATAATCACAGATCAAATGTCAGAATAAATGCAAATAAGATCAACTAACAAATCTCAATAAAAGTGTCTCGGAGAACAATCCGAGAACAAGTATGATACATCAATGCAATAGACAGGAAATAAAGGAACTGGAAACAGAAATAAATGAGTATCTCAAGCCAATACCCAGGATAAGTCCTCTGGTACGATCTCGTCCTCGGGTGTCGGTACAGCTCCTGTATCAGCTCCTGCTAATGCTCCTGTACTGTATAACTCTGGGTGGATCTCCTCTGCTAATCCTGGGGACATAATCCGGATCCAGGTCCTTAGGGGACATAGCAAGGTACAAGAAAGCTCATGCCAAAATAAATGCAGTACAGCAGATAATGAAATAAAAAGGGTAAGTATGTAACCATCTATGTGAAAATACAAGTGAGAGCATCACGAGTACTCAGGCTGAGCCACTACAAGCTCGGTGTTGGGGAGCCGGTAGCGGTAATAACCGGTAATGGGCCAAGCTCGGGCTTCAGAGTCTTATGCCTCACAATAATAGGGGTGTATATATATAATCAGCCTGTAGCCTGTGTATCTCTCCCCACCCAATGTAATCATACTTCTCATGTCCACGATGCACCATGTCCATGTCACGCACAATCATATCTAATACAAAAGTCATATAGTGTCTAGGAATATAATGTTAATGTCAAATCCTGCATCCTATACAAAATCACCACGAATATCTCAGAAAGATCCTGTCCATGAATAGTGTCAAGTGTCCTGGGTTATAGTGTACTTGATAAGACAAGTACGAGAATGCAAGGGGTCACGAATATCCATCTCTAGATGACATATACAACATCGCGTACGGTGTTGGCACCCGACTAATAATCGGACGCTAAGTAAGTCACACGGTCCTAAGTTAAGCATGCACAGCAATATAAATAAAGCAAGGAAATAAGTCAAGGAAATAAGTAGCAAAGCTGCAGGGTTTGGCAAGGTACACTTGCCTGGGGTTCTAGCTCCAACTGTAGCTCTGGTCTCAGTGTGATCTGCTGGTACTACTCCGGTTGCTGAAATAAACATCACCATTAGATTCAGAAAATATCAAATAGCTAGAAACGCCTGTCCTTAAGTCCAATTTGGACACAAGGGCAAAAATGACATTTTCGGGCCAAAGCGGGGTCCACATGTGGGCCACTTTGCACCAAAAAGCGTGTCAGGGTCAAAGGTCTCCAAATTTGCCAAACTTAGTGTCAACAAGTCAGGAACGATGATACGAACCCAACTGAACTTTCAGAATTGGATTTCGATGAGACGATCACAAAATTGCCCGTCAAGTGGAGCCTGTGGAGCCCACGATACGTAATTTCGTCATCATTCTCAGAATCGAACCAAACTTGGGTCACAGGACCAGCATATTGCTATGAGTCTGATGGCGCAAGTTTCGTCTCGATCCGACGTGTGTACACGAAGTTACAACGTGTTCCAGAAAGGACGAATACGGGACGTTGTCGGCGGATACGTCTTGATTCCGGTATGCACGCACATCCAAATCAACTTCTGCGAAAGCCCGCACGTCCGTATCAACGACACGCACATTTTGGTAAAGACCGCATGCGACCAAGTCGTCCCGTTTGGCGGGGCGCACTCAGTTCCGGGGTGAAACGGGGTGTAGGTTTTCCTATTTTTGGATCGCGGTTTGCGATCACCATAGGGCGCGACGCACCGAGCGGGTTGCACGGGCACCGAGAGGGTCACGCAGGGTTCGCGATGCGACAGACGGAATCGAAAACGGGTAAACGAACAGAGAGAACGGGATACCTGAACAGAGCTCCAGAAATTGCGAATTGCGTGTCCGAGTCGACACGAAGTGGACCGTGTCCTGACCGTGTCCACCCTAGGGTTAGGGATTATGTGAGTTCGCTGGAGGAGGGCGGCCGGAGGTGGGCCGGAGGGAGGCCGGGACAGCGGGGGAGGCTCTGCCGGAGGCGGCGGTGCGCCGGAGCGGGCGGGGGTCGGACGGTGCAGGGCGCGGGAGGCCGGGCTGCTGCGGCTGCGGGCTTGCTGGGGGAGGAGGAAGGAGGCGTCGGTGTGGTCTTGTCCGGCGGAGCTAGGGTTTCGTCGAGGGCGGCCGAGATCTGGAGAAAGGCGGCGCTGTACTAGGGAACGAATGTCGAGGCCATTTAAAGGCCTCTACAGTGATCCCGAGGGGAATCCGATTAGGGTTCAGGCATGGGTTTGGTTCGGGTCCGCGGGTCGGGTTCACATGAATCCGGTCCGACCCGCTTAGTATTTAAGTGCGGGTACGGGTTATCGGATTTGGGTCTGGATCCGACCCGACCCGATACGGTTTAGGTTTGGTTCAGTAATCCGGTCCGGGTTGGTTTGAGTTGGTTTGGTTCAATTGAACCGGGTTTATTTAGGGTTTTAATTCGGTTTATTTATTTAATAGTTATTAGGTCATTAAAAATGCTTCCGGAGTCCAATAAATTCTCGAAAAATTATCCTATGTCCAGTTTTCCATTTTACACCATAAAATATTATTTCCATAATATTTTAATATTAAGTAACAGCAAATAAAATCATTTAATTACCAAAGGCCTAGGTTTTAATTAAAGAAAAATCCCGGAAAATTGCATAAAATTATGAAAATTCAAATTTAGAAATTCTTGAAAATCAGGGGGCTTATAGGTATCCCTAACTACCAAGCGTGGTGAGATCATGTGGGTTCACCCAGATCTGGTGTCAGAAATGAGGAAAAGACTCAAGCTGCTAAAGCTAAGTCTAAAAAGAACTCAAGATGCATACCATGCTATATGGTTGCAATATCCCCGACATCAGAAGAAGAGGCTTTGGCAACCAGAACCCGGTCAGGCAAGGCCTACCTCAAGGACTATGGAGGGAACCAAGAGGAAGCAACGGCAGACACTTCAGCTGTCAAACCTCCAAAGCCTGAACCTGTTATACCAGAGGCAGGTCCTTCTAGACCAACTTCGGTGGACAAGGGCAAGCAAAAAGAAGTTTGTTTTGATAAACCTTTGAAGAATACTCAAAATAAAGGTTTATAGAAACCATATAACTTCGACATCTTGGCCCAGTTGGCTAACACTCCAGCCAGATTGTCCATTTTTGATCTACTTAGGCTATCCAAAGACACTCGTCAAGCCTTGAGTGAAGCGTTAATGCAGGCAGACGTATGCTTGACTCATCTCAAATCCCCTAATAAAGATCCTGTGGCATGCCCTCAATGCCATAGTGTGATGGAAGTGGTCCCTAATATCACTTTTACTCAAGAGGACATGTTGTTGAAATATAACAAGCATGACAGGCCTCTTTATTACACCGGATACGTCGGCTCCATGAAGGTAGACCTGATTCACTTAGATCCGGGATCGTCGATCAGTATTATCCCTCACAGTCTGTTAAGACCGTTGAGAATCCCTACAAGCGAACTGGCTTACACTACCACCACAATCGTGGGCTTTAATGCCAGGAAGAGTAAACCGTTGGAGAAGATTCGTCTGAGGATCCAGATTGGAGACCTTAGATCAGTGGCTACATGCTACATCATTGATTCAGAGGTGTCTTACAACATTCTGTTGGGCAGACCTTGGATCCACGATCACAATATTGTTCCTTCCACTCTACATCAATGCTTCAAATATGTAGACGCCCAAGGGATAGTGAAAACATAGTTTGCTGATCTCAATCCTTTTAAAGGAGTTGAGTCCTACTATTCTAATGCCATGTTATACACCCAAGACTACATGAAGGATGTGTCAGGCAAGATGGAAGAGGAATCCTACCAGGAGCCAGGAAAGCCATCTGTTGAGCAACCTTTATCAATCCAGGTGAAAGGGCGGACTACCCGTCCGAAGGTCATGGAACCCATGACTATCCACTTGAGCAAAACCAAATCGAGAGAAGGAAGTGATCCTCTAGTGATCACTCTGAACCAGAAGCCCCACCTTTGGTCATTAACCTTAGGCGCAACAAGCAGCCGACTGATGTATATATAACCGGGGAATATAGTTTCTGACGATAATAAAGATTCTCTTTTCCAGTATACTGACGCTCAATTTCCTAATCAGGAATCCTCACCCCATAACGATATAGAACCTATAGCACAAAAATTCTTGGAAGCTATAGACTCCTATCATCCGTATGTGTGGGAAGTAGCGTCAACATCTAATGTCATTACGATATATGGGCCACATGAAGATTCTATCTTTATTGTTCCACCTACTCGCAACAATCAGCATCCAATAGTCTTCGGTCGCATGCAGAATAAACCAATTATACAAGAAGATTCTCACGAATCTGATGCTAGAAAAATGCAAGTTCACAGATATAGCCTATAAGCTTTGAAGATTATACAAAGCATGGGTTATGACTTGAAGTTGGAGCCAGGCCTCAACTATGGAAAAGGCAGACGAATGCCATTACATGGTGATCCCTACTGTCAATAAACTTATTTTGGGTTAGGGTATACCACACATCTTGTAACTTCCAATGACTCTGAGTCAAGTGAGGAGACAATTTCCTCTTTTCAAGATGATTTTTCATCCTCCGATTTAGATGATGAACTCGAACAGGCATTATCAGTAAATATGGTGTTGACAGATTCTCTCGAAATAGAGGGACAAGAATCTGAACTATTTGAAGATGAATCCTGGGCTCAGTAAATGGATACACAATGGGAACTCCGGTTCGAGCAAAGAGAACCACCCACTGAAGATAAAGTTATCCAAGTCAATGTTGGGGATGAATTTTTACTAAAGCCGATATTTATCAGTAACAATCTTTTCGAAGAAGAAAGGGAAGAAATGATCCAGCTGATAAAAGAATATATCGATGTCTTTACGTGGAATTATGAGGATATGCCAGGTCTTGATCCTAAAGTGGCTACCCATAAACTCAACATACGGCCCAATTCGAAGCCTGTAAAGCAACACCAATGTCGGTTCTGCCCGGATATGATGGATGCCATTGAAGCTAAAATCATGAAGCTAATAGCTTGTGTCACGCCCCAGTCCCAAATACGTAGGACTAGGAACACGTAAGCATGCCAGCCGCATGGATATGACAACTCCAATATATGGAAACCAAATCCATACGTACGCTGTAATATGAATACAAAATCCACAAGTGGTATAAACATATGTCACAAGTCACAGGGTAAAATCTAAATCTCATCCACCAAAATCATATAGAAATAAATAACCAGTATCTATGAAACTAGATCTCAACAAGAAGTATCTAAAGATGATAGTTGGATGGAAACAAATCCACTACCAACTCAAATGGGAAAAGTAAATACAATATAAGTACAACTCACTCAAACAATATGAGTACCAGCTACCAATCCCGGCTCGAAGAGAAGACATCCACGAAGCATCTATATCCTTCCAAATCTGTGCTCCTGCAATACTCAAGAACAGGTACACCTGGCAGCGGACCAGGTCCTCAGAGGGACATAACAAGTATACTTAAACACATGCCAATAAAGTACTGAAATAAATATCCAATGGGGTCGCCTAACCGTCTAAAGTGAATGCAGTTAAGAACAACTTTCCCCACAAGTGAGCTATCTGGCTGAAAACTGGGATTTGGCATAGTTCTCTTTTGGAGATCCAGGGGCCTAAAAGGCACGTCGTCTTTTGAACGCCGGTGGCCCGCCTGATAGTACATAATATATAAGGGTCATCACCACCCGTATCTCCAGCGGAGAATCTGGGCGTCACAGAAAAAGTGCAAATGAGCTCAAATACGGTACTTGTTGTTCTCCCCACCCAATGCTCTAAGCATGTCATGTCCATGACACGATAAACCTCTAATAACCGCCAGGTCTACTAGCATACAAATTTTTTATTGGCAGTTATTCCTAACGCACGGTCCATACGTACAGGAGGCCAGACCTGTCACGCAGTCCGTGATCTATATGAGACTCACACTCGTGTAACCACTGTGTCACGGCCAATGAACCTAATGGTGCTACATGATAATGGGGTAGTCTCATGAACAAGATTGATGCAATATATAAATAAAAATATATCGCGACGTCACCGTCGCGCACATTTTATATAACAGTTAAAATATATGAACTAAAGACAGAAAATAAAGATGCATGCAACATATGGAATATAAATAACAGTACAATGGCAAGGTATACTTGCCTGGCAAGGAAGCTGCAATGTACCAATAACCTGCTCCAGAAATCGCACAGAACAATCCAATATCCTATGTACACATAAATATAATAGAATAGAATTATTAGTCATTACACTAGCACATACTCAACCACATTTACACTGGAATCAGGGGGTATACTAGGGGTAATACTAGTCATCTAACACGTTCAATTACGTATTGAATTATGCGGGTATCGTGTCTTCAAGTACTGTACAAAATCAGTCAGTCAACTGACAGGTGTCTATGCAGTACGTTAGTGTACGCAAGGCAGACAAATTCATAAGTTCTTAGGGTCAACATGGTCAAGGTAAGTATGGGTAGTCCACGATGTCCTAGGGTCATACAGTCTGAATATTTAGTCATAATTATCAATTAGCATTTACTTACATATATATTCATATAACTATATAATAATATAACCATTAATTTATTTTAATTTATTTAATTCTGGAATAATTACTCTAAAATTCTATTTTAATCTTAATATTCTGATTTTTATGTTAATTCCTAAATTTTGTCCAAAGAAACAGAATTTTATCAACTCGAGACTCATGACACGCAAATCGAGGCGATCTGTTGACCAAAAAGTCAACTGATACAAACTCGACTTTCATGCATGATTTCATGTAGATTTCAGCATCAAAAATATACTGAAATTTACGGCTCGTCTGAATTCAAATTCGTTTGGGAATTATGGCACATACAAATTTTGTATTGTGCACCGATGGTTAAATTCTAACCTAGAAGTTCTACAGAATTAACAGTATGTAAATACTTCGAAATAAATTCTGGAAAAAAATATATGTCGATGATCTCGACATTAGCTTTCCGAAACTTTAAACGGTTCATGATTCTGATTCCTGGTTCTCCTGGAATCGCAAAAACATCGAAACACGTCTATTTTTGGATATGCTGTGCTCTACGAATTTTCCAGAATTTAATACTAATAATTTAGAAAAATAATTTATATTATCAGAAAGCTAACCTCATTATCGTTCTAACAAAAAAAATTGGAGCATGTTTGGAGTCCGGAGCTAGGAGATATCGTCTTTTTAATTCGTCATAACTAGTAGAAAATGAGGCTGAATTTATGACGAATTTTGACTATTTTTTGGACGAAAAAGAGAGGAATTTGGGAAAGAAAAATATGAAGGATAAGGTATTTATAATGGTGGACACTACTTAATTAAATACGACTAGGATTGGTTAATTTGGATAGGATTATGATGAATTTAAATAAGGATAGGATATGCATGAAGTTGATTTCCTAGTAGGTTAAGGATTTGAATTAATTTAAAATAGAGTTTGAATTTATCTCAATAATTTATAATCTTAAATATAATTAAAGATAATACAAATAATTTATAAAATCTTATTAATATCTATTAACACTAAATTAGTATCTATCTAATATTAAGACTATATATATCCAAATAAATCCTAAATAATTTTAAAATCTAAATAAATTTCTTAAAATTCTAAATAAATTACAAAAAAATATAATTAAATATTTTAAACTAAAATAAATATTTGGTTGGAACGACATGCAAGTATAGTCGTATAGTAAATCATAGAAGTCCTAGAAATTTATCTTTTCTAAGTTTTAATTACCAAAAATTCTAGAAAAAATCTCCAAAAATCTAAAATAACCTAAAATAATTCTAAATGAATATTTATATAAGTAAATATATCAAGAAATTTATTTTCTAATTAACTAAGAGCATATTCTAAATAAATTCAACATATATAATAAATATAATAATATAAAATATACACAAAATACCTATTTTGGGTGAGAGAGTTTACAATCTACCCAACTTAAAACAATTTCGTCCTCAAAATTAAAATAAGACATAATTTGTTAAATCCTTCACATTCGTACATAAGGTATGTCAATCGCAATCTCTTCCAAAAATTTAAATAACAAAATCTATCCGAATCTATCGTGATCACTTCAAAATTAATATAACCACTGTTTAAATCAAAATTCAACCTGTCGTAATCTTTTCTCGATTTTTAAATAATCAACATCCAAATCTGACTCAAGTCTATATGACATCCCACATCAAAATTTATATTATAATTTCCAACTATCATAATCTCCTCTAGACTTTGAACAATAAACAATTCTAATCAAATCTTATTCCTATTCTTAACTTAAGAATTTTGTACTATTCAAATATTTAAACTCAATTTACATCCTCAATATTTCAAATAGGTGACCCAACAATCAAAATTAAACTTTTAATTCAAATCATCAAATTGTAAAATTTAAATCTAATTAACCAATTGTTCAAGTCTAAAATTCTATATTTATCCTCAAAATTTAAATCGATGATTCATCATTCAATATTCAAAATTTAAATCATGTGCCCAAAGTATAAATACTGGGTCCTCAATATTAAAATTCATTAAATCCTCATTATCTTAATCCCTCTTTTAAAATTCTCCACATTTAAAAGGACTTAATCTCTCAATCTAATCCTACTTGATCACAATCTAAAAGAATTCTCCTCAAGTTTAATACTGCAATTTCTACCCAACTTAGAATTTACCCATCTATCATATAAGGCTCTTACACTTAAGAAAAATATTCCTCAATTTATTTTCGTATGTCATTCAATCCTCAAAACTTTAACACCAACTATATCATATGTGATATGCCCTTAATCAATTATGAAAGAGGGTCACCAAGCAAAGCGACTGGCCTGTGGGATATATCTAGTACTATCTATATATCAAACTTATACCATGCAAGATGTTTCGTCTTTCTGAAATAAGGAAAGACGTAGATCAATAATAAAGAGTTCAAGGGAGAGGTAATAGAATGCAAGTATGGGGATCAAGGCGCTTTAAAGAATTCAATTGGGAATTGTCAAAGCAGTTGTGGATTGAAATCATAATTTGGTAATTCCTATTCACATGCTCGCATCGGTACAGTTATGTAGCAGATACGATGTGCTCAGCTATATCTAGAGGGCAAGTACATTCGTTTATTAATCACCATATATCTCAATCCACATAAAATAGTTATGTGAAGGGCGAACCGAGCGCACTATGGTTGATCAGACCGTAGTACACTGATTCTGAAATGTATTAGTGTGCGCGCCCAATAATACATATGTAGTGAACAAGCTTGATAAAAAATAAGCTTGCAAAAACTAGGCTATAATAGCAGCATGAGTCAAGATAGTACAACAAATATAACTACGCTGGATTATGATGAAAGAAGGTGCAAATTAATTCAAGTTCACAAAACAAAACAACATAAGCAACAATAATAAAAAGACTTTATAATCTCTACAGTTGTCATACTAATTCCTTGTCTAAGTCGCTAGTCGACCAATAGGGACATGGACCTCTAAATTCTATCGTCTGAATAAACACTGTCGTCTTTGCTAGCATATAATTAATGTCATTCAGTTACACTACATCAATGGATCACAAGGGCTACGTGATACTAGGTGGTGAGGTATACTATCCAACTTAAAATAATTTAACTACTATTGTATTGCCTTAAGGATACCTACAAAAATAATCTTGCACATGTACATAGAACAGAAACTCTTATTAGGGTCTCCTATTGCATTATATAGGTAAGGGTCAAGTGCTCATAGAATATGTGTCAATCGTAGGGATAGAAGAGTTACTAGCCGTTAAGGGGAAAGGGATTTAACTCGTATCGAGCTATGGGTACAAATTTCGTGATTTAAAGCTAAGGGATAATCATTAGGTCATAACCTAAGGGAACTACGCAAACTATCAAATCCCAACTATCACGCACAAAATTCAAAGTTCAAATTACCAAGCTATACCCTAGCAAACTACATGTCCTAACATAGAATAAGATTACTTGGCCTTCAATCATACGAGTTATGTGGCACGAGTTAAATGATGAAGAAAGAAGAATCATAATTTAGTCGTCACACAATTAGCGAACGCTAAGGTTGCAGGGGGACAAGTTATGAAATCAAAAATAGAGGGCTCTAGATAGCATCATGGTTCTCTAAGGACGTGGCATGCTAGTTGCCATGTTCGGGGTATGATCAAGGGAAAGGGTTGATTACATTCCTCTAGGCTTCCTAGGGTGCTGTCTACTAATAACAGGACAATGACATAAATTTTATAGTTCTCTAATACTATCCAATTATGAGGGTTAGGTTCAGTCCTAATGTTCAATATTGGTTTTCCATTGGTTCCTCAATACTAGGGTCAAACATTATGGTAAAACTTTTAACTAACTCTAGTAGTGTCTATACTACTCTCAAGTCTTCATAATACATCAGGGGGTAATGGTAAATCAATTCTAAAGATAAGGAATTCTAGGGTTCACTAGATATTCTAAACTTAGTGGTGTGTCTATATTCTCGTTGTATTCTTAATAGGTGTGCTACTTTAATTATCATCCTAATAACAGGGGTTCCTATATTCTAGTGGAAGGCTATATATACTCAAGAAACTTATTAGGAAAGTACAGGAATCAAGCAGGATACAATTGTTCGAATAGAGCAGAGAGGAGGAAGATGAATCATAATCAATTGTGGATGAGATCCTATACTCTAGTCCTAGGTGCAGGCTTGTTCGGTACAGTAACGTAACCGAGACAATATGCTCTCGACCTGCGTGGGCCACCACAAAAATATGTCATGCCCCAGTCCCAAATACGTAGGACTAGGAACACGTAAGCATGTCAGCCGCATGGATATGGCAACTCCAATATATGGAAACCAAATACATACGTACGCTGTAATATGAATACAAAATCCACAAGTGGTATAAACATATGTCACAAGTCACAGGGTAAAATCTAAATCTCATCCACCAAAATCATATAGAAATAAATAACCAGTATCTATGAAACTAGATCTCAACAAGAAGTATCTAAAGATGATAGTTGGATGGAAACAAATCCACTACCAACTCAAATGGGAAAAGTAAATACAATATAAGTACAACTCACTCAAACAATATGAGTACCAGCTACCAATCCCGGCTCGAAGAGAAGACATCCACGAAGCATCTATATCCTTCCAAATCTGTGCTCCTGCAATACTCAAGAACAGGTACACCTGGCAGCGGACCAGGTCCTCAGAGGGACATAACAAGTATACTTAAACACATGCCAATAAAGTACTGAAATAAATATCCAATGGGGTCGCCTAACCGTCTAAAGTGAATGCAGTTAAGAACAACTTTCCCCACAAGTGAGCTATCTGGCTGAAAACTGGGATTTGGCATAGTTCTCTTTTGGAGATCCAGGGGCCTAAAAGGCACGTCGTCTTTTGAACGCCGGTGGCCCGCCTGATAGTACTTAATATATAAGAGTCATCACCACCCGTATCTCCAGCGGAGAATCTGGGCGTCACAGAAAAAGTGCAAAGGAGCTCAAATGCAGTACTTGTTGTTCTCCCCACCCAATGCTCTAAGCATGTCATGTCTATGACACGATAAACCTCTAATAACCGCCAGGTCTACTAGCATGCAAATTTTCTATTGGCAGTTATTCCTAACGCACGGTCCATACGTACAGGAGGCCAGACCTGTCACGCAGTCCGTGATCTATATGAGACTCACACTCGTGTAACCACTGTGTCACGGCCAATGAACCTAATGGTGCTACATGATAATGGGGTAGTCTCATGAACAAGATTGATGCAATATATAAATAAAAATATATCGCGACGTCACCGTCGCGCACATTTTATATAACAGTTAAAATATATGAACTAAAGACAGAAAATAAAGATGCATGCAACATATGGAATATAAATAACAGTACAATGACAAGGTATACTTGCCTGGCAAGGAAGCTGCAATGTACCAATAACCTGCTCCAGAAATCGCACAGAACAATCCAATATCCTATGTACACATAAATATAATAGAATAGAATTATTAGTCATTACACTAGCACATACTCAACCACATTTACACTGGAATCAGGGGGTATACTAGGGGTAATACTAGTCATCTAACACGTTCAATTACGTATTGAATTATGCGGGTATCGTGTCTTCAAGTACTGTACAAAATCAGTCAGTCAACTGACAGGTGTCTATGCCAGTACGTTAGTGTACGCAAGGCAGACAAATTCATAAGTTCTTAGGGTCAACATGGTCAAGGTAAGTATGGGTAGTCCACGATGTCCTAGGGTCATACAGTCTGAATATTTAGTCATAATTATCAATTAGCATTTACTTACATATATATTCATATAACTATATAATAATATAACCATTAATTTATTTTAATTTATTTAATTCTGGAATAATTACTCTAAAATTCTATTTTAATCTTAATATTCTGATTTTTATGTTAATTCCTAAATTTTGTCCAAAGAAACAGAATTTTATCAACTCGAGACTCATGACACGCAAATCGAGGCGATCTGTTGACCAAAAAGTCAACTGATACAAACTCGACTTTCATGCATGATTTCATGTAGATTTCAGCATCAAAAATATACTGAAATTTACGGCTCGTCTGAATTCAAATTCGTTTGGGAATTATGGCACATACAAATTTTGTATTGTGCACCGATGGTTAAATTCTAACCTAGAAGTCCTACAGAATTAACAGTATGTAAATACTTCGAAATAAATTCTGGAAAAAAATATATGTCGATGATCTCGACATTAGCTTTCCGAAACTTTAAACGGTTCATGATTCTGATTCCTGGTTCTCCTGGAATCGCGAAAACATCGAAACACGTCTATTTTTGGATATGCTGTGCTCTACGAATTTTCCAGAATTTAATACTAATAATTTAGAAAAACAATTTATATTATCAGAAAGCTAACCTCATTATCGTTCTAACAAAAAAAATTGGAGCATGTTTGGAGTCCGGAGCTAGGAGATATCGTCTTTTTAATTCGTCATAACTAGTAGAAAATGAGGCTGAATTTATGACGAATTTTGACTATTTTTTGGACGAAAAAGAGAGGAATTTGGGAAAGAAAAATATGAAGGATAAGATATTTATAATGGTGGACACTACTTAATTAAATACGACTAGGATTGGTTAATTTGGATAGGATTATGATGAATTTAAATAAGGATAGAATATGCATGAAGTTGATTTCCTAGTAGGTTAAGGATTTGAATTAATTTAAAATAGAGTTTGAATTTATCTCAATAATTTATAATCTTAAATATAATTAAAGATAATACAAATAATTTATAAAATCTTATTAATATCTATTAACACTAAATTAGTATCTATCTAATATTAAGACTATATATATCCAAATAAATCCTAAATAATTTTAAAATCTAAATAAATTTCTTAAAATTCTAAATAAATTACAAAAAAATATAATTAAATATTTTAAACTAAAATAAATATTTGGTTGGAACAACATGCAAGTATAGTCGTATAGTAAATCATAGAAGTCCTAGAAATTTATCTTTTCTAAGTTTTAATTACCAAAAATTCTAGAAAAAATCTCCAAAAATCTAAAATAACCTAAAATAATTCTAAATGAATATTTATATAAGTAAATATATCAAGAAATTTATTTTCTAATTAACTAAGAGCATATTCTAAATAAATTCAACATATATAATAAATATAATAATATAAAATATACACAAAATACCTATTTTGGGTGAGAGAGTTTACAGCTTGTGGGTTCATCCGAGAAGAATAACATCTTGATTGGGTAGCTAATATTGTCCCGGTTATGAAGAAAAATGGGAAAGTGCGTGTTTGCATCGATTTTCGAGATCTAAATACGGCCTGCCCTAAAGATGAGTTCTCTCTTCCCATTATAGACGTTATGATCGATAATACGTGTAGTTTTGAGCTCATGTCTTTCATGGATGGATTTTTAGGATACAATCAGATTAAGATGAATCCTGAAGATGAGAAGCATACTGCCTTTCGTACACCATTGGGGGGTATATTGCTATACGGTTATGCCTTTCGGATTGAAGAATGTCGGGGCTACGTATCAACGAGCTATGAGTAACATATTCCATGAACACTTACACAAAATGGTAGAATGTTACGTAGATGATATTGCTGTCAAAAGCTGCCTCAAGGATAATCATATCCAAGACTTGAAGACAGTATTCGAGTTGATGCGCCAACATCAACTCAAAATGAACCCCACAAAGTCCTTTCTCGGTGTATCCAGTGGCCAATTCCTGGGATTTGTTATTACCGCTAAAGGCGAATAGTTGACCCTGATAAAGTAAAGGTTATCCTAGAAATGCGACCGTCCCATAATCTGAGAGAACTCAGGGGATTTCAAGGTCGTCTGACTTATATCAGGAGATTCATATCCAACCTCTCTGGGAGATGTCAACATTTTTCTCGCCTGATGAAGAAAGGTGTGTCATTTGTATGGGACGAAGCCTGTCAGCAAGCGTTTAATGATATCAAACGCTATCTTACTAATCCTCCAGTTCTGGTGCCTCCCGTTATAGGAAGACCATTTTTGCTGTATATTCGAGCAATGGATCATTCTTTAGGGGCTTTTCTCGCACAGAAGAACAATGAAGGTCATGAACAGGCTATCTACTATTTAAGTAGGATGATGGTCGGAGCTGAACACCGGTATAGTCCAGTGGAAAAAGAATGCTTGGTCCTAATGTTTGCCATTCAGAAGATGCGACATTACGTGACGGGCTAAACTATTCATATCATCTACAGAATCAATCCTCTTCAAGTATTGATGATTAAGTTGAGTGTTCTTAATTCCTGACTCGCGATCTGGGCGATGTTATTAACACCGTATGATATGGTGTACGTCCCTCAGAAGTCCATGAAAGGTCAAGCCTTGGCTGATTTCTTAGCTGCCCATCCAATTCCGGAAATCTCCAAATTATATGAGGACATTCCCGATAAACTTGGCATCTATACGTGGTTTCAGGAGTAGGAATTATTCTGGTAACTTCTGATAAACTTGGCATCTATCGAGCATATTCTCTTAGCGAACCCTGCTCAAATAATGTGGCAGAGTATAACGCTCTACTAATCGGGCTTCAAGTCGCTAAAGAATTGGATGTTGAATACCTGAAAGCTTTTGGTGATTCTCAGCTGACCGTCAATCAGGTCAGAGGAATATATGAAGTCTGCAATCCAGACCTCATTCCTTATCACCAAGCAACGATCGAGATAGCCATATCTTTTAAAGGATTCTTCCTAGAGCACATGCCTCGATCTTAAAATTTGGAAGCTGATGCTCTGGCAAGCCTAGCTGCAGATCTAGCTATTCCTATAAGAAGGCAGAATTCGGTGATCCTTCTTAACAGAGATTTATTCTGTGTGAAAAATAATTTTCACATAGAACGCAGCTACGCTATAAAAATGGCTCCTCCTAAGAGAGACTGGAGAAGTCCCTTTATAGACTTTGTGTCATACGAAATCTTACCAGAGGATCCTAAAGAAGCAGTATCTATCAAAAGATGATCATTACGCTTCTATTTTGATGCTTCTTCACAAAGTCTATATCGCCGAACATATGATGGACTTCTATTACGGTGTCTCTTTGATGATGATGCAAAACGGGTTATCCGAGAAGCTCATGACGGTGTATATGGAGCACATCAACCCGATCCTAAGTTACAGGATCATATCAGGAGGATGGGCTACTACTGGCCTACTATGATAGCAGAAGCCGTGAAATATGCAAGACAATGCGAAGCCTGTCAGGTTCATGCAGATTTTATACATCAGCCTTCTGAGTATTTACATCCTACGATTGCATAATGGCCCTTTGAAGCATGGGGTATGGATATCATTGGTCCTATTCATCCTTCGTCTTCTAGAGGACATCGGTTCATATTGGCTATCACGGATTATTTCTCCAAATGGGCGAAGGCGATCCCTCTTGCTGAGGTTAAGACGTCCAACGTGATCAGCTTTATCAAGCATCATATAATTTATCGCTTTGGGATACCCCAAAGGATAATTCATGACAATGGGCCTCAATTCATCAGCCAAGCGTTTTACCTTTTTGCGATAAGAATCGGATACAGAATATGGCCTCGACGGCTTATAATCCTGCTGCTAATGGTTTGGCGGAAGCCTTCAACAAAACCAACATCAAACTCTTGAAGAAGTTCTTCTTTTCGAACAAAAGAGATTGGAATGAGAGACTGGGGGAATGTCTCTGGGCATACCGCACAACGGTATGAACGCCAACGGGTTGTACCCCATTTTCATTAGTTTACGGGTGTGAAGCAGTTCTCCCCATTGAAGTCCAAATTCCATCACTCAGAATAGCAGTGGCTAATAAGTTGACTCAGGGAAATAATGATCAATTAAGGCTTCAAGAGCTAGAAGGATTAGACGAGAAGCGCCTTTAAGCTCAACAGCGCATTGCGTTCTACCAGGCACGCATTTCCAGAGCTTTTAACTAAAAAGTGAAGGAAAGAGTATTCAAAGTTGGCGAGCTAGTTCTAGCTGTGAAGAGGCCAATGATTATTACACACAAAAGTAAGGGTAAATTTCAACCAAAATGGGAGGGCCCTTATGTGATTGAAACCATATTTTCAAATGGCGCTTACAGATTAGCCAAGCCTAATGAAGACTTGATAATGGCTCCTATCAACGGCAAATTCCTGAAGAAGTACTATGCTTGATCTCTGCTCAAAGGTGTATGGTGAAGATTTTATTCTGATGACATTACATATAAAGATTAGTTGGATCATATTCTATCATGTTCTTACGACCTCTGAATAGATATGTTTAACTAATTTGGAACTTCAAAGCCTATCATGTCCATATTACCTCTGATAGTGTTTTGTATACAAATTTAGTTGGATCATATTCTATCATGTCCATATAACCTCTGAATAGATATATCCAGCTGAAACTTACCGAAAGTATATCACGTCCATATTACCTCTGATATCACTTTCATCTTAGCCTATCATTTATATTCAAAAGTGATAGGTCCACAAAATTAGAAAAAGTATCTTTATTATCTCTGGGAATAGATTACAGAAGAAGCAAAAAAGTACATGATTGGAGAGGAGCCGTTAAGTCGCAGATCTGTTGCGCCAAAGAAGCCATCCTCTCATTCCTGGAGTTCAAAATACTGTTGCGAGCCCGTGCCAGCCTTGCTTCGTCGTTGCTCAAGAGAGATAGTCCGGACAAAGAATTAACAAAATTTGCATGGATGACACCCGCATGTGTCAAGTTCTGTTTAGCTGTATCCACTTGGCCCTTCAGCACATTGCGGACTGTCAATGTCTTGAGAAGCCTCTCCCTTGCCTGAGCAAGTTCAGCTTCCAATTCTCGAACTCTCGCTTCATTTCCCTCAAATTCGGCCTGGCACTCAGCTAGATGAGGAATAAACTCCACCAAGACAACTTGCTCTTTATCCATCTCTTGCTGCTGTTCCTGGATGGATTTGTTTAGAGATTCTATTTGCTCAGCAAGTACTGCAGTTAAGGAGTCGTACTCAGCTTGAACCAGATCGTCGATGCTGCCTCGGGATAGTTGCAAATACTCGTTAATGGGTTATTCTAAACCATTAACTATTTGCTCTAGCGCATCAGCTCTTTCAGCGTCACTAAAATTTCTAATCTGTGCTATAGAGAGATTGGAGGACATCTTCAGAGCATCAAAACCTAGGTTCTTCTCCAGCACTATCGATATCAACTCTTTCAAAGTAAGGTAGAATATGCTAGTGTATTGATCCACTAGCATAGCAAAGCTCGAATGGACGCTGGAAGTGGCCAAAATATCGGTAAGTCTCCTTTCTGGAATGACTGCAGAGGAGGTTGTCACCGTTGTTGCTTCAACAGATGGCGCGACAAAAGAAGAGACACCAACAACAGTTGAAGTTGCTGGTATACTCGACAAAAGAGGAACGGACGAGATAGTGGGTTCATCCTCCTCTGATGTTATTTGAACTGCCACTGACGGGATAACATCCGAGAATGTTGCGGATGAAAGATCGGCAGCTTCAAAGCATGCTTCTTCGACATCGAGCACCACCGTTTTATTAAATGGATCCGCAACAAAGTCAGAAGTTGTGTCAAATCCGCCCTCCCCAGAGATGTCTTCACCTGAAAAGAAGACATGAGAAAGTTAATATCAATTTGATGTTAATTTTCTTGAAGAAAATGTGAAGACAACATTTACCCATGGCCAATGATATGTATGTTACATCTACAGCCTGTATAGCTAAATTATTTCTTAATGATGCTAAACAAGTTGTCATACCTGGAGAAGAGGGTGCACCAACTGATATTTTAGGATAGTCATCCCAGTCATCACCCAGATCCACTCGAGGTTCATCGGGTGGAATCTCGCTGAAAATACTTACAAACGGAGGGGTTACTCCCATTATTGGTCTGGATAAAGGTATATTGATTCTGAATATGCTCGGTCTCGAAGGTGACCTCGAAGCACTACTAGTAGCGGTAGTAGCAGCAGCGATCGCGAGCAAAGAATCTCCAGCACTGTCAGCCAGAACTGTGGAGGTTCCTTCTCTAAAAGGCGAAGGACCTCAGATCAAAGAATCATCCCCAACAGGGAAAACAACAGGCTCACTCCTAGAAGCCCCCTTGGTGGAAGTCCTTTTAGGACCTCTGACTGTCTTCTTCTTACGGGGGGAAGGCTCTTTTAAAGTGGAAGCCTTTCGCTTATTGGAGATAACGAGAGGCTCTACTGGCGGAGCTATTATGCCTCTCGGTATTATTAACAAGAAATTGTCTACACCAGTAGTGTCTTCACCTTCATCAGAGGAGACGGATGGGATCTCCTCTTTTCCAGTAGACTTCTGGGCGGGCATCCTGAAACTTCCATATACATCGAAATCACGATGGAAGGTATTGATGGACACGTAAAACTGTGCGTACGAGTGAAGAATACGCAACTCCGTGGAGACAGAAGTCGTGGACACAACAAAGATTGCACCAGTACAACCCATGATGAAGTACCGTCATCCTCTAGCTCCATTAATAAGTCCACCTATGGACTTGAAGCTGGTGATAGGATTCCCCACATGCAACTGGTTGTACCCAAATTGTCTGGCAAACCGGCTGGGCAAATAAGGCTCCAAGTAGCAGTGGTCCTCACTTCTGTATAACAGATGGGAAGGTCTAATGCAGACCAACCAGTAAAAGGCTTCAGGAGAAAGAATAGTCTTCCCCTGACCTGCATCCTAAAGTTTTGTCCCCTGCTGATTGATATGTACGGGGGGGACGGTACAGAAGAGATTCCAGCCATGGGCAAAATTTAATGCTCGCCGGCAATCTATGACTTTCGCCACATTCCAAAGGGAATTCTTGTAATTCAACAAGAAATTATTTCTCGAACTGCTGGTAGAGCCAGGAGACATCACCCTGGTGTTGTGAAGGATTAACCATCCCATCAGGTATAGGAATGACAATTCCACTCTGGAAAATCCTTTACGTTGTGTATCATCTGCAAGCAGCCCATCAGTAATGGCCCTCAGGCCAGCTTATATTCTATATACCATGGCAGGAAGCAGGCCCAATCTTGCTCCAAACACCAACCGTACTGTGGGCCATAAGGTGTTGCAATGAATGCGATCCGCAGACGCGATACCAGGCACTACCCATCGTCGTAGCCAGACAGAGAGGAAGCCAGCCAGTTGAGCTTCCCTCGACAGAGGCTTGCGACAATGCCTCATATAACTGAAGGCTTTAGTGCCTGCAGGATAACCCCTATCTCCTCATCGAGAATATAATCTGAATCCCCTGCGTCTTCAATGAGGTCATCGACCGTGTTGGCGCTAAGCATGCTCAGGAGGTTCAAGGGCTTATCTCTGCTATCTACAACCTTGTCCGGCTTAGCATTTCTGGCCTGATGGAAGAAGAGGTAGGATGCCCATTTGTTGATATGAGCCAAATTAGAGGGCTCTTTGTAGAAAGTGGTACAGACAAGATAGTGGCTCATCAGCTCCTGGTATATCGCCACTACCCGAGGGTTTGTATCCCTCAGCTCCCTATTTGTGGGAACATACTCTTCGTAAGGAGTGTCCCCCATTGGCAGCTTTGAAATCTCTGCCATCTCATGAAGGGCTAAGCCCAAATCCCCTAGTGGAGTATCAAAAGTCCCAGTAAGTGAATTATATCGCTCCATCAAAGCTAAAAACAAGTTGGGGTTGACAGGCAGCCCAACACTAGTGGCACTCACAGCCGCGAACAATCCAATACTTTCCAGCTCCATGTGGAAGTACTTCAGGGCCCAGGCAGTTAAACTGGCCCATCGGAGATTCCCGGGGCTAAGACATCCACTGGTGGAGGGTTAACCTTGGGGTACACTCTTCCCTGCCCCATAAAGTCATTGCAGAAAGTTGATATTTTAACCGGCTGGATCAGTGAAGTGTCTTCACTCGGGACGCTGCCCGACAGTAATCCTCTGAAAGGCATAACAGGGCATGAAAGACGGCTCACAATGGCTCCTTGATTCAATCCATTCTTATAAAAGATCTTCCCCGGCTGGCCGTGAAAATCGGGAGTCAGAGTCCACATCATCTTCCTAGGATGTGTGTCATAAAAGAATACCGAGATAGGGTAATCTCTGGGCATCCTGGGCAGATACATGACCGTGCCCTCAACAAAAAATACCCAATCTTCTTTCTTGGGCTTAGTCTGGGACTGTTTGTCGACAACATCCCTGAATAAGAAACTTGGTTTCTTATATTCAGTCCCATCTATGTATGTCAGGGGCTCCCCACTGATCATACTCAGCAGTATTCGTTCTCCTTGGGACGAGATCAGAGTTCCCCTTTCTTGAGGATACTCGGTTCCAGAAATGGAGAATGTCACATGGGACAAGTCCTCCATATAGTTCGAATTCAGCATCCCAATAGCAGAGCCCATCACTTCAGCCAAAGGAGGGATCTGCAAGTCCACTGCAAAATGCAAGAAAATAAGTGAGTTTTACGCTAGACGCTATATTTTTGCAGGATACGCCAAAGACTAACAGTCTGAGCTTTTACGCCGGACTGCAAAAACTTGAGTCTTACGCTGGAATCTATTTTCAGTACGTAAAACCCAAGGTTGGCAGTATATGCCAAAATCTAACAGTCTGAGCTTTTTACGCCAGACTGCCAAAATTTGAGTTTTTATGCCAGAATTTACATCCAGCGCGTAAAACTCAAAGTTTGTAGTATACGCCAAATTTTGACAGTCTGAGTTTTATGCCAGACTGCAAAAATATGGAGTTTTTATGCTGACACATTAGGAATATGGGCGGAATAATAAAATATCTCCGTACATCATCTTCCTCGAAGAGGCTCTTAGCACAGAAGATGACCTTGCGCGTACACGTATAACGTGTGCGAAGGGTTTCGTTCCTATCTGTAAACCCCCTCGACCAGAAATTAGGGTTAATTAACTTAAATAGCCTAATTAGGGTTAACTTGATATAATTAAGATTTATTATATAGTATTATAATACTTGTACAATGATTGGTTATTTTTAGATACTATCCTAGCTGTTACCCTAAAACAATTTCCATATACCTGACCTAGACATAATAACCTATCATATTGAACCTAGAACAAACCCCGAATACTGATTTTCGTGCCTGATTTTAGTCGCACAAAAGTCGTTACAAACGTCCGTACGCAATTTAAATAAATTACGTAATTATGTTCGTGGCCCGTTCTAATCGAAAATGAGACCCCATCTCGATCCGAATTGACCAACCCAGATCCTGACATTATTGTACACTGAGCCTACCACACTAATGACCCTTGTCCAACCCAATTTAGACCCCCGGGTTTTTATTAAATTAAATTAGAGACACCGGTGCATTAATTATGAATTAATTAACATGGTGACCTAACCTCAATTTAATTAGACCCAACTCCAACCCAAACCCACACCCACACCCACAAGCCTCATACAAAACACCATACACCATCCTAGCCCAATGAAGAACACCAAACATGGTGTTTGTTTACATCAAATCCCTAATTTCAGGAATTGTGCAAATACCAAATTGTTCAGGGGCCTATTTGAAAAATTGCAATGAGGTATTCCCCCCTCATTGGCCCAAACCTCATGGAGAAAAAAATGGCATTCCCTAACCGTATCCATTCATTTTCCCCCCTTTCCTAGTGTACTTGCACCCCTTTATGAAGGGCACATCATGGCCCTTCATTCAAAATGCTACATTCCTAGCCCTCCCTTCATCTTGATGGACATCCCCAACTCCCCAAAAAACTATGTCCAGCCGGCCCTAATCCCTAGGCAGCCCTCCCCACTCTCCCACCTACTTAAACAACATGTTACATCACTTGTATTGGCACACAAACCAAGGAAACAACACACAAACCCTATTTTCCAAGAACCCTCCAGCCGAGCTCTACCCCAACCCATCACCACCCGCCGCCTCCTCCCGGCCAGCCACTAACTTCGGCCACCCCCACACAAACCCGACCACCCTCGCCGACCACTCCCCTACCCTCAGCCACCGCCACCTGCTGCCTGGCCGCCGGTAGCCGCCACCAGGAGTTCCATCCTCGACCCGAGCCATCCCCCCCTCTCACTCGAAGCCGACCACCCGACCAACGATAGCTCCGCCACCGCTGAACCTCCGGCCACCCAACTTCACAGACACCTCCCCCGGCCAACCACCTCCCTCTCCGTCGACTCCCAGCGCCGGACGTCGACCCCACGAGCCGCACTCGCCCCCGCAACGCCAAAGGCTCCAGACCCGCTGCTGCTGTTGCCGACCGCTCCGCAAGTCACCGGAGCTCCGTCCGACCACCCCCGCCATCGACAGCCCGCCACCGGGACCCCCTCGACCTGGACGTCGCTTAGGTACAATATTTTATGTACATTTATCAGTATTTATACGAGTATTTCAGTGTGCATTGAGTATATACGTTATATATATATATTTCAGAATTCTAATTAGTATATATATACCTATAGTTTTGTATAAATACAGTATTTTAAATTAATATATATGGTATTTGGTATATGTGGTATATACTGGAAATATATGTATATGCATATTATATACAGTATATTGTATTTAAATACCTTATATGCATTAAATAACTATTATGTACATATATATATATATATATATATATATATATATATATATATATATATAGTATTCTGTATAGTATTTATATACATATTTTCCTGTATAAATATAGTATTCTATATATAATACACTGTATTTTGTGTATTTTAATATATATTAGAGCTATGTGTATATGTATAATATATACAATAATTTGTATTTAAATACTTTATATGTATTAATAACTATTATGTATATGTATACATATCTAATATATATAAATATATGTGTATATATATTGTGTATTTTAGTATTTAGAGTATTATATAAATATATAAATATATATGTATATACATATACTTGTGTATTAATATATGTTAGTATATATATTATATATGACTGCACTTTCTATTTTTGTACAAATAAATATATATGTATATACCTGTTGTATATATGGTATTATTTGCTTATATAAATATATCTAAATATATGTCAAAGTATTAAATTAATATATATGGTAAAATTTATTTAAATATGTAAATATATTTTATGGAGATATGTATGTGTGCATATTTATTGGGTTGTTATTAGAGTATATCTATAAAAGCTACCTTATTGTGAAATATTAAACATACATAATATCTTAATATATTATGATTTAGTACTTATATATATTTATATTTGTAATAGCTATATATATATATATATATATATATACAGTCCAAACCCTGTGTCAGCTGTAGATATAAGCAGTGTGTCTTAGTCGTGCTATTATAGCGACTAATATTGTCATTACTATATCATATATAGGACTGCTGGACAGTACCGCCGAGGCATCAGGAGCAGGACTTTGAATTTCGCAGCTACCCGGGACAGGCAAGTATACCTTGCTGATTTACTGCTAAAAATTAAATGATAAATGTTGCAAATATGCATAAAACTGTGCGCGTCCGAGATTAACTCGGGTGCAGTCGACAATGCGTCGATGAGTAGTGTACTAGACCTAGTTACTAGCTGACTCACCTTCGACAGTGAGGATATTCTGATATCCTCCTAGACCGTGACACTTACACGTATCACGATGGTACATTCAAATTGGGATGCGGGTCCGCGTACCCGATTCGCTATCGGTACGTACGACATGCATCACGGACTAGCCTGTATTCTAGAGTAGTATAGTTAGATGAGACTTGGCATATAGATACGAGACACTCATATCGTGTATTCGACTTGCGTATCTACATTGGGCGGAAAGGACAACTGATAAACGTATGGAATATACCCATCGGACTCCGTGGTATCTAGAGGAACCACAGACCCGGTGACTCCCTATATTCAGACACCGCGCTCTTCGGAGTGTTACGGACGTATATATATTGCAGATACTACGTCCCTTAGAGTGTGGACGTTATATATATACAGATATCTCATTCTTCGGAATGATGGACGTTGCAGATACCACACTCTAGAGGACGTTGGACGTTATGCCTACACCTACCTATACATTCCGAGATTGTCCTTATATTGCATTCACTTAGATGGTTAGCACACTCCTCTTTACTTTTATTCACTACTATATCTGGCATGCATATTGTATCTTGTTACGTCCCTCTGAGGATCTGGTTATCTTCCAGATCTGGACGAGGCCTATTATCCCACATTGTACGGGCCAAGTGTGGAGATGAGGTTTGCTCTTGACGAGTAGCTAGAGGTCCTTCCATCGAAGTACCCCTGATCATATTGGTAGGCCTCCCGCCTATGACTGGAGCTCCTTACCTAGTTAGCAGTTGTTTCAGTCACTCTTATTATCAGTACTCTTATTTCAGACTATTAGTACTTTATCTCCAATATTTGTAGTGGGTTTGTTCCCACCGGATATATTTCAGTTGTACTATGTCATTCGGCTATATTCTTATATTCTAGTCTTTCATTTTAGTATTTTACTTGTTGTCTGTGGATGAGATTAGACACTGCCTGTTGTTGATGTTAGACTTGTTAGATTTAGGACAGCGTAGCACGCTTCGCCAGGATCCATTAAATTAGGATATCCTCGGAGACGTGTCAGCTGGCCAATGCCACATGGCCTGGTTCCATATATTTTGGGACTGGGGCGTGACACTATCGAAGTCTTTACCTGTGATGCTCGGAGCGCAGCTCGACGGTGGAGCACTTCGTTCAGATTGGGGCTCACTCAGCCTAATAGGAGTTGCTCGTGCTTGAGCAGAGGAGCGAGATGAGGAAGCAGTTTTCTTTCCCATAGCAGTAGAAGCCTATTTCGGTGCCATAGCGAAGCTCAAAGTTCTCAAAAAAAGACAAAGACGGAGAGTTCTCAAAGAGACGAAGGGTTTTTGCAAAGACAGATGAAGGGTTTCTCTCTCGAGACCTTGGGCTATTTATAGAGTTCTGATAACTCTTTGAATCCCTAACCAAATCCGATATTTAATAGTTGGTTATGATTTGGGACCACGTCAGCCTATCATTTGAAAAAAGTAGACGGACAGTCATGCTGCGTAGTGGATCCAGATTTTACGCTCAGAGGCTATAAATCTATGGTTTTACGCTCAGAAGCTTTTACGTCAGAGGCTATAAAACTATGGTTTCATGCTCAGAAGTTTTTTACGCTCAGAGGCTATAAATCTATGATTTTATGCTCAGAGGCTATAAATCTATGGTTTGACGCTCAGAAGCTTTTACGCTCAGAGGCTATAAATCTGTGGTTTCATGCTCAAAAGCTTTTTACGCTCAGAAGCCACAAATCTACGGTTGTACACACGGAAGCTACAAATCTACGGTTTTACCCTCAGAGGCTATAAATCTATGGTTTCATGCTCAGAAGATTTTTACGCTTAGAGGCTACAAATCTACGGTTTCACGCACATAAGCTACAGATCTATGATTTTACGCTCCGAAGCTACAGATGGCCAATTACAAGGGTTTACGCAGAAAATGCTCCTTTTTTGCTATAAAACATTCTAAGTGCCTGAAACTCACAGATGTCAGCATTGAAGATGACTCTTCTTCTTGGGCCATTGGAAGTTTATTCGAAGTCTAGCCAGAATCCTTAACAACTAAGTTCAAGCATGGCCTGTTTGGCGGACATTTCTTGCCCTATTTCGAGGGATTTGCGGGGAAACCATTCTTGAAGATGAGGTTTGAACACAAATTCTTCGTATCAAAGAAGTGACAGTTCAGAATTCTATGCGAATCCTCGTCCAAAAAAACAACATGACAGTTGGATCTTCAAGACAACTTAATACTAAAGAGCTTTTTACGCATCTTTCGTTACGCATAAAAGACGGAACGTAACCAGATAAGCGTTTATCAGAGTCTGCATAAAATTATCCAGACGTGTCAAAGCTGCACATTATCAGACTTCCTTACAACAAATATGGCAAATCAGCAATGCGTAAAAGAAGACAAGTTTATTGATCATGATTACATATGATGGAAATCCAGTTTACAAAGAATTTTTCATTTTCATGATTACATATGATGAAAATCCTTTTTTTACAAAGGATTTCTCATTAAAGATCACGCTGGGAATCTGTTGTGCCAGGTTCTCATATTGGTGGAGATCTTTTTCTTCTTTTACGATACTTCATCGGCTTCTGCGGTCGATGAACAAGAAAATGATTAATGATGGGAGGATACAAAATTGGGCCTGTTTTATTCAATCCCACCCTCCGTACGCCATGGCAGACACGCCCTAGAATTGTGTTAGGGATTAAAACCCACAACAATACTGGAAGACAGGGCCAAACTGCCTACCCACGTCCAGCTTCATAATAGGGGAAAATACAGCTAGCAAGTTGTGTGGTCCGATGAGACCCTTCCTCTCTCCTGGACGAATCGCCATATAAAATTGCTGATTATCCCAAGCAAAGGAAGCTATGATATCCTTCCATGATCCATCGTTGCAGAGGACATTTGCTCGAAGATGTCTCTTTTTATGGCTCCTTATATGCTGGAAGAGCATAATCTTCTTCTTCCTCAAGTCAGCTCGATGAATCTCAGCAGCCATCTTTTTGGTGAAGGAAGTATGGAAAAACAGGTTCACTCACTCACTTTATATAGGAAGAAGAGAACATATCAAATCCCAACAACTTCCTAAAATTCGTCGAGAAATCAGCCTCGCAGAACGAGTCAAATTTGACCGTTTCATGCTTCATTCAAAGTATTTTAAATTACGAGGAATTTTGAAAACTTTGAATGGGGTCTTGTAGAAGCATAAAAAATATGCTGGAAAATTATACGTGTAAAACCCCCAAACATACATGAAGTATGCGTAAAACAGAGCTTCAGCGTTGTATGGCGTAAAACAGGACTTCAGAGTTGTCCGCGTAAAGCAGCGCTTCAAGGCTGTTTTGGCGTAAAAGGTTACTACACCTCCCTCCGGCGAAAACTATGTCTACTTTTAATGTAGCGTGAAGTTGTACGAGGAACTCTTCGTATTTCTCGAATGAACTTGTCAGACAAAACAGTGAACCTGACTCCTGACAAAGAGTACTGCACGACGATCGAGAGGACGGCTGTAATGATGATTCTGCACAGAGCCCCAAACTGTCGTTTAGTGGCATATCCTTGATACAAGTCATTTTTACGCATTCAACGAATACGCTGCCTATTCTACATAGGCAGAGATAAGTTTTTACGCTCAAGATGAGACGAAATCAGATGCCACGTCAAAAGCTATTTTTTGTACAGAACTCGAGGCATATCTCTGCAGTTAATGCGCGAGATGGGGGCAGATATCTGCATTTAATGCATGAGATTTTGTTCTATTTTTAATGACTGAGAGAGCTAAAACTTGGGCCAATACGCTCACATCACTATCCCTGCATATTATGCCAACCAGGCTATTTTCAACTATAGGAGTACGCCGTATGCTATCTCCTCGAAATACGCCAAATCAGGCTATATTTGCAAGGTACGTGATAAGGCTATTTGGCCCAGAATACGCTCAAGACCTCAGTCAGGAAGGATAATTGGCTAGTTTATGCTGGTTACCTATTATTTATGCAGCATCAAGCTTTACGCAGAATTTGGCTTTTACGCCAACAAGATAGCTACTTGGCTTTTACGCCTACAAGATAGTTATTTGGCTTTTATGCCAACCATCTTTACGCGAGGAGAAGTTACCTACATGGCTTGCATGCCGTGATCTTACAGAAGCAGTTATACGTATTACCTCATAATGGGACACGCGTCACACGCGGATTCAGGAGATCATTCAGACGTGGGTAGCAGTTATTATAACCGTCACATAAAAGGTGTAACTCTCTCCACAGTTTAGCTTTTACGCCGACTGGACAGTTACTGTGACTGATCTCTATAAATAGAGACTTTCGGTCACAAGAGAACAAGGTGGAAAAGGGTGGAGATCAGAGAGAGAGAGAGAGAGAGAGAGCATATATAGAGAGTGTTGATTGACGACTTTGGCGACGAGAGTTCAATCCCTCTTACAATCTTTGAAGCTCCTTCTTCTTCTACAGTACTTCTTCGTCATCGTGTGGTCCAAGGGACAAAGTGATCGACCGCAGATCAGACTCCTATAGCAATATTTCCCCAGAATCATTTTTTTATTGTACTTAATATCCTCGTATTGGATTAATTGTACTCTTTTTTTTCTTGTTTGTAAACAAAGAAAGGGTTTCGTATAAACCTAGTTTCATTCTTTTGTTTATCATCAAACAAATACAAGACAAGAAATAATGAACAATATATCATAGTATGGTGGAAAGAAACAGGTAAACTAGAGAAACATGGTATAAACTGATCATAATGATATAGAATAAAGGCAATAAAATAGAATATGGTAAAGAACTATAACTACACTAAGTGTTTGAAATACTAGTTAGATATGTGATCGTCTTGGGTTGAACATTGTCTACTTAAACGTTGGATGAACATTGTCTAACCTAAACATTGAACATTGAACATAGTCTAGGCTTTGATCACATACCTCGCTAGCACTTCCCCTTTTCCCCGACTAGTACAATGGATCTAACAATGACACGTTACGATGCAAGATACTCAATGAACATTATCTAACATTAAATATTGTCTAATGTTAAACATTATCTAAACCATACGAGAAACAATAAAATAATAAATAATATCTCATGACTGCAGATCCATGGGTATACTAATCCGTGTACCAATGTGTCAAGAATCAAGCAATATATTTCTAAATTCTTACATTATAGTAATTATCAAATAATATAAACTATCAAAAAATGTACTCGCCTCTGGTCCAGAGTAAAAGATGTTACTCGGTGTCCGAGGTGGTGTCACACACACCTATATAGGAAAAATCATGTCACTTGGATGTAATGGATGAGAAATGAGTTAAAGATGCACTAATATGATTTTCTAGGCCATTTCTAGGTCACATTAGTCTAACTAGGTCAAACTAGGTCTTACCTTGGTTTTAGATCCATACCTAATCTCTAGGTGGATCACAAGGGTAAAATGGGTAATACTAGGTTATAACTAGATTGTAAGCCAATATCTTTAGGGTATTGGTTCATCTAACCAATATACTAAGTATCTAAATATATACTAGATAATATAATGCACTATTTATATTTACTAGTTAGTATTACCTAATATCTGAACTAATACTCGAACCACAACTAACTACTATATACATACCTTACCCCTAGTGTCAACCTTAACCAATACTCAATAACCCCAACTACCTCATGATACATATACATAAGATATTCTAACACACTACATTTCGATATTTGACATTCACAAACTGGTATACTTCCTTACATACTATATACAACCTTACCTTGCCAATACTTTGGTGTTCGCACTTCCCAAATCTGATACACTGGTTGTTTGCATCAATCTCAGCACTGCAACCCAACCTCAACTCATACTAGTACCTGTGCACTTGTACAAACTGTACACAAGTGCACTGTGCACCAACTGTGTGTATCAGTAGACTTACATGTGCCTGAACACCCCTAACCTGCAGTTGCTTCTTGAAACTTGCAATACCCATTCTTCATAGCTAGCACACGATCTCCTTCACAGATTCACACTAATAGACCCCTCACTTACTTCAACACACACCCAAACACACATGATCTTTCTCCTGGTGCTATGTTGCTTCCTGTTGTTGCTTCTATTACTTACATCTATTCCTCGCACTCCCTATCGTGCCCAAAATAGCACATGCAGCACACCACTTATCTTCCTCTAGGTCTGCCTCTATGCTCCTTACAGCAAGGAGCAATGCATGACTGCCTGTACCCTGATATAGTAAACTGTACTGTGGTGCAGGCAGTGCACCACAGCAAGGTAGCTGTGCAATTCCCTCATCTTTCTGTAGCTACTTTCTTCTCTCATGTGAACACTCCAACCTCACACAGTCTATATTAGATGTGCCCGACCCCATCCAGTGCATAACACAACACCTAACACAATACTTGAATCTCACTCTATGCACACACACACAGTCCACAGTGGCACTCTCAAGCACACACACTAACAAGGTACACACACACTTGACCATAACTCTCCCTCTCACACTCACACACAGGGAACACAACATAGTCACACATATCACATATTTCCTCCTTTCCTCCTTCCATGGATACACACAGAGGCAATACACATATATACATTACTATATATATATATATATATATATATATATACATACATACATACATACATACATACATACATACATACATACTTAAACTTATATATATACCCATATATACAAATATACACTCAAATAGATAATTCATCAAACACTTGGTGCTCATCCTTGTGATACTCTTGTGATACTCTCAATATACCATGATACCACCACCAACAACACATGATACACATTATATGTATAATATATATATATATATATATATATATATATATATATATATATATATATATATATATAAAAACATTATTTTTAATAATAAATATAGAATATGATACTAAGGATGCATTAAATATAAGGCAACCTCAATTCTACCCATGTGTATCATGGCGTGTCATGATACAACCTACTCATATCCAATTTTGGATACGTATCTACCCCCACATGACCAATCTATCTATAATTAGGCCTAATAAACCTAATGACAAACACTTGGTGCAACATTCTCGGATTATTTCCAAAATGGACACCAAACTCAATGTAGAAATCACAATAAGGGTTATTAGAAGCTCAAACTTCTTCATATGGGTAGCCCTAATATATGAATAGTTTTCTAATGATTAAATGCAATAATTAGAACTTAATTAGAGAGAGAATCTCAGAATTTAGCTATTGGGAGATGAATTCCTAATGTAAAGTCAAGAAGACACAATTTGGACACCAACTTCTTGTCCAAAGTCTTCTTCTCCAAGTGCTCTTGCAAATACAAGCATCTAGTCTCCTTAGATGGTGATGATGAGTGAATTTGAGAGGGTTTTATGAAGAATTTGGTGGAGGGATTGAGCTATTTGGGGAATATCACTAATAGGAAATGAAATTGAATAAACAATCAGAGGAGAGAGAGGGTCTATCCCCATAATTAGGGCTGGTCGCATCATGCCCCTACTCCAAGCAATGTTATGTTTAGAATACCCCTTGAGGGTTGTCATGGAGAGGGTTTTAATTAATGAGACTTCTATTTCTAATGAAGGTTTAGTCTAATCTCTAATTAAAGTGAATGTTGAACCAATCTAGTCTAATTGGACAAGTCCAAACTAATTGGTTAAGTTGTCATGTCAAGTTGGTTAGGTCCACTAGGGTCATGTCTAATCAAATAGTCCAATATACTAACCAATAATAATATTAGTCACCAATATATATAACATTTCCTATATCAAATAAATTATAATTGTAATATTTATAATAATACAAAATGATAAAATTATCCCTATTTTAGAAATATGGTAGTTATATTCTTCATCTGACTAGTACAAATGAATCCAAGTCCCGACAGGTAGATCAAATACAAGGCTAGCCAGATAAATACAAGTGATGCCAGTAAGTGAGTCCTAAAGTGACGTTAGTAAAAGAGTCCTGATATAGGCCAGACAAGTATGATGAGCATATCTCATGAAGGCGAATCCAAATGATACCAATTCGTGTATCCATCGTGTCAAGAATCAATTAAAACAATACTATAAAATATGAATCATAGTAAATATCAAGTAAATAAAACTATCAGAGAATTTACTCGCCTTTGGTCCTGAGCTATAAACACAAATAAGTGTCTGAACTAGAGTCCAAGACCTATATTATGAATTCTCAATGTTAACAGGTGTTGTGGAATCATAAATATGCTTAATTAGTTCTATTTTAGGTTTCTAGGTCGATTCTAGGTTAATATGGTCAAACAAGGTCAATACCTATTTTTGGGTTCACCCATTACCTATTTGAGTGGCCTATTGTCACAACCCACACCCAATGTAGGCGCACATATAGTGAACAACGCCCAGCCTATGCCACAACATCGGTGGTAGAACGTTGTTTGGGTAAACTATCTATCTAATAATTAAGACATAACAATGCCACCAATGTAATATGAATATACTCAATCACATATCTATAGATGGAATAAAGCACGAATATGATAAAAGAATAGAAGAGTCACAATACAACTCATAAGACAGATAATATCCAATGAGTCATATCAAAGAAATACTAATAATAATATGCTGGAGACAAATCTAGTACAAAATAGTCTAATTACTGCGCTACAAGTCCTGGGTCATCTGTCTCAGTTGGGATGAGACCCTCCTGAGCCAAGGTCTTTGGCTCTAAGCCTACAACATCCTTAGGTCCGTAGTGAGTGGGGTACCACTCCTCAGTATCATCTGAAAAATATATATCCAGTCAGAAAAGTAGCAAAGTACATCTCTAACAGCAGTTCTAATAAATGATATAAACTATGTAACAATAAATAGAGCGAATATACAAGATACAATATACAGGTACAAGAGATATGCAATAAAGAAATACTGGAAATAAATACAATAATGAGCATCATTGGAATGAACAAGAAATACTATTACTAAGTGAGTAAGTACCAACTTTAACATATAATCGACTTGGGAACTTGCAAAAGGATAATGGCCTGGTTAATCATACGTTCGGTGTATGATCAACACTCACAAGGAATACGCCATGCACAAGGAGGGTATGATCAATATCTATACTACATACTCCCCGCCCCCAACTGGTATAGTGGATCCAACAATGGTATGTTATGACATAAGATTCTCTGGGTAGGTAGCAAGTCGCCCCAAGAATCAATGTCTGTACATGTACCAGAAGAATAAGAAATAAGGCTTGCACAAGATACACCCTAAATACCAAGGAATAACATCTCATGGTGACATTTGGATATACCAATCCGTGTAACCATCGTGTCAAGAAAAAATTAGGGATATCTATAATAAACACAAGAAACATAGAGGATATCGTAAATGAGAAACTGTCAGAGAATGTACTTACCTAAAATTCGGTAAATAGTATCAAAGATGTCCCGTACGGTGCCTCGAAGACCTAAATATGGAATATTATATCAATACAAGATTTTGGAAAATAAGTTAAACTAGTCAACTTCTAGGTCATAAAGCCATTTCTAAGTCAAAAAAGTCAAACATGGTCAACTCTAGGTCAAACTAGCTATTTTTAGGTTGTATGAGTCCATCTCTAGGATATTGGGTCCATACACTATGTAACTAGGTCATACTAGCTATACTAGGATACTAGGAAACCAACAAGATAGCGTATCCTAAGATACGCAATTAATTAGATATAAAAATATCACAGTATCTATATACAAACAAAAATATATAATACTCCTAACTAAACTAATGCTAAGTGGATACCTTGGCTTTGAACCAAAAGCGGTATCACACCACCTACACTCCATCTTGATGTGTAAACCCAATACCTTGAGTAAAATCCAATACCTTGATATTACCTTGGTATCAAAAGGTATTTCAATATCTAATATATAATTACTACTCATACACCTCACTATACATTAATATGTATTTAAAAACTTATACCAATAATATTCTAAACTATATATTAAGATCTCCTTAATATTTAATACCGTACCCGAGATATCTCACTCTCATTACCTTGGTGCACCCCAAGGTAATCTAGAAATAATGCTAACTAATAATAACTAGTACTTATGTATATATAATCTCATATATAATTATATATTAACTTATTTACAATATATATATATACTAATAGCTTATTAATATAAACTAATTAATTCATATATATATATATATATATATATATATATATATATATATATATATATATATATATATATACTAACTTAATAACTTATCAATAAGCTACAGCTTATTGATAAGTTGCTGCCGCAGCTTACTGCTGCTGCTGCTTGCTGTTTTTTGCTTCTGTTTCTGCTGCTTACTGCTGCAGCTTCTACTTTTTGCGGCTGCTTCTTGGCTTCTTCTTTCTACTGCTTTTCAACTACTTTTGCTGCTGCTTCTCTCAGCTTTTCTTCCACTGCTTATTATTACTTTTTTCACTGTTTTTATTATTTTCTCACTGTTTTTTCATTGTTTCTTCTTCCCTCAAGCTCACACACATAAATACAAATCTCATATATTTATATATACATCTACACACCATATATATATATATATATATATATATATATATTAAAGAAACACATGAACTTTAACTCTCCTATGATCACCAACACATGAACATGAATTCTAGATCAACATATATATATATATATGTATACATATATATATATATATATATATATATATGTATATGTATATATATATATATATATATATATATATATATATATATATATATATATATATATATCACATAATAATTATAATTATAATATTTATAATATCTACAATTGAATTAAATTGCAAGTAACACATACGTGAAGTGCATCGCACCCGTATCACACTAGATCTATGACACGCTTGCGATACGGCTCCACCACATAACCAATTGTATTCCAATAGACACGAGCAAGTCTAAAATAATAATTATGAACAATATGAAGAGCTAATTACTCATCTACGTGTTTGCGTCAAAATATGACATGCTCAAACCCCCGTGTCGGAGAAAAACCCCCAAATCAACTCGTATCTCCAAATTATTGGGATACGACCTATACGTATCCAATTGTGGATACGAAACTAGCCACACACAATCAAACACATGTCAATTTGGTCTAATTGACCTATTGACAAACACAAGTTGTAAATTTTCCCAAAAATGACATAAAATACTATATAACTTTATTCAAAGGCCTCCTAAGAACCTAATTCCAATTCTTATGGATAGTCTTATCATATGGGGTGGTTCCTAATCATTAAAACACAAATTTAGAGTCTAATTAGAGAGAAAATTTTGAATTGTACTTATTTGGAGATGGATTTTCAATGAAACCTTCAAATTGAGTGAAAAGAGCTTCCAACTTGTAGATCCTTACTCCTCCTTGTAGATCCTGGCTTCCTCCTTATAGATCCTTGCTTCAATAGACTCCAATAATAATTTGGGAAGGAATTAAAAAGAAATTTGGTTAGAATTTGATATGGGAATGATAAAATGTGGAAGAAAAATTTCTAGATCTAGATTCGAAATAAAAATAAAGAGAGAGAAACTTCCCTCCTTTTTTAAATATGGGCGACCCCTTCCCCCTTCCTCAAGCTACTATATAATTTCTAAAATACCCCTTGGGGCCTCTCATGAAGAAAATAATTAAGGAAGGAAGATTCTAGTCTAATTGGTTTAACTTAATTAATCATCCTCCTAATGATTGGGCTTATTATTGGGTTCAATTCTAACTAGAAATAAATGTTGGTCAATGGATCTAATCTAAACTAGTTAGGTCCACTAACACAAGTCTAAAATAATAAACTAATATCTAATAAAAATAAATAATTCAATAAATAAATATTCAATATACATAATATTTAATTAATTATAAAATGACCAAAATACCCTCTCTTAGAAAATGTGGTAGTGACAAATCTACCCCCCTTAAAAATATTTTGTCCACGAAATTCAAAGACGAAACTACCCACAGAAATAAAATAGCACATAATCAAGAAAGAACATACCTCAAGGAACAAACAAATATGGGTAACGCTCTCGCATTTCATCCTCTCTCTCCCAGATGGACCCCTCCGGAGAGTGATGCCTTCATGCGACACGAACCAAAGGAATAGTCTACTTCCTCAGCACATTCTCTCTATGATCCAGAATCTCAACTGGCTACTCTGGATAACTAAGAGTAGGGCCCACCTCTATCTCCGAGTGATCCAACACATGACCAGGATCCGCCACGTACCGTCTCAACTGTGACACATGAAACACGTTGTTCACTCCCTCTAATGCAGGTGGCCGGTCTAGTCTGTAAGCAACTGCACCGACCCTCTCAAGAATACTGAAAGTTTCGATGAATAGCAGACTAAGCTTTCCGTCTCTACCGAAACAAATTGTGCCTCGTGTCGGAGAAATCCTCAGAAACACCAAACCATCTACCTAGAACAAAACATAACCTTAAGAACTTAATCTATAATAAACAACCAACATCAAGCATAAAACAAAAATCTAAAACTATACCTCAAACTCCAAAGCTCTGCGGTGGATATCGACCCAATGCCGCTGTATGTCCTGTGCCACTCGAAATCTGTCACTAATCAGCTTAACTTCTCCGCTGCATCCACAACCATCTCTGGCTCTAGTAAAACTCTTTCTCCAATATCGTCCTATGACATGGGAGTACGATATCTACGACCGTATAGAGCCTCAAATGGTGACATCTTTATACTAGCCGGGTAGCTGTTGTTGTAACCAGACTCTACCAAATGGAGATGGTCTTCCAAAGACTTCACTGCTGCTAACTTCTTCGGATCCACTGAAATTCTATCACCAGTCACAACATGTCCTAAGAAATCTACCTTGTCCAAGAAGAACTCACACTTGGACAGCTTTCCATACAGCTTCTCCTTCCTCAGCACATCCAACACAATCCGTAAATGCTCCTCTTGCTCCTCCGGTGTCTTCGAGTATATGAGTATGTCATCGATGAACACCACCATGAACTTGTCAAGGTACTGATGGAATGCCTTGTTTATCAAATTTATAAATATCGCCGGGGCATTAGTCAACCCAAAACGCATCACCATAAACTCATACTGGCCATACCGAGTCCTAAAAGCACTTGCGCACCGATCCATCCTTCTTCGGTACAAACAATACCGGGGCTCCCCACGATGAAGAACTAGATCTGATAAACCCCTTATACTGTATCTTATCGACTTGCTTCTTCAGCTCGACCAGCTCGCTGTTGTTCACTCTATAGACATACTGTAAAATTGGTTCTACACTTGTCCCCAAGTCTATAGAGAACTCAATATCTCGATCTGGCGATAATTCTAGCAATTCTTCAGGAAACACAACCAAGAACTCTGCTATCAACGGATGCGTCAACTCCTTGTCTTCCACCATAGTTCTACAGATAATGCCTTCTCTCTGCTCTGCATCTCCTCTGGCAAACTCAAACTTTGGCTCTCCTGGCGGGCTAAGCAAAACTCTACCTCCTCTATAATCTATACTAGCATGGTGCCTACTCAACCAATCCATCCCGAGTACAATATCGTAGATAAAAATTAATATTATAAGTAGACACACACTCAACTCCTGGCCTCCCAGAGTAACTCTCTGATCCTTGCAAATATCACTAACCAGGATAATGCCTCCCCCGATCTTGATCTTGCAAGTCCACTCAGCGACCAATTGATGCTTTAGAGCAAAAGAAACAGATACGAAACTATGGGAAGCACCACTATCAAATAAAGCTAAAGCCGGAATAAAATCAAGAAGAACAAAACCTGCGATGACATCTCTGATGGGCTCGACCTCCTCGACTGTCATAGCAAACGATCATCCCTGATGTGCACCTCCCTGATGCTGGTGCTGGACATAAACCTATTGCTGGGTTGGAAGCGACATTCTCCTCGGCTGTACTGCAGGTGGACTCGCCTGTGTCCTCTGAGCTAGAGCTGCTCCCTAAACTGCACGACGAGTATTGGAAGGACACTCTCTCAGCTGATGCCCCTTGGTACCATAATAGACAAACTCCCAACCTCTTCCTACAAACTTTCTAGATGTGGTCGGGCTTCTTGCAGAAGTGGTAGAAATCTTGCTGTGACTGTCTCTGCTGCTGCAGTACCTGATAAAAAGGTGTCCTAGCTGGAGTCTGGTGCTGCTGTGGCTGCTAAAAAGGCCTAGACTAGAAATAAGGACGCTTAGCAGTCAGTGTGCTGCTATTAGCCCCTAGAAAAGAATCGCGATCTCTCTTGGGTTTTAAACCCAACTCCCACTCAACCTTTTGTGCCTCCGGAAGTATCTCCGAATAGGTCTCATAGAAAGACAAAATGTGGATCTTTACTTCCTAGTTCAGACCCTCGCAGAAACGGATAGCTCAAACCTCCAGCTCCCTCTCCAAGTACTCCGTAAATCAGCTCAGCCTACCAAACTCTGCGGCGTACTCCTCCTCAGACATGCTCCCCTGAGTAAGGCTCTCAAAATGCCTTCTCAAGTCTAACCTGTCACGATCCACACCAAATGTAGGGATGCAAGTCGGAAATAACCCCCAGCCTATGTCGCAGAATCGATGAGGTTAATCTATCTAGCAATATAATGAACCACCAACAATAACAATATACTCAATCATAGATCTAAGATATAAACGAGCACGAATATGATAAAGAATTGAAATAGTCACATACAACTCATGAGTCTAAAATAATATATCAATGAGTCTGAAAGAATGCTAACAAATAAGCTAGAGACAAATCCAGTACAAGAAATGCTAAGAAGGTACTAATCCTAGGTCATCTATCTCAGTCGGGATAAGTCCCCCCCTGAGCCAAGGTCTCTGACTCTAAGCCCACAATATTCTGGGGTCCATAATATATAGGGTACCACTCCTCAGTATTATTTGGAAAAAATATATCCAGTCAGGAAAGGAGCAGAATACATCTCTAACAACAGTTCTAATCAATGATAAAAACTATATAACATTAAATATATGTGAATATATGAGATGCACAATAGATACGAGAGATATACAATAAGGAAATACTGGAATAAATACAATAATGAACAATATGTCAATGAACAAGAATACTAATGACTAAGTGTGTGAGTACTAGCTTTAACATGTGATCGGCTTGGGAACATGATACAATATATATGATCTGGCTAATCATACGTGCGATGTATGATTAACACTATTCAATAACAATACTTGATACAATGAGAGTATGATCACATATCTACACTAAATTACTCTCCACCCTCGACTGGTATAAAAGATCCTACCATGGTACGCTATGGCATGAGATTCCCCAAGAAGATAGCGACTCTTCCCGAGAATCAGTGTCTGTACATGTACAAGATAATCAATGATACAATACTTGCACCATATACACCATATACCAAGGAATAACATCTCATAACGAGATCCGGATATACCAATCCGTTTAACCATAGTGTCAAAAGAACATGGATATCTACACTAGATACAATGAACATAGAGGATATTATAAATGAGAAACTATCAGAGAATATACTCGCCTGAAGTCCATAGAATAGTCTCACAGATGTTTGATACGGTGCCTCGAAGACCTAGATATGGAATACAACATCAATACAAGGTTCCGAAAAGAAAATAAGTTAAACTAGTCAACTTCTAAGTCAACAAGTTAATTCTAAGTCAAAAGTCAAACTAGGTCAACTCTAAGTCAAATATGGTCAACTATAGTCAAACTATGGTCAACTATGGTCAACTACTATTTCTAGGTTTCATAAGTCTAATATAAAGATATTGGGTTCAAATACTAAAGTCTAGGTCACAAAACTACATCTTAGGATACTAGGATACCGTATCTCTGGATACGTAAATCAATAGAAAAATCATCACATATTAATATCAAATAATTATTAATTATATTAAAATCCTAATTTATAAACATTAAATAGATACCTTGGTTTTGAACCAACTTGGTATCACAACACTAAATCATAATATTGATACCCAACCCAATACCTTGGGTATCCCCAATTACCTTGGTACTTACCTTGGTATCTCAAGGTAATACCCAAAGCTTGTTTATACTAACTACCCGTAAATATATATATGCTACACTAATTATTATACATATAGTGTATTAAATACTATTAGCAATTAGGAACATATTTACATATATATCAATTACCATATATATATATATATATATATATATATATATATATAATTATCTAATAGCTATAAAAACTGCCAAACCGTCACTAAAAGCCCCTGCCAACCGTCGTTGAAGCGACTGATACTGCTGATACTCTGTTGTTTTAGTGACAAACTTCTGCTGCTTCGCCAAAGCCGTCGCTATAGCCTCTGAAACGACTGCTGATACTACTGTTATAGTGACAGATTCCTGCTGTTTGTCGCTGATGCTCTAACTGCTGCTACTGTTTGATATTGCTACGACACTTGTTGCTGTCGCTATAGTAGTTGCTGCTGCGATTATTGCTGCTACTGTTGCTTTCGGCGACGCTGGCTGTTGTCGCTATAGCTCCTGCTCTCTCTCTCTCTCTTTCTCTCTCTCTCTCTCTATATATATATATATATATATATATATATATATATATATAACATGACATATATATATAATATATATACATATAACACCTAATAATATATATATATACTAAATATATACATATAATTACTACTAAAAAATATACATACACACATACATATATATGTACATAATATCTACATAGTAATTTACACATACATAGTAACATACTTATTATAATACACATACGTATACGTATATATAAATACACACACACACACACACTCAAATATATATATATATATATATATAATTATACCTCTCCATGAATAAGAATACAAGAGAAAATAGATCTACAATTAAATTGCACATCTTATGGAACGTATCACTCCCTATCCCACTAGTTGTAGGATACGTATGCGAACGAGTCCACCACACATCCAAACATACCCGGAATGACACAAGCAAGTTATATATATTATTTATGAATAATACGAAGAGTCAAATATAAATCTACGTGTCCGTGTCAAAATATGACATGCTCAAAGTCTCGTGTCGGAGGAAAAATCTCCAAATCAATAGGTATCACCAAATTGTTGGGATACGACCTACACGTACCCAATTGTGGATATGACACTAGCCCCAAACACACAAGCACATGCCAAAATGATCTATAGGACCAATTGACATACACAACAATTGTCAATCTCGAAATTTTCCCAAAATTGACATAAAAAGCACCATAACTTTCTCAATAGGCCTCATATGAACATAAAACCAAATCCTATGGGTAGCCTATGTATATGGGTTGATTTCTCATGGTTAAATCTCAGATTTAGAACGTAAATTAAGGGGAAAAAACTGAATTATACCTATTGGAAGATGGATTCCCAATGTAACCTCCAAATATGATAAATTTGGCCTCCAACTTGTAGATCCTTGCTCCTCTTTGTAGATCCTTGCTTTTTTCTTCTAGATCCTTGCTCCACTAGCCTCCAATGGTGATTTGGGAAGGAATTAGGATGAAATTTGGTAGGGAAATGAAGTGGGAATGAAGGAATTTGGTTGAGAAAAATTCTAGATCTAGTGTTCAAATGAAAAGAGGAGAGAGAAATCAATTCCCCCCTCTTTAATAGGCCGACCCCCCTTTCCTCTTTCTCAAGCTACTATGAATTATCCAATATACCCCTTGGGGTCTCTCATAAATAAATAATTAAGGAGGGAAGCTTCTAGTCTAATGGTTTAATTAAATTAATCATCCTCCTAACCAATGGGCTTTCTAAATGGGCTAAATCTAACAATTAATACATGTTGGTCCATGAGTCTAAACTAAACTAGTTAGGTCCACTAATACAAGTCCAAAATAAATAACTAACATCTAACAACAATTAAATAATACAACAAATAATTATTTATCATGCACAATATTTAATTAAATATAAAATTACTAAAATATCCTTTCCTAGAAAATGTGGTAGTGATAAGTTTACCCTCCTTAAAATAATTTTATCCTCGAAATTCAAAGACGAAAACTATCCTTAGAAAATAACATAACATAACAAAAGAACAGAACTAAAGAACATAGCTAACTATGAAAGAACATAACATAACATAACATAACATAACATAACTAGGAAAGAACATACCTCAAGAAAGAAACAAATATGGATAACGCTCTCGCATTTCATCCTCTCTCTCCCAGGTAGACTCCCCCAGAGAGTGATGCCTCCATACGACGCACACCAAAGGAATAGTCTGGTTTCTTAGCACCTTCTCTCTTTGATCCAGAATCTCAACTGGCTGCTCTGGATAGCTAAGAGTAGGGCCCACCTCTATCTCCGAGTGATCCAATACATGACTAGGATCTGCCATGTACCATCTCAACTACGACACGTGAAACACATTGTCCACTCCCTCCAATGCAGGTGGCAAGTCCAGCCTATAAGCAACTGTACCGACCCTCCCTAGAATAGTGAAAGGTCCGATGAATCGCGGACTAAGCTTCCCGCCTCCACCGAAGCGAATCGTGCCTCGTGTCAGAGAAATCCTCAGAAACACCAAACCACCCACCTAGAATAAAATAGCACCTTAGGAACTTAATCTATAACAAACAACCAATAACAAGCACAAAACAAAAAAATCTAAAACTATACCTCGAACTCCAAAGGTCTCCGGTGGCTATCGGCCCAATGTCGCTGTTTGTCCTACGCCACACGAAGGCTGTTTTTGATCAACTGAACCTTCTCCGCTGCATCTACAACCATCTCTGGCCCAAGCAAAACTCTCTCTCCAATATCGTCCTATGACAAGGGAGTATGACACCTCCGACCGTACAGAGCTTCAAAATGTGACATCTCTATACTAGCCTGGTAGCTGTTGTTGTAAGCAAACTTTACCAAATGGAGATGGTCCTCCCATGAACCCCCGAAATATAGTACATAAGTGTGCAACTTATCCTCGAGAGTCTGAATAGTCCTCTCTGACTGCCTATCTGTCTGGAGATGATATGCAGTACTGAACTTAAGCTGAGTGCCCAAACTCTCCTGTAAGCTCCTCTAGAAATGAGAAGTGAAATGACTATCCCGATCCGAGACTATGCTGACGGAAACTCCATGTATCCTGACGATCTGTCTCACATACATCTCTGCCAGCTTCTCTTTAGACAAACCCACCTTGAAAGGCAAAAAGTGGGCAAACTTGGCCAACCTATCATCGATGACCCAAATTACGTCTTTTCCTCCTGGAGATTGTGGAAGTCTGGACAAAAAATCCATAGTAATATGTTCCCACTTCCACTCTGGAATGGGTAATGGCTGAAGTAAACCTCCTGGCCTCTGCCTCTCGACTTTCACCTGCTGGCATAATAAGCATCTGGATACAACCTGTGCCACTTCCCTCTTCATGTAATACCACCACACACTCTCTCTCATATTCCGATACATCTTGTTGGCACCTGGATGTATGGAAAACTGAGAGTGATGTGCTTCCTACAATACCTCCTCACGCAGCTCCCCACTAGGCACACATAATCTAACTTCATACCTCAAAGATCCATCCCCAGCAATGGTAAAATCATCCTCTAATCCTGCTCTCACCTGAGCTTTGATGCTCCTCAGAGATACATCCTCATACTGTGCTGCCTTGATCCTGTCCATCAAATCTGAATGTATCTACAATCCCCACATCTGCATAGAACAACCAGAAACTATCACCTCAATGCCCCAGCTCTCCAAGTCCTCCAGCAAATATCGATCCTGCGTCAAGATAATAGCTACTGGATACCTACTTAAAGCATCGACAACTACAATAGCTTTTCCAGGATTATATTGCAAAGATATATAAAAATCCTTCATCAGTTCCAACCACCGATGCTGCCTCATGTTCAACTCCTTCTGCGTGAAAACGTACTTCAAGCTTTTATGGTCTGTGAAGATCTCCACATGCTCTCCGTACAAATAATATTTCCACAACTTTAGGGCAAAGATGACTGCTACCAACTCTAAATCATGGGTAGGATATGTCTTTTCATGAGAACACAATTGCCTGGATGCATAAGCAATCACTTTCCCATTATGCTGAAGAACACAACCCAAACCTTTCCCTGACGCATCACTATAAATAGTGAAAACTCCAGACCATGATGGCAACATCAAAATAGGAGCAGACGTTAACCTCTTTTTCAATTCCTCAAAAGTAACCTGGCAATCCTCTGTCCAAACAAACTCTACATCCTTTCTGGTGAGTCTGGTCATCGGCTCGGCAATCCTCGAAAAATCTTGCACAAACTTCCTATAGTAGCCTGCCAATCTCAAGAAACTTCTGATCTTTGCTACCGAACTCGGGGTCTTCCAAGATTCCACTTCTGTGATCTTCTTTGGATCCACTGAAATACCATCACCAGTTACAACATGCCCCAAGAAGTCCACCTTGTCCAGGAAAAACTTATATTTGGACAACTTCCCATACAGCTTCTCCTTCCTCAGCACATTCAACACAATCCTCAAATGCTCCTCATGCTCCTCTGGTGTCTTCGAGTGTATAAGTATTTTGTCGATGAACACCACCACGAACTTGTCAAGGTACTGATGGAATACCTTGTTCATCAAGTTCATAAATACTGCTGGTGCATTAGTCAACCCAAACGGCATCACCATAAACTTGTACTGACCATACCGAGTTCTAAAAGCAGTCTTCGGTATGTCCACCGGATTTACCTTCACCTGATGGTAGACTAATCTCAAATCTATCTTAGAAAATACCTTGGCACCACTCAACTGATCGAACAGATCGTCAATCCATCGCAAAGGGTACTTATTCTTGATAGTGAGATTATTCAATGCCCTGTAATTAATGCACATGCGCACCGATCCATCCTTCTTCAGTACACACAATACTGGGGCTCCCCACGGTGAAGAACTTGATCTGATAAACCCCTTATCCTATAATTCATCCACCTGCTTCTTCAGCTCGACCAGCTCATTATTGTTTACTCTATAGACATGTTGCGAAATTGGTTCTGCACCTGGCACCAAGTCTATAGAGAATTCAATATCTCGATCTAGCGGCAATCCTGGCAATTCCTCAGGAAACACATCCAATAACTCTGCTATCAACGGATGCGACAACTCCTTGTCTTCCACCATAGCTCCACAAATAATGCCTTCTCCCTGCTCTACAGCTCCTCTAGCAAACTCAAACTCAGGCTCTCCTGGCGGACCAAACAAAACTCTACCTCCTCCAAAATCTATGCTAGCATGGTGCCTACTCAACCAATCCATCCCGAGTACAATATCGTAGCTCAAAAGTGGCATTACAAGTAGACACGCACTCAACTCCCGGCCTCCCAGAGTAACTCTCCGATCCTTGCAAATATCATTAACCAGGATAATGCCTCCGCCGGTCATGAACTTGCAAGTCCTAAGCAAAGACTCAGCTACCAAACCATGCTTCAGAGCAAAAGAAACAGATACAAAACTATGGGATGCACCACTATCAAACAAAGCTAAAGCTGGAATATAATCAATAAGAATAGAACCTGCGATGATATCTCCGGTGGGTTCGTCCTTCTCAATGGTCATAGCAAACGCTCGTCCCTGATGTGCACCTCCCTGCTGCTGATGTTGGACATAACGATGCTGCTGTGTCGGAAGCGGTCCCCTCGGCTATACTGCAGGTGGTCTGGTCTGTGCCCTCAGAGCTGAAGCTGCTCCCTGAACAGCACAACGAGGACACTCTCTCGACTGATGCCCTTCAGTACCATAATACAAACAAACTCCTAGCCTCCTCCTGCTAACTTCCCAGATATGGCCGGGCTTCTTGCAGTAGTGACAGAAAGATTGATGTAACTATCTATGCTGCTGTCGTGCCTGGTGAAAAGGTGCCCTAGATGGAGTCTGGTGCTGTTATCGCTGCTAGTTAGGTCTAGACTGGAAATAAGGATGTTTGGCAGATACTGCACTACTGTTGGCCCCTAAAAAAGAATCACGGTCTCTCTTGGGCTTCAAACCTAACTCCCGCTCAACCTTGCGTGCCTTCACAAGTATCTCCGAGTATGTCTCATAAAAAGACGGAATAAGGATCTTCACTTCCCAATTTTGACCTTCACAGAAAAAAATAGCTCGAACCTCTGGCTCTCAAACCAAATACTCTGCAAATTGGCTCAACCTGCCAAACTCTGCAGCGTACTCCTCCACAGACATGCTTCCCTGAATGAGACTCTCGAACTGCCTCCCCAAGTCTAGCCTGTCTTTCCGAGCGAAGAACTTCTTCTTGAAGAGGTCCTTGAATACCTCCCAAGATTGTCCTACGTCAACATGCATCGGCTCATTCCTGAACCAAGTGCGAGCGATGTCGAACAGTTGAATTCCTACCGCCTCAACCTTCAGATCCTCAGAAAGACAGGACACCCTCATAAGATGCTCAATATCCTCGAGCCAATCATCAGCATAGATGATGCCCTCCGTCCCCTTGAAGACCCTAGGCTACATATTCTTGAAGTCGTGAATGTTGCCTGGCCAAAGCTGAGCAACTTAAGGAGAAACTTACTACTGGACCAGAACTCCTCTCTCGACTACGACACGAGGAAGCTGATGAGCACTCTTGATGCCCTGATATAAAATGTCGGTCTGCCTCTGATGTGCATCAGACTGAGCCCTCTATGCCTCGAGCATCTCACGAAACAGTATAAAAATCTGTGTCGCCTCTGCTGGCACAGGAGGTGGAGGTGGAAGCCCCTCAGATACAGCTGGCACAGTCCTCTGAGTAGGTGGTGGACCTCTGAAAGCAGCTGATACTCCAATCACCGAAGAAGTGACTGGTGCAGGCCCTCGGGATATTGCAGACCTCTCAGAAACTGCTCTCCCCTGCTGTGATCTAGTCTTAGGCGGCATCCTGAGACAAAGCAAAAGAAAGAATCAATATGGCACATGATGTAAGACACTCAAGGAAAGGAAAGTTTAAGAGATCAAGTATCAATATCAAGGAAGAATAGTTGAATCAAAAGAATTTTCCTAGATGTGATTGAGTATTCTCAGCCTATAGCCTACATCCTAGATCTATCGCAGGCTCGCAGTAGTACAACTAAATCGTCGCACTACCACGACATCGCATAACTTGCGAAGCTAGACCAGCATGGGCCACCACTAAAAATATGTCACGTCCTGCACCCGATGTAAGGGTGCAAGTCAGAAATAACGCCCAGCCTACGCCACCGAATCGGTGGTAGAACACTGTCTGTGTAATCTATCTAGCAATATAATGAACCACCAACAATAACAATATACTCAATCACAGATCTAAGATATAAACAAGCACGAATATGATAAAGAATTAAAATAGTCAGATACAACTCATGAGTCTAAAATAATACATCAATGAGTCTGAAAGAATGCTAACAAATAAGCTGGAGACAAATCCAGTACAAGAAATGCTAAGAAGGTACTAATCCTGGGTTATCTGTCTTAGTCGGAATAAGTCCCTCCTGAGTCAGGGTCTCTGACTCTAAGCCCACAATATCCTGGGGTCCATATTGTGTAGGGTACCACTCCTCAGTATCATCTAGGAAAATTATATCCAGTCAGGAAAGGAGCAGAGTACATCTTTAATAGCAGTTCTAACAATGATAAAAACTATGTAACAGTAAATTAATATAAATATACAAGATGCATAATAGATACGAGAGATATACAATAAAGAAATACTGGAATAAATACAATAATGAACAATATGTCAATGAACAAGAAGACTAATGACTAAGTGTGTGAGTACTAGCTTTAACATATGATCGACTTGGGAACATGATACAATATATATGGCCTAGCTAATCATACGTGCGGTGTATGATTAACACTATTTAATAACAATGCTAGATACAATGAGGGTATGATCACATATCTACACTAAAGTACTCTCCACCCTCGACTGGTATAAAAGATCCAACCATGGTACGCTATGGCACGAGATTCTCCAAGAAGATAGCGACTCTTTCCGAGAATCAGTGTCTGTACATGTAAAAGATAATCAATGATACAATACTAGCACCTTATACACCATATACCAAGGATTAACATCTCATGACGAGATTCAGATATACCAATCCGTGTAACCATAGTGTCAAGAGAACATGGATATCTACACTAGATACAATAAACATAGAGGATATCATAAATAAGAAACTATCAGAGAATGTACTCACCTGAAGTCCAAAGAATAGTCTCACAGATATCTGATGCGGTGCCTCAAAGACCTAGATATGGAATACAACATCAATACAAGGTTCCGGAAATAAAATAAGTTAAACTAGTCTACTTCTAGGTCAACAAGTCAATTCTAAGTCAAAAGTCAAATTAGGTCAACTCTAAGTCAAATATGGTCAACTATAGTCAAACTATGGTCAACTGTGGTCAACTACCTATTTCTAGGTTACATAAGTCTAATACAAAGATATTGGGTTCAAATACTAAAGTCTAGGTCACAAAACTATATCTTAGGATACTAGGATACCGTATCTCTGGATACGTAAATCAATAGGAAAATCATCACATATTAATATCAAACAATTATTAATTATATAAAAATCCTAATTTACAAATATTAAATAGAAATATTGGTTTTGAACCAACTTGGTATCACAACACTAAACCATAATATTGATACCCAACCCAATACCTTGGGTATCCCTAATTACCTTGGTACTTACCTTGGTATCTCAAGGTAATACCCAAAGCTTGTTTATACTAACTACCTGTAAATATATATATGCTACACTAATTATTATACATATAGTATATTAAATACTATTAGCAATTAGGAACATATTTACATATATATCAATTACCATATATATATCTAATAACTATAAAAACTGCCAAACCGTCACTAAAAGCCCCTGCCTACCGTCGCTGAAGCAACTGATACTGCTGATACTCTGCTGTTTTAATGACGAACTTCTATTGATGTTGCCAAAGCCGTCGCTATAGCCTCTGATACGGCTGCTGATACTGCTGTTACAGAGACATATTTCTGCTGTTTGTCGCTGATGCTCTTGCTGCTGCTTCTGTTTGATATTGCTGCTGTTGCTGCGATGCTTGCTGCTGTCACTATAGTGGCTGCTGCTGCTGTTGCTTTTGGCGACGCTTGCTGTTGTCGCTATAGCTCCTGCTCTATATTAGATATATATATATATATATAACATGACATATATATATATATATATAATATATACATATAACACCTAATAATATATATACTAAATATATGCATATAATTACTACTAATAAATATACATACACACATACATACATATATATGTACATAATATCTACATAGTAATTTACACATACATAGTAACATATTTATAATAACACACATACGTATACGTATATATAAACACATACATAATATAAATACATATAACATACAAGTATATATATATATATATATATATATATATATATATATATATATATATATATATATATATATATATATATATCTACTATAATATATATACATATACTAAAATCTATAAATATATCTACATGTAGAAGAATAGCTACATAACAATATATACACATATAGTATATACATAGATACATAGATCTAAGACACAATATTACATAAATATATACACAACAATATATGTATATGTATATATATATATATATATATATATATATATATTTATATATATATATATATATATATAATTATACCTCTCCATGAATAAGAACACAGGAGAAAATAGATCTATAATTAAATTGCACATCTCATGGAATGTATTACTTTGCATCCCACTAGATCTAGGATACGCATGCGACACGAGTCCACCACACATCCAAACGTACCCCGAAGGATACGAGCAAGTCATATATATTATTTTTGAATAATACGAAGAGTCAAATACAAATATACGTGTCCGTGTCAAAATGTGACATGCTCAAAGTCCCGTGTCGGAGGGATAACCCCCAAATCAACACGTATCACCAAATTATTGGTATACGACCTACACGTACCCAATTATAGACACGACACTAGCCCCAAACACACAAGCACATGCCAAAATGATCCATAGGACCAATTGACACACACAACAATTGTCAATCTCAAAATTCTCCCAAAATTGTCACAAAAAGTACCATAACTTTCTCAATAGGCCTCCTATTAACACAAAACCAAATCCTATGGGTAGCCTATGCATATGGGTTAATTTTTCATGGTTAAATCTCAGGTTTAGAACCTAAATTAAGGGAAAAAACTGAATTGTACCTATTGGGAGATGGATTCCTAATGCAACCGCCAAATATGATGAAATTGGTCTCTAACTTGTAGATCATTGCTCCTCTTTATAGATCCTTGCTTCCTCCTTCTAGATCCTTTCTCCACTAGCCTCCAATGGTTATTTGGAAAGGAATTGGGATAAAATTTGGTAGGAAAATAAAGTGGGAATAAATAAATTTGGTTGAGGAAAATTATAGATCTAGTTTTCAAATGAAAAGAGGAGAAAGAAATCAATTCCCCCCTCTTTAATAGGTCGGCCCCCATTTCCCCTTCCTCAAGATACTATGAATTATCCAATATACCCCTTGGGGCCTCTCATGAAGAAATAATTAAGGAGGGAAGCTTCCAGTCTAATAGTTTAATTAAATAAATCATCCTCCTAACCAATGGGCTTTCTAAATGGGCTAAATCTAACAATTAATACATGTTGGTCCATGAGTCTAAATTAAACTAGTTAGGTCCACTAACGCAAGTCCAAAATAAATAACTAACATCTAACAACAATTAAATAATATAACAAATAATTATTTATTATGCACAATATTTAATTAAATATGAAGTTACTAAAATACCCTTTCCTAGAAAATGTGGTAGTGACATAACCTGTCCGCCCAAGCAAAGAACTTCCTCTTGAAGAGGTACTTGAACGCCTCCCAAGACTGTCCTATATTAGAAAGAAGTAGCTCATTTCTGAACCAAGTGCGGGCGAAGTCAAACAGCTGAAGTCCTACTTCCTCAACCTTCAGATCCTCAGCAAGACGGGACACCCTCATGAGACGCTCAATATCCTTGAGCCAGTCATCAGCGTAGACGATGCCCTCAGTCCCCTTGAAGACCTAAGTTCCAGCTTCTTGATGTCGTAGATATTACCAGGCCGAAGCTGGGCAACCTGCGAACAACCTACTACGGGATCGAAACTCTCCTCTCTACTACAGCAAAGGCAACGTGATGAGCACTCTCAATGTCCTATCGTAATACGTCGGTCTTCCTCTGGTGTTTCTCGGACTGGGCCCTCCAAGCCTCCATTATCTCACAAAACAATACAAACACCTGAGTCACATCTGTCGGCACGGAAGGTGGAGGTGGAAGTCCCTCAGATACAGTCGAAATAGTCCTCTGAGCTGGAGGTCGACCCCCGAACGCAGCTAATATGCCAATCACAGGAGAAGTGACTGGTGCAGGCCCTCGAAAAGTTGCAGATCTCTTAGAAAATGCTTCTCTCAACTGTGATGTAGTCTTAGGCCGCATCCTGAGGCAAAACGAAAGGAAAGAATCAATATGGCACAAGATGTAAGGCATTCAAAGAAGGACAGTTAAAGATCAATATTAATATAAAGGAAGAACAGTTAAAATGAATCAAAAAAGTTTTTTCTAGATGTGATTGAGTATTCTCAGCCTATAGCCTATATCTTATATCCTGGAACAGGCTCGTAATAATACTCAATTAAAAGCACTACTAGGAATCACACTAATTGCGACCTCGAAGACCTGCATGGGCCACCACTAAAAATGTGTCATGACCCGCACCCAATGTAGGGGCACGAGTAGTGAACAACGCCCAGCCTACGTCGTAGCATCGGTGGTAGAACGCTGTTTGGGTAAAATATCTATCTAATGATCAAGACATAATAATGCCACCAATTTAATATAAATATACTCAATCACAGATCTATAGATGGAATAAAGCACGAATATGAGAAAAGAATAGAAGAGTCATAATACAACTCACAAGAAAAATAATATCCAATGAGTCATATCAAAGAAATACTAATAACAATATGCTGCAGACAAATACAGTACAAAAGAGTCTAACTACTGCACTACAAGTCCTGGGTCATCTGTCTCAGTCGGGATGAGACCCTCCTAAGCCAAGGTCTTTGGCTCTAACCCTACAACATCCTGAGGCCCATAGTGAGTGGGGTACCACTCCTCAGTGTCATCTGAAAAAAAAATATCCCGTCAGCAAAGGAGCAAAGTACATCTCTAATTGCAGTTCTAATAAATAATATAAACTATATAACAGTAAATAGAGCAAATATACAAGATGCAATATAAAGGTACAAGAGATATGCAATAAAGGAATATTAGAAATAAATACAATACTGAGCATCATAGGAATAAACAAGAAATACTAATACTAAGTGAGTGAGTTCCAACTTTAACATGTGATCGGCTTGAAAACTTGCACAAAATGGCCTGGTTAATCATACCTGCGGTGTATGATCAACACTTACAAGGAATAAGACATGAACAAGGAGGATATGATCACATATCTACACTACATACTCTCGCCCCCAACTGGTATAGTGGACCAACTATGGTATATTATGACACGTGATTCTCTAGGTAGGTAGCAAGTCTCTCCAAGAATCAATATCTGTATATGTACAAGAAGAACAAGAAACAAAGCTTGCCCAAGATATACCATAAATACCAAGGAATAATATCTTATGACGAGATCCGGATATACCAATCTGTGTAACCATCATGTCAAGAAATCAAGGATATCTACAATAAATACAAGAGACATACAGGATATCATAAATAAAAAATTATCAGAGAATGTACTTGCCTAAAATCTGGTGAATAGTATCAAAGATGTCCGGTGTGATGCCTCAAAGACCTAAATATGGAATATTATATCAATACAAGGTTTTGGAATAAAAATAAGTTAAACTAGTCAACTTCTAGGTCATAAAGCCATTTCTAAGTCAAAATTGTCAAACTAGGTCAACTATAGATCAAACTAGTCAAACTTGGTCAAATTAGCTATTTCTAGGTTGTATGAGTCCATCTCTAGGATATTGGGTCCATACAGTATGTAACTAGGCCATACAAGAATACTAGAAAACCAACAGGATACCGTATCCTAAGATACGCAAGTAATTAGATATGAAAATATCATAGTATGTATATACAAACAATAATATATAATACTTCTAACTAAACTAATACTAAGTGGATACCTAGGCTTTGAACCAAAAGCAATATCACACCACCTACACTCCATCTTGATGTGTAAACCCAATACCTTGAGTAAAATCCAATACCTTGACATTACCTTGGTATCACATTGTATTTCAATATCTAATATATAATTACTACTCATACACCTCACTATACATTAATATGTATTTAAAAACTTATTACAATAATATTCTAAACTATATACTAACATCTCCTTGATATTTAATATCCGTACCCGAGATATCTTACACTCATTACCTCGGTGCACCCCAAGGTAATCTAGAAATAATGCTAACTAATATTAACTAGTACTTATGTATATATAATATCATATATAATTATATATTAACTTATTTACAATATATATATACTAATAGCTTATTAATATAAACTAATTAATTCATATATATATATATATATATATATATATATATACTAATGTACTAGTTACTAGCTTATCAAATAAATTAACTAGCTTATCTATTTATATATATATACTAGTTTATTAATTTAGTAGCTTATTAAATAAGCTAACTGACTTATATATATATATATATATATATATATATATATATATACATATATATATATATATATATACACTAACTTAATAACTTATCAATAAGCTATAGCTTATTGATAAGCTGCTGCCGCTGCTTACTGACACTGCTGCTTGTTGCCGCTACTGCTTGCTGCTTTCTTCTTCTGCGTCTGCTTCTTACAGCTGCTACTTCTGCTTTCTCCGGCTGTTTTGCTGCTGCTTGTGCTTCTTGGCTTCTGCTTTCTGCTGCTTTTAAACTACTTTTGCTGCTGCTTCTCTCATCTTTTCTCCCACTGTTTTATTGCTTTTCTTCACTGTTTTCATTATATTCTCACTGTTTTTTCAATGTTTATTCTTCCCTCATGCTCACACACATAAATATACATCTCATATATTTATATATACATCTATACACCATATACACATATATATATATATATATATATATATATAACAATAATACTATAATACATATACATGTATTATAGTATTATTGTTATATATATATATATATATATATATATATATATATATATATATATATATATATATATATATATATATATATATATTAATTAGAGAAACACATGAACTTCTACTCTCCCATGATCACCAACACATCAACATGAATTCTAAATCAACATATATATATATATGTATATATATATGTATATATATATATATATATATATATATATATATATATATCATATAATAATTATAATTACAATATTTATAATATCTATATTTGAATTAAATTGCAACATGAATTCATCGCACCCGTATCACACTAGATCTATGATACGCTTGCGATACGGCTCCACCAGACAACCAATTGTATCCCAACGGACACGAGCATGTCTAAAATAATAATTATGAACAATATGAAGAGCTAAATACTCATCTACGTGTCCGTGTCAAAGTGTGACATGCTCAAACCCCCGTATCAGAGAAAATCCCCTGAATCAACTCATATATCTAAATTGTCTGTATACGACCTACACGTATCCAATTATGGATACTATACTAGCCACACACAATCAAATACATATTAATTTGGTCTAATTGACCTATTGACAAACACAAGTTGTGTCAATCGTAGAATTCTCCCAAAATTGACATAAAGCACCACATAACTTTCTCCAAAGGTCTTCTATGAACCTAATTCCAATTCCTATGGGTAGCCTTAGTATATGGGTAGTTCCTAATAATTAAAACACACATTTAGAGTCTAATTAGAGAGAAAAACTGAATTGTACCTATTGGGAGATGGATTTCCAATAAAACCTCCAAATTGAGTAAAAATAGCTTTCAACTTGTAGATCCTTGCTCCTCCTTATAGATCCTTACTGCCTCCTTGTAGATCCTTACTTCAATAGCCTCTAATGATGATTTGGAAAGTAATTGGAAAAAAATTTGGATAGAATTTGATGTGGGAATGAAGAAATTTGGAAGAAAAAAATTCTAGATAAAGATTTGAAATAAAAATGAAGAGAGAGAAACTTTTCTCCATTTTTAAATATGGTCGACCCCTTCCTCCTTCCTCAAGCTACTATGTAAAGTCTAAAATACCTCTTGGGGCCTCTCATGAAGAAAATAAATAAGGAAGGAAGGTTCTAGTCTAATTGGTTTAACTTAATTAATCATCCTCCTAATGATTGGGCTTATTATTGAGCTCAATACTAACTAGAAATAAATATTGGTCCATGGATCTAATCTAAACTAGTTAGGTCCACTATCACAAGTCCAAAATAATAAACTAACATATAACAAAAGATAAATAATACAATAAATAAATATTCAACATGCACAATATTTAATTAATTATGAAATGACCAAAATATCCTTTCTTAGAAAATGTGGTAGTAACACCTATTAAGTCATACCAGCTAATACCATGCTAACTCTAGGTTTTCTAGGTCAAACTAGTATGTATTAACATACTATATATATATATATATATATATATATATATATATATATATATATATATATATATATATATATATATATATACCTTAGCCATACATTAGCCTACCCAACAGTTGACCAAAATACATTACCTAATATCTTGGTATCTTATCTATCTACCAACTTATATTACTGTAACCTCTGTATCCAAAAATATTTAGATATTTAGATATTTATTTAGGCTATTAATTTATTTTATGCTAAATACAATTTTTAGTTAACTTTTTCAATTGGATTTGACTTTTAATGATTATATTAAAGTAATTACATTATGTAGGATTATTTTTAGTAATTATGTTAGGTAGATTTTATTTGGAGAAATTTGTATTTAATTTTGAGTAAGAATTTATGTTATTTTAAAGGTCCAAATGCATAATTAAGCAAAAAGGATAAATTGATAATTTTATAAACAAACCTATTTAAAAAAATCCTAACTAACTTCCACCAAACAACCCACCAAGAAAAACCTAGCCAAACCCATATAGTGGGCGGCCACCCTACCCCTTGGCCGCCAACTACAACACACCCTCCCCTCAAAACCCTAATATATATATATATATATATATATATATATATATAAAACATAAAAACGTAATTGCCTCCATCTACCTTTTAAAAACCCTAATCATCTTCTTCCTATTCCCTTTCTTCCTAAATCAAATCATAAAATTTGGAGAAGTGCTAAGGAGGAGAGCTAGTGGGTGCAAAAGTTTTGATCCTCTTCTGTTGGATCTCCATTGAGTTCTTGATCTCCAAAAAAGTAACTTCTTATTCTTCTTCTTGCTCTTTAAATGGTTCTATAACGTGTAGTGTCACTACCACATTTTCTAGGAAAAGTATTTTGGTCATTTTTATAATTTAATAATTATTATACATTTTGTATATTTATTTCTTGTATTATTTAATTATTGTTAGATGTTACATTATAGTTTGGACTTGTGTTAGTGGACCTAAGTAGATTAGATATGACTCTTGGACTAACTATATTTTTAGTTAAACTTGAGTCCAACAAACAAGTCCAATTTAAGTTGGTGATTAATTAGTCAAACCATTAGGAGTAGAAGCTTCTTTCCTTAATCATTTTCTTCATCGCAAGCCCCAAAGGACATTTTGGATATTTGACATTACTTGAGTCTCAAGGAAGGGGGCCAGCCTATATGGGGATAAGGAATTTCTCTCTCCTCCTTTCTTTCATTCTAAAATTCTAGATCTAGAATTTTCTTCTTCGAAATTCCTTCATCCCTACACCAATCTCTACCCAAATTCCTTTCCAATTTCTTCTCTATTCATAATTTGAATCCATTGGAGCAAGGATAAGAAGGAGCACAAGTAGAAGTCTCTTGATACTCAATTAAAGATTTACATTGGAAATTCATCTCCCAATAGGTACAGTTCAGTTTTTACCTTCTAATTAGACTCTATATCTGTATTTTAATCATTAGAAACCCTTCTATGTACTAGGGCTACCTATAAGAAGAAGAATTGACTACTAGAGATCCCTATTATGAATGTTATAACATGTTTTGTGCCATTTTTGGAGAAATTCCTAGATTGACACATCATGTGTTTGCCAATAGGTCAATTGGACCAAATTGACATGTGTTTGATTGTGTAAGTCTAGTTTTTTGTCCAAAATTGGATATGTGTAGGCCATATTATAGCAAATTGGTGATACGTGTTTGTTTGGGGGATTTTTTCTTTGACACAGGGGGTTTGAGCATGTCATATTTTGACACAGGCATGTAGTTGAGTAGCTAACTCTTCGTATTACTTCTAATTGTGATTCTAGACTTGTTTGTGTCCTTCAGGATATATTTGGTGATGTGTTGGGACCGTATCGCAAGCATATTATAGATCTAGTATGATACAGGGGGTGCACTCCATGTGTTTGATATTTTGCTTGGTGGGTATTTTCGATACCCCAACTAGAGTTGTTGCACTTGTTTAGCTAGTGTATCTATGATATAATTGTATATATGTACATAAGTATATAATCTTTAGTTGTGTTTATATATATATATATATATATATATATATATATATATATATATATATATATATATATATATATATATGGTAGTGTATTATTTAAGCTTTGGGTATATAGTATCAGTCATTGGGGGTTAAGGGTGACTGTCATAGTGTGTTATTGTACAGTGGGGACTCTAATTACCTATAGGTCATTGGGGACTGTCATGCACATATATGAGCATTGTGGTGTTTGCTTGTTGTATTGCATCATGAGAGAGGGGATGAGTTACAGTGTGTTGGGCAATGCAGTACTCGGGTTTACCTGAGTTAGGACCAAGTGAAGTATATTTCACTTGCTAGTAATGTTGCAGGTATAAAGAGATCGAGTGCAGGTTGGTTCTGTAGGTGATCAGTGTACATCCAGAGATGTAGGGGTGGGGTAATAGGTAAAGGCAGAGAGCAGTGATCCCAGGGTGTCATATGTACAAAACAGTGTACACACGTGCCCAATGGTATGCCAAGGTAGTATAGGTAGATGTGTGAGAGTGTCCAAGTGAGCTAATAGAGAAGTGTAAGTTGGTGTCATGTAGTGTTATGTTGAGTGTGAGCACAGGTCAAACAGAAATACAACAGCAACAGCAACAAGAAGGATATAACATATTGATGTGTGGTTAGTGGACTGCATTATAATGCAGCAATAGCATCAAGGATAATAGGACAGTGTAGTATACACACTACAATGGGGAAGGATTGGTGCTCGAGATTGAAGGGGGTAGGGGCAGCAGCTGCACTGGCTGCTAGGTGCACTTCAGTGCAGTGTAACTTCTCTGATAGCTAGCACCAGACAAGTAGCAAGTAGTTGTAGCAGCAAGTTAATTTGGGAGGTGTACCTATGTGCAAGGTAAGCCACGATTAAGTGCAGTATCAGTTGGTGAATAATGTTAGTTAGATTGTTGGTTGTTAACAATTAGTTAGTTGATATTAGTATATCTATGTACATGTTAGTTAGTTAGTTAAAGATATATATTAGATGTTAGTATATATGTTAGTGTTGTATTTCAAGTGTATAGAGGTTCGTTGTTTATGAAGTCAGTTAGTAGTGTTAGAAGGTTGGTAAGTATGGTATATGATATCAATTTGATAAGTTAGTTATATACTAAATAGAGTATATAGTATAAGTATTGGTTAGGTTTAATACCTAGTTCTTGAATTACCTTGAGATACACCAAAGTAGCATCAAGGTATTTGGCTTACTTTAGGTATTGGTAGTGAATACCAAAGGGTAGCTAGGTATTGATACCATGGTGGCTCAAAGCCAAAGTAATCAATATAGAGTTAGCATTAGCTAATGAATAGCTAGTATTATATATAGATAGTGCTATGTATTTGTACATAGTAGCTATGATACTCTAGTATCCTAATATAGCTAGTACAGCCTAGATAAGTAGTGTATAGACCCAATAACCAAGAGATAGACTCATACAACCTAGAAATGGCTACTTTGACCTTGTTTGACTGTTTGACTTAGATTTGGCCTAATGACCTAGATTTGGACTAGTTTAATTTATTTTTATTCTAAAACCTTGTATTGATATAATATTCCATATTTAGGTCTCCGAGGCAACGTTCCGGACATCTTTGATACTGTTCAACGGATTCCAGGCAAGTACATTCGCTGAGAGTTTTTGTTTATGATATACTCTATGTTTCTTATATTTAGTGTAGATATCCTTGATTTCCTGACACTTTGTTACACGGATTGGTATTCCTGGATCCCGTCATGAGATATTATTCCTGGTAGTTCCGGGCGTATTCTTGTGCAAGTCCCGTAGTTCCTGTGGAAGTATAGACACTGATTCATAAGAAAATTAGCTCCCTTCTCATGGAATCTTGCCTTATAACGTGCCATGGTTGGATCCATTATACCAGTCAGGGGCGAAAATTATTTAGTGTAGATATGTGATCATACCCCAGAGTTCTTGATTTCCTCATATAGTGTTAATCATAAATGACGCGTATGATTAACTAGGCCGTAGTTCTTGAGCAGTACCCAAGCCGATCATATGTTATCACTCATACTCACTTACTTAGATAGGTGTATCTCTTTATTTTCATATATGATGTTCGTATTTCCTGTACGTATTTCTCATATTTTCTTATTCCTGTATATTCCTGCCATGCTCTATTCATCTTGTATATGCTCTTTATTTACTAATACATAATTTTTATCATTTATTAGAACTGTTTATAGAGATGTACTTTGCTTCTTTCCAGACTGGATATATTTTTTCCATATGACACTGAGAAGTGGTTTCCTACTCACTACGGGTCTCAGGACGTAGTTGGCTTAGAGCCAGAGACATTGGCTCAGGAGGGAATCATCCCGGTTGAGACAGACGAGCCATTACATCTAGCTCAATAGATAGGTTTTACTGGATTTATCTCCAGCATTTGACATCAGTATTCCTTTATATTTTTTTATAACTCATTGGTTATTATTTTGTATCGTGAGTTGTATTTGGCTATGCAGTCTTTATATCCTATTCGTACAATTATTCCATTTTATAGATCTGTGATTGAGTATTTATATTTTATTGGTGGCATTATATATCTTGATGATCAGTGTTGCTAGATAGATAGTTTATCTAGACAGTGTTCTACCGCCGATACTGCGGCGTAGGTTGGACGTACCCACGTCTCGTACCCTTATATCGGGTAAGGGTCGTGACATATTTTTAGTGGTGGCCCATGCAGGTCTTCGAGGTCGTAAATAGTGTGATTCATAGTGGTGCTTTGAATTGAATGCTACTACGAGCCTGTTTTAGGATATAGGATATAGGCTATAGGCTAAGAATACTCAATCACAACTAGAAAAAACTCTATTGTTCAATTCGATTGTTCTTCCTTGATATTGATAAATTGAGCTTTAACTGTCCTTCTTTGAAAATATTCCATCTTGTGCCATATTGATTCTTTTCTTTCGTTTTACTTCAGGATGCCTCCCAGGACTCGATCACAGCATGGAGGAGCAGCTTCTGAAGGATATGCGACTTCCCGCGAGCCTGCACTAGTCACTTCTACTGTAAGACCCCTAATTTTATAAACCGTATTAATTATTTGTTTATGGTAATTATGAGCTAAATAGAGAAAATAGATTTTATTTAATTTTTATTTGAGGTATTTGTACATTTAGGGGATTTATGGAGCCTTTATAAATTTTATCTAATTTATTACATGTAGAAAACCCTTTGGACAGTTGCTAGCTTAACCGTATGCACCAATATAATTTTTAGAATTTTTTTATGTATAGATATGTGTATATATATATAATTTTCTATTGGATCACAACCCGAAACCCAAACACCCTACCCGCTTGCACCCGAACCCGCATAGAAAATATCAACAGCAGCAGTAGCAAAAACCAACTTTGCTTCCCCTTCTCCGCGCGTAAAGAAAAATATTGGCAGCAACACCACCACCTCATTCCACCGCCTCTTAATCTATTATTACTAAAATCTCCCTAACCGAAACCAAAACCAATGAAAGAGAGAAACGGCAGCAGCGGCAGTGGCTTTTAAGACCACTAAATTATTACCATCGCCTCTTATTCTCTATATATTACAACTCTCTCAAACCATAATCCGACTTCTTCTTCCAAACACATATATTGGACGGTTGCACTATACAAAACTCTTGCTCGGCAAGTATACCTTGCCATCGTACTGTTATTTACATTCCATATGATATTGCATATTTATTTCTGCTTATTTAGTTCATCTATTTTATGCGTCCAAGGAAACTTTGGTGCAACGACGATGTCGTCGTATCATGTTTATTTATGTAGATTTTTGGACCTACTTTATGAGACCACCACAGTATTATGGAGCATTATTAGATTCATTGGCCGTGATACAGTTGTTACACGAGTTGTGAGTCTCATATAGATCACGGACTGCGTAACAGGTCTGGCCTCCTGTACATATTGGCCGTACGTTAGGGATAACTGCTGATAAAAACTTTGTATGCTAGTAGACCTGGCAGTTATTTAGAGGTTTTATCGTGTCATGGATGTGGCATGCTTAGAGCATGGGGTGGAAAGAACAACAAGTAAGACGTTTGGGCTCCTTTGCACTTTTTTCCTTGTCACCCGTATGCTCCACCAGAGATACGCGGTCTTGATGACCCCTATGTATTACAGGCAGCCTCTACCGTTCAAAAGATGGTATGCTCGTAGGTCCCTGATTCTCTGAGAGAATCAGGCCAATCCCATTTTTAGCCAGATATCCCACTTGGTGGAAAGTTGTTCTCAAACTGCATTAACTTAAATGGTTAGGCGACCCATTGGATGTTTATTTTTCAGTACTTATTGGCATGTTATTATGTATCTTGTTACGTCCCTCTGAGGACCTGGTCCCTTTCCATATATGGACGTGCAGGAGTATCCACAGGAGTACGGACCTGGACCTGACTCTACTTACCAGACTGAGGAGGACTTATTCTCAGAGTATATGTGATTTATTTCCACCGTTTAGAGATTTTGTTGTTACTGCAGTATAGTCGTTTTGTAGTGGATTTGTTTCCATCCGACTATCAGACTTGATACTCATCTTGGATATTCAGTTATTATTTAGCTCTTTATTCCTACTTATTATTTGTGCTGTGGATGAGATATAGATTCTGTGTGACTTGTTGTGACAGTATATTACCATTGGTGGATTGAATATTCATAAACAGCGTACGTGTGTATATGGTTTCCATATATTGGAGTTCATATATATACGGTTGTGACAGTCTTACGTATTTTAGGACTGGGGCGTGACATTTACGGTAATTGGCGTATAAGCTGTGTTTAGGGATCCACGCCCAGTACAGAGGGCTATTCCAGCTGTAACTGAGGGACTTCTACCTCTACCTTCCGTGCTAATAGATGCAACCCAGATGTTTGCACTATTTTGCGAGATGCTGGAGGCCCAGAGGGCCCAGTCGGAGGTTCACCATAGGCAGACCGATGTATTGCTATAGGGTATTGAGAGTGCTCATCAGCTTGCCCGTGCTGCAGAAGAGAGAGATATTCCAGTCCAGCATCAAGTTGCTCTGTAGGTTGCCCTGCTTTGGCCGGGTAGTATTCAGGACTTCAAGAAGTTGGAACCTTGGGTCTTCAAGGGGATCGAGGGCATCGTCTATGCTAATGATTGGCTCAAGGATATCGAGCGTCTCATGAGGGTATCCCGTCTTGCTGAAGATCTAAAGGTTGAGGCAGTGTGACTTCAGCTGTTCGACATCGCCCGCACTTGGTTCAGGAATGAGCTACTTTTTGCAGATGCGGGGTAGTCTTGGGAGGTGTTCAAGGACCTCTTCAAAAGGAAGTTCTTTACTCTAGTGGACAGGTTGGACTTGGGGTGGTAGTTTGAGAGCCTTACTCAGGGGAGCATGTCTATGGAGGAGTATGCCATAGAGTTCGGGAAGTTGAGCCAATTTGTGGAGTATTTGGTAAGGGAGCCAGAGGTTCGGGCTATCCGCTTCCGCGAGCGTCTGAAATGGGAAATAAAGATCCTCATTTTGTCTTTCTATCAAATGTATTCTGAGATACTTGCGGAGGCACGCAAGGCTGAGCGGGAGTAGAAATTGAAGCCCAAGAGAGGCCATAATTCTTTTCTAGGGGCTAGTAGCAGTGTAGGGCTTGCTAAGCGTCCTCATCTCTAGTCTAGTCCTTTCCAGCAGCCGCAACAGTATCCGACACCAGCCAGGACGTTAGTTCACCAGGCACCACAAAAACAATAAAGACACTCACAGCACACTTTCTGTCACTACTGTAAGAAGCCCGGCCATGTCTGGGAAGTTTATAAGAAAAGGTTAGGAGTTTGTCTGTATTGTGGCACAGAGGGGCACCAGATGAGAGATTCTCCTACTAACCCTCGTCGTGCAACTCAGGGAGTAGCTCCACCTCAGAGAGAACAGACGAGGCCACCTGTAGTACAACCGAGGGGACCGCCGCTTCCGACCCAGTAGCATCATTATGCCCAGTACCAGCATCAGGGAGGTGCACCTCAGGGATGAGTGTTTGCTATGACGGTCGAGGTGGCCTAGCCCACCCGAGATGTTATTGCAGGTTTTGTTCTCCTTGATTCTTTTCATCTTTAGCTTTGCTTGATAGTGGTTCTTCTCATAATTTTGTATCTATTTCTTTTGCTTTGAAGCATCATTTGGTAGCTGAGTCTTTACTTAGGACTTGCAAGATCATGACCGGGGAGGCATTATCATGGTTAGTTATGTTTGTAAGGATCAGAGAGTTACTCTGGGAGGCCGGGAGCTGAGTGTGTATCTACTTGTAATGCCACTTTCGAGCAACGACATTGTACTCGATATGGATTGGTTGAGTAGTTACGATAATAGTACAGATTTCAGAGGAGGTAGAGTTTTGTTTAGCCCGCCAGGAGAGCCAGAGTTTGAGTTTGCCAGAGGAGTTTTGAAGCTGGAAGAAGGCATTATCTGTGGAGCTATGATGGAAGACAAGGAGTTGCCGTATCCATTGATAGCAGAGTTTTTAGATGTGTTTCCTGAGGAGTTTCGAGGTTTGCCACCAGATCGAGATATGGAGTTCTTTATAGACTTGGTTCCCGGTGCAGAGCTGATCTCACAATATGTCTATAGAGTGAACAATAACGAGCTGGCCGAGCTGAAGAAGCAAGTGGATGAACTGCAGGATAAAGGGTTTATCAGATCCAGTTCTTCATCGTGGGAAGCCCTGATATTGTTTGTACCGAAGAAGGATGGATTGGTGCGCATGTGAATCGATTACAGGGCATTGACTAATCTCACTATCAAGAACAAATATTCGTTGCCAATGATTGATGATTTGTTCGATCATTTAAGTGGCGCCAAGGTATTCTCCAAGGTAGACTTGAGATCAGGCTACCACCAGGTGAAAGTAAAGCCTGAGGACATTTTGAAGACTACTTTTCGGACTCAGTATGGCCAGTATAAGTTTATGGTGATGCCGTTTAGGATGACTAACGCCCCGGTGGTGTTTATGAATTTGATAAACAAGGTATTCTACTAGTACCTTGACAAGTTCATGGTAGTATTCATCGATGACATTCTCATATACTCGAAGACGCCAAAGGAGCACGAGGAGCATCTACAAATTGTTTTGGATGCTTTGAGGAAGGATAAGTTATATGGAAGTTATCCAAGTGTGAGTTCTTTCTGGACAAGGTTGAGTTCTTGGGGCATATTGTGACAGGTGATGGGATTTCAGTGGACCCGAAGAAGATCACAGTAGTACAGTTTTGGAAGACCCCAAGTTCAGTAGAAGAGATCAGGAGTTTCTTGGGTCTGCCAGGCTACTACAGAAAGTTTATGCAAGATTTTTTGAGGATTGTTGAGCCGATGACCATACTCACTAGGAAGGACGTGTAGTTTGTTTGGACTGAAGAGTGCCAGATTGATTTTGAGGAATTGAAGAAGAGGTTGACGTCTGGTCCTATTTTGACGTTACCTTCAGGGTCTGAAGGTTTCACTATCTATATTGATGCATCGAAGAAAGGGTTGGGTTGTGTTCTCTAGCAGAATGGAAAGATGATTGCCTATGCATCCAGGCAATTATGTTCTCATGAAAAGAACTATCCTATCCATGATTTGAAGTTGGCGGCGGTCATCTTTCTCTAAAATTATGGAAATATTATCTGTACGGAGAGCGTGTGGAGATCTTCAGGGACCACAAAAGCTTAAAGTATGTTTTCACTCAAAAGGAGCTGAACATGAGGCAGCGTCGGTAGCTAGAACTGATAAAGGATTTTGTTATATCCTTACAATATCACCCTGGGAAGGCCAATGTAGTTGCCGATGCCTTGAGCAGGTATCCAGTAGCTATGTTTCTAACGAGGGACCGACATTTATTGGAGGATTTGGAGAGCCTGGGCATTGAGGTGATAGTTCTAGGTTTTGTAAAGCAGATGTGGGGTTTGCAGATACATTCAGATTTGATGGACAAGATCAAGGCACCCTAGTATGAGGATGTATCTTTGAGGAGCATCAGAGCCCAGGTGAGTGCAGGATTGGAGAATGACTTCACCATTGCTGAGGATGGTTCTTTGAGGCATGTAACCAGATTATGTACGCCTAGTGGAGAGCTGCATGAGGAGGTATTATAGGAAGCACATCGCTCTCAGTATTCCATACATCCAGGTGTCAACAAGATATGATATGCGAGAGTGTGTGGTGGTATGGAATAAAAAGGGAGGTGTGTCACTACCATATTTTTTAGGAAGGGTATTTTGGTTATTTTATAATTAATTAATGTGCTTATGGTATATTTATTATTGTATTATTTATTTATTGTTAGATGCTACATTTTTATTAGACTTGTGTTAGTGGACTTAACTATATTAGAACAGACTCATGGACCAACATTAATTCTATCTAGATTTGAGCCCAACAAACAAGCCCATTCATTAGGATGATGACTTAATTAGTTAAACCAATTGGATTAGAACCTTCACTCCTTAAATAGTTCCTTCATGACAAGCCCCAAGTGATATTGTAGATTTTTTATAGTGACTTGAAGTAGGGGGCAAGGACGACCACAAAGGGGAGGAGAGAGACTCTCTCTCTCTCTCTTCATCCATTTATCTTATTTTTAGATCTAGAATTTTTATCTTCCAAATTTCTTTATCCTTACACTAATCTCTACCCAAATTCTCTTCCAATTCCTTCTATATATCACCATTGGATGCTATTAAAAAAAGGAGAAGGCAAGGATATACAAGGAGGAGGAAAGAGCACAAGTTGAAGGCTCATGACACATATTTGTAGACTTGCATTGGGAATCCATCTCCCAATAGGTACAATTCAATTTTTCCTATCTATTTAGACTCAAAATCTGTAGTTTAATCATTAGGAACCCTCCCATATACTAAGGCTACCCATAGGAAGTGGAATTAGGTTCATAGGAGACCTATGGAGGAAGTTATGGTGTATTTTGTGCCAATTTTGGAGAAATTTTAAGATTGGCACATCATGTATTTATCAATAGGTCAATTAGACCAAATTGACATGTGTTTGACATTATGAGACTAGTGTCATATCCATAATTTGATACGTGTAGCCCATATCATGATAATTTGGCGATACAGGTTAATTTGGGGGTTTTCTTCCGACTCGTGGGTTTGAGCATGTCATATTTTGGCACGGGCACATAGTTGAGTAGATAGCACTTCGTGTTACTTCTAATTGTGATTCTAGACTTGCTCGTGTCCTTCAGGATATGTTTGGTGGTGTGGTGGAGCCGTATCATAAGCGTATCTTAGATTGAGTGCGATACGGGTTAGGTGCACTCCACATATTTGTTATTTTGTTTTCAATTCATTAGACCTGTGTATAGCTAATTAAGTATTATATATGAGTTGTATATATGATATATATAGCTACATATTGATTATATAATCATTTACCTATGTTCTTACTTGTATTGATGTGTTCTTAGATGCATAATGGTTCGGGGGTGTGTAGACTATTTTGGAAGTATTGGGGACTGTTGCACAAGTGTAGACTTAATTGAGATCACTTGTAGACTGTTTAAAGTGGTATGTCAACTGTAGAGGGGGATCCTATTCAATAGCAGGGAGATGAGGGTGTGTGCAAAGTGCATTGTCGGGTTGGAGTGTGTTGTACACTGTGTGCACAACAGGGTGTTGGAGTCAGGTTTTGTTGTATTTCAGCAAGGTCGAGTCGCAGCACAGTTGGAAGAATTTTGAGGACTACACAGTGCCGTTTTGGAGTTATTGTTAGCTAACTTAATGTAATTTGCTGCAGTTGTCAAGTCTGCTGTCCAGACTCGAGCGGGGGGGGGGGGAGTTCATGGACTCCACGACAGATAGTCAAGTTTAGATGGAAGGTACTGACACAGTGACTGAAGCAAATAGAAGTCAGGATGTACAGGGAGAGCGGTGCACAATAGCTGTGCATTGGTGCACAACAAGTGGTTCAGATTTTACTATGTTTTCAGCAATGATTTAGGGGCAGCAACAACTCGGAATGCTGAGAGGAGGGTTTGTTTTAGCTAGTTGTTAATTGGTTAAGTATTAGTTATGTGTTGTTTAACTATTAGCTAATAGTTGGTAGTTATTAGTTAAATATTAGTTATAAGTTAGTGTTAGTTATATATATATTTTGATGTTGGTTTATAGTTAACTACTAATGTCAGGTAGATAGTAGTTGTGAGTTAGATTATATATTAGATGATAATATATGTTAGTTATTTTATGGTTTATGTTAAGTTGAATATTGATGTGGGATGATATACTTATTTAATATATATTATTACTCATGATTGATAGTTATATATGATAGTATATATATTGGTATACATATATGAGTTAGCTAGTTAGATTAACTAGTTTATAGGTATTACCTTGTGTTACCAAGGTAAGGTAAGGTAAGGTAAGGTAATGGAGTTGACTCAAGGTATTGGTTCAAGATGTATAGTGTGATACCAAGTTTGGCTCCAAGCCAAGGTATCCATAGTACTAGTTTAGCTAGGAATACTAGTATATATTATATTGTGTATCTTATCTAGTATTTTTCATATATTAGATATTACGTATCTTACCATACAGTATAGTACTAGTATCCTATAGCTAGTATAGCCTAGTTACATAGTGTATGGACCCAATATCCTAGAAATAGACTCATACAACCTAGAAATAACTACTTTGACCAAGTTTGACTAGTTTGACCTAGAGTTGACGAAGTTTGACTATTTTGACCTAGAAATGGCTTTATGACCTAGAATTTGACTAGTTTGACTTATTTTTATTCCAAAATCTTGTATTGATATAATATTCCATATTTAGGTCTCCGATGTACCGTTTCGGATATCTTTGATACTGTTCACCGGATTTCAGGCAAGTACATTCTCTGATAGTTTTTCATTTATGATATCCCCTATATTTCTTGTATTTAGTGTAGATATCCTTGATTTCTTGACACGATGGTTATACAGATTGGTATATCCGGATCTCGTCATGAGATGGTATTTATGGTGTATCTTGTACAAGCCTTGTTCCTCGTTCTTCTTGTACATGCACAGCTATCGATTCTTGGGGAGACTAGCTACCTACCCAGTGAATCATATGTCATAATGTACCATGGTTGGATACACTATACCAGTCGGGGCGGGGAGTGTTAGTATAGATATATGATCATACCCTTCTTGTGTATGACCTTGTGAGTGTTGATCATACACCGCACGTACGATTAACCAATCCCTAATCCTTGTGTAAGTTCCCGAGCCGATCACATGTTGAAGTTGATACTCACTCATATAGTACTAGTATTTTTTGCTTATTTCCATGATACTCATTTTTTTGTATTTAATTCTAGTATTCCTATTTTGTGTATCTCTTGTACTTGCATCTTGCATCTTGTATATTCACTTTATTTATTATTACATAGTTTTTTATCATTCATTGGAACTGCTGTTAGAGGTGTACTTTGCTCCTTTCCTGACTGGATATATTTTTCCCAGATGACGTTGATGAGTGGTATCCCACTCACTACAGGCCTCAGGACGTAGTTGGCTTAGAGCCAGAGACTTTGACTCAGGAGGGTCTCATCCCGGCTGAGACAGACGGCCCAGTACATATAGCTCATGTCACGACCCGCACCCGGGGTAAGGGTACTAGTCGGAAACAACGCCCAGCCTACGTCGCAGAATCGGCGGTAGAACGCTGTCTAGAAAGTCTATCTAATATAATGAACCACCAAAAGATAGTGTACTCAATCACAGAACTAAGATAGAATGAACACGGATCAGATAAGAATAGAATAGTCATCAACTCATGAGTTTAAAATAATACATCAATAAGTCTGAAGAGTAACAAAAATAAGATGGAGACAAATCCAGTACAAAAGAATACTATCATACTACAAGCTACACTCCAGGGTCAACTGTCTCAGTTGGGATAAGTCCCTCTTGAGCCAGGGTCTCCGAATCTAAACCCACAACATCCTGGGGTCCATAATAGGTAGGGTACTCCTCAGTGTCATCTGGAAAAATATATCCAGTCAGGAAAGGAGCAGAGTACATCTCTAACAGCAGTTCTAATCCATTATAAAAACTATGTAACAGTAAATAGCTGTGGATAAACAAGATGCACAAAATAGATACAAGAGATATATAGACAATAAGGAAATACTGGAAAGAAATACAATAATGAACAATATGCCAATGAAAAAATAATACTAATGACTAAGTGTGTGAGTACTAGCTTAACATGTGATCGGCTTGGGCAAGATACAATGCGGCCTGGGTAATCATACGTGCGGTGCATGATCAACACTATTCGCTTACCAATACTTTATTCAATAGGGATTTGATCACATATCTATACTAATACTCCCCACCCCCAACTGGTATAATAGATCCAACCACGGTATGCTATGGCACTAGATTCTCCAAGAAGATAGCTAGTCTCCCTGAGAATCGGTGTCTGTACATGTACAAGATAACCAATGAAACAATACTTGTACCATATACACCATATACCAAGGAATAACATCTCATGACGAGATCCGGATATACCAATCCGTGTAACCATAGTGTCGAGAGAAACATGTAAATCTACACTAGATACAACGAACATAGAGGATATCATAAATGAGAAACTATCAGAGAATGTACTCGCCTGAAATCCAAAGAACAGTCTCACAGATGTCTGACTCGGTGCCTCGAAGACCTAGATATGGAATACCACATTAAAACAAGGTGCCGGAAAGAGAACAAGTCAAACTAGTCAACTCCTAGGTCAATAAATAAATTCTAAGTCAAAAGTCAACTATGGTCAACTCTAAAGTCAACTAAAGTCAAACATGGTCAAACCAAGGTCAACCTCACAAGAAAACTATATAAAATAATATAGAAATAAAATACAACAATTTAGGAATAAAAATTAGATCCCAAAAGATACTCACACAAAGTATACTAATAATACAAATAATACATACCCTAAAATAATATATATACAAACCAATATGTATACAAATAACATAATATATTATTACAAATATTATACAAAACACATATATATATATATATATACAATAATAATATATAAAATATAATTTAAAACAGTCAAAGTGTCACTGAAAACAGTGAACAAAACAAGATAAAATAAAAACAGGTTTAATAGTGACAGTCTTGACTGTCACTGAAAATTCGTCGCAGAAACTCCATATACAAAACCGCTGCTGTCACAGAAAACGTCGCAAAAGCCACTGTGTAATAAAACCCACTGCTGCTGCATTGGTGAGAGTTAATCAACTGTTACCGAAAACTGTCGCCACTGCTGCTAAGATCCCGCCCGCAGCATTAATGACAGAACTGTCATTAATGCACAGTGGGCTACAGCGACTGCTGCTGACCCGCCTATTTAGCGACAGTTTCACTGTCACAAACCCACTGTCACTAAAACACAGAAATATATAAAAATATATATATATATAAATATATATATACAATAATAATCACAATACATATATATAAATAAATAATTATATACTTATATATATATGTACATATAAACTTATAATTAAATACCAATAGTTACAACACATGCACATATTAATGTTCATATTTTACATGGCTAGAAGCACACCTAAAATATATACATTAATATACAAATAATTACATAATAATTATAAATAATATAATTACACAATTAAACACATAAATATATTTTATAAAACATTTATGTATAATTTATACTATTAACATAAGTACATATATAATTACATGCAAGAAAGCTACATATTATATTTGTGCATCATATTAGCACACACAAAAATATATAGATCTATGCTACAATAATTACTATAATAAATACACAAAATAAATATATAATATCTATATATATTTACTAATTATAATTGAAGAATTTAAACCATACATAATTAGATCTATTCAAAAATCCACACAATTGGAGAGTATCACACCGTATCCCACTAGATCTAGGATACGCATGTGACACGAGTCCAACACACAACCAATTACACCTCGAAGGATACAAATAAATCACAAATAATATTTATGAATAAATCAAAGTGTCAAAAGTAGATCTATGTGTCCGTGTCAAAATACGACATGTTCAAAGCCCCGTGTCGGAGAGAAAACCTCCAAAATGACACGTATCACCAAATAGTTGGGATACGAACCACATATACCAAATTATGGACACGACACTAGCCCCAAATACAAAAGCTCATGTCCAATTGATCTATAGGATCAATTGATACACACAACAAAATGTAAATTCGGAATTCCAACAAAATTAACACAAAAAGTACCATAACTTTCTCCATGGGTCTCCTATGAACACAAAACAAAGTCCTATGGTTAGTACATACATATAGGTTGATTTTACATGATTAAATCTCAGATTTAGAAGCTATTTAAATGGGAAAATCTGAATTATACCTATTGGAAGATGGATTCCCAATGAAACCTCCAATTGAGAAGAACTTGCTTCCAAATTGTAGATCCTTGCTTCCTTCTTCTAGATCCTTGCTTCCTCCTTCTCTAATGGTGAATTGGGAAGAATTTGGAATGAATTTGGTAGGGAATTGGAATTGGAATGAGGGAATTTGGGAGTGGGAAATTCTAGATCAAGATTTGGAATGAGAATGAGAGGAGAGAGAAATTTCTCCCCCTCTAATATAGGCCGGCCATGCCCCCTTCCCCAAACAATTGTAAAATGTCCAATATACTCCTTGGGGCCTCTCATGAAGAAATAATTAAGGAAGGAAGCTTCTAGTCTAATCACTTAATTAATTTAATCCATCTCCTTAACTATGGGCTTTCTAAATGGGTCAAATCTAACTATTTAATTCATGTTGGTCCATGGGTCCAAACTACACTAGTTGGGTCCACTAAAATAAGTCCAAAATAATTAAATAACATCCAACAAAAATTAAATAATACAACAAAAATTATTTACCATGCACAATATTTATTTAAATAGGAAATTACTAAAATACCCTTTTTCCTAAAATGTGGTAGTGACAAGTCTACCCTCCTTAAAATAATTTCGTCCTCAAAATTTAAAGATGAAAACTACCCCCAGAAAATCACAGAACAGAACTAAAGAATCATAATTAACTAATGAACAGAACATAACTAGAAAATAACATACCTCAAGGTACAAACAAATATGGATAACGCTCTCGCATGTCATCCTCTCTCTCCCAGGTAGACTCCCCCGGAGAGTGATGCCTCCATGCGATGCGCACCAAAGGAATAGTCTGGTTCCTCAGCACCTTCTCTCTCCGATCCAGAATCTCAACTGGCTGCTCTGGATAGCTAAGAGTAGGGCCCACCTCTATCTCCGAGTGATCCAATACATGACTAGGATCTGCCACGTATCGTCTCAACTGCGACACATGAAACACATTGTGTACTCCCTCCAATGCAGGTGGCAAGTCTAGTCTATAAGCAACTGCACCGACCCTCTCTAGAATAGTGAAAGGTTCGATGAATCGCGGACTAAGCTTTCCGCCTCCACCGAAGCGAATCGTGCCTCGTGTCGGAGAAATCCTCAGAAACACCAAACCACCCACCTAGAACAAAACACCATCTTAAGAACTTAATCTATAACAAACAAGAACAAGCACAAACAAAATCTAAACTATACCTCAAACTCCAAAGGTCTCCGATGGCTATCGGCCCAATGCCGCTGTCTGTCCTGCGCCACTCGAAGTCTGTCTCTGATCAAATGAACCTTCTCCGCTGCATCCACAACCATCTCTGGCCCAAGCAAAATTCTCTCTCCAACATCGTCCCAAGACAAAGGAGTACGACACCTCCGACCATATAGAGCTTCAAAAGGTGATATCTCTATACTGGCCTGGTAACTGTTGTTGTAAGCAAACTCTACCAAATGGATATGGTCCTCCCAAGAACCCCCGAAATCTAGTACACAAGTGCGCAACATATCCTCGAGAGTCTGGATAGTCCTCTCTGACTGCCCATCTGTCTGGGGATGATATGCAGTACTGAACTTGAGCTGAGTGCCCAAACTCTCCTGCAAACTCCTCCAGAAATGAGAAATAAAACGACTATCTCGATCTGAGACTATGCTGACGGGAACTCCGTGTATCCTAACGATCTGCCTCACATACATCTCTGCCAGCTTCTCCGTAGACAAACCCACTTTGAAAGGCAAAAAGTGGGCCGACTTGGTCAATCTATCAACAATGACCCAAATCGCGTCTTTTCCTCCTGGAGATCGTGGAAGTCTGGACACAAAATCCATAGTAATGTGTTCCCACTTCCACTCTGGAATGGGTAATGGCTGAAGTAACCCTCCTGGCCTCTGCCTCTCGGCTTTCACCTGCTGGCACACTAAGCATCTGGATACAAACTGTGCCACTTCCCTCTTCATGCCATACCACCACACACTCTCTCGTATATCCCGATACATCTTGTTAGCACCTGGATGTATGGAATACTGAGAGCGATACACTTCCTGCAATACCTCCTCGTGTAACTCCCCACTAGGCACACACAATCTAACTCCATGCCTCAAGGATCCATCCTCTGCAATAGTAAAATCATCCTCCAATCATGCTCTCACCTGAGCTCTGATACTCCTCAAAGATACATCATCATACTGTGCTGCCTTGATCCTGTCCATCAAATCTGAGTGTATCTGCAATCCCCACATCTGCATAGCACACCCAGGAACAATCACCTAAATGCCCAAGCTCTCCAAGTCCTCCAACAGATATCGATCCTGCGTCAAGAACATAGCTACCGGATACCTGCTCAAAGCATCGGCAACTACATTGGCTTTTCCAGGATGATATTGCAAAGAGATATCAAAATCCTTCATCAATTCCAACCACCGACGCTGCCTCATGTTCAACTCCTTCTGCGTGAAAACGTACTTCAAGCTTTTGTGGTCTGTGAAGATCTCCACACGCTCTCCGTACAAATAATATTTCCATAACTTCAGGGCGAATATGACAGCTGCCAACTCCAAATCATGGGTAGGATAGTTCTTTTCATGGGGACGCAATTGCCTGGATGCATAGGCAATCACTTTCCCATGCTGCTGAAGAACACAACCTAAACCCTTCCCCGATGCATCACTATAAATAGTGAAACCTCCGGACCCTGATGGCAACGTCAAAATAGGAGCAGACGTCAACCTCTTCTTCAACTCCTCAAAAGCAACCTGACAATCCTCCGTCCAAACAAACTCCACATCCTTCCTTGTGAGTCTGGTCATCGGCTCGGCAATCCTCGAAAAATCTTGCACAAACTTCCTGTAATAGCCTGCCAATCCCAAGAAACTCCTGATCTCTGCTACTGAACTCGGAGTCTTCCAAGATTCCACTGCTGAAATCTTCTTCGGATCCACTGAAATACCATCACCAGTCATAATATGCCCCAAGAATTCTACTTTGTCCAAGAAAAACTCATATTTGGACAACTTCCCATACAGCTTCTCCTTTCTCAGCACATCCAACACAATCCTCAAATGCTCCTCATGCTCCTCCGGTGTCCTCGAGTATATGAGTATATCATCGATGAACACCACCACGAACTTGTCAAGGTACTGGTGGAACACCTTGTTCATCAAGTTCATAAATACCGCCGGTACATTAGTCAAACCAAACGGTATCACCATAAACTCGTACTGACCATACCGAGTTCTAAAAGCAGTCTTCGGTATGTCCTCCGGCTTCACCTTCACTTGATGGTAGCCTGATCTCAAATCTATCTTAGAAAATACCTTCGTACCACTCAACTGATCAAACAGATCATCAATCCGTGGCAAAGGATACTTATTCTTGATAGTGAGATTATTCAAAGCTCTGTAATCAATGTACATGCGCACCGATCCATCCTTCTTCGGTACAAACAATACCGGGGCTTCCCATGGTGAAGAACTCGATCTGATAAACCCCTTATCCTGCAATTCGTCCACCTGCTTCTTCAACTCGACCAGCTCGCTGTTGTTTACTCTATAGACATATTGCGAAATTGGTTCTGCACCTGGCACCAAGTCTATAGAAAATTCAATATCTCGATCTGGTGGCAATCCTGGCAATTTCTCAGGAAACACATCCAAGAATTCTGCTATCAACGGATGTGGCAACTCCTTGTCTTCTACCATAGCTCCACAAATAATGCCTTCTTTCTGCTCCGCAGCTCCTCTAGTAAACTCGAACTCTAGCTCTCCTAGCGGACCAAACAAAACTCTACCTCCTCTACAGTCTATGCTAGCACGGTGCCTACTCAACCAATCCATCCCAAGTACAATGTCGTAGCTCGGAAGTGGCATTACAAGTAGACACGCACTCAACTCCCGGCCTCCCAGAGTAACTCTTCGATCCTTGCAAATATCATTAACCAGGATAATGCCACCCCCGGTCATGATCTTGCAAGTCCTAAGCAAAGACTCAACTACCAAACCATGCTTCAGAGCAAAAGAAACAGATACAAAACTATGGGAAGCACCACTATCAAACAAAGCTAAAGCTGGAATGGAATCAAGAAGAATAGAACCTGCGATGACATCTCCTGTGGGTTCCTCCTCTTCGACGGTCATAGCAAACGCTCGTCCCTGCCGAGCACCTTCCTGTTGTTGATGCTGGACAAAATGCTACTGCTGTGTCGGAAGCGGTCCCCTCGGCTGTGCTGCAGGTGGTCTCGTCTGTGTCCTCGGAGCTGGAGCTGCTCCTTGAACTGCACGACGAGGACACTCCCTCGATTGATGCCCTTCAGTACCATAATACAAACAAACTCCTAGCCTCCTCCTGCAAACTTCCCAGATATGGTCGGGCTTCTTGCAGAAGTTGCATGGGGCCTACTGTAACTGCCTCTGGTGCTGAGGTGCCTGGTGAAAAGGCGCTCTAGCTGGAGTCTGGTTCTGTTGTGGCTGCTGTAAAGGTCTGGACTGGAAATGAGGACGTTTGGCAGATACTGCACTGCCGTTGGCCCCCAGAAAAGAATCACGGTCTCTCTTGGTCTTCAAACCCAGATCCCGCTCAACCTTGCGTGGCTCCGCAAGTATCTCCGAGTATGTCTCATAAAAAGACGGAATGAGGATCAATATGGCACAAGATGTAAGACATCAAGGAAAGGACAGTTTAAGGGTTCAAGTATCAATGTCAAAGGAGAATAGTTGAATCAAAAGAATTTTCCTAGATGTGATTGAGTATCTCAGCCTATATCCTATATCCTATTGCAGGCTCGCAGTAGTACAACTAAGTTGTCGCACTACCACGATATCACATACTTGTGAAGCTAGACCTGCATGGGCCACCACCAAAAATGTGTCACGACCCGCACCCGGGGTAAGGATACTAGTCGGAAATAACGCCCAGCCTACGCCGCAGAATCGGCGGTAGAACGCTGTCTAGAAAGTCTATCTAATATAATGAACCACCAAAAGATAGTGTACTCAATCACAGAACTAAGATAGAATGAACACGGATCAGATAAGAATAGAATAGTCATCAACTCATGAGTTTAAAATAATACATCAATGAGTCTGAAGAGTAATAAAAATAAGCTGGAGACAAATTCAGTACAAAAGAATACTATCATACTACAAGCTACACTCCAGGGTCAACTGTCTCAGTTGGGATAAGTCCCTCTTGAGCCAGGGGCTCCGAATCTAAACCCATAACATCCTGGGGTCCATAATAGGTAGGGTACTCCTCAGTGTCATCTGGAAAAATATATCCAGTCAGGAAAGGAGCAGAGTACATCTCTAACAGTAGTTCTAATCCATGATAAAAACTATATAACAGTAAATAGCTGTGGATAAACAAGATACACAAAATAGATACAAGAGATATATAGACAATAAGGAAATACTGGAAAGAAATACAATAATGAACAATATGCCAATGAAACAATAATACTAATGACTAAGTGTGTGAGTACTAGCTTAACATGTGATCGACTTGGGTAAGATACAATACGGCCTGGCTAATCATACGTGCGGTGCATGATCAACACTATTCGCTTACCAATACTTTATTCAATAGGGATTTGATCACATATCTATACTAATACTCTCCACCCCCAGCTGGTATAATAGATCCAACCACGGTATGCTATGGCACTAGATTCCCCAAGAAGATAGCTAGTCTCCCCGAGAATCGGTGTCTGTACATGTACAAGATAACCAATGAAACAATACTTGTACCATATACACCATATACCAAGGAATAACATCTCATGACGAGATCCGGATATACCAATCCGTGTAACCATAGTGTCGAGAGAAACATGTAAATCTACACTAGATACAACGAACATAGAGGATATCATAAATGAGAAACTATCAGAGAATGTACTCGTCTGAAATCCAAAGAACAGTCTCACAGATGTCTGACTCAGTGCCTCGAAGACCTAGATATGGAATACCACATTAAAACAAGGTGCCGGAAAGAGAATAAGTCAAACTAGTCAACTCCTAGGTCAATAAATAAATTCTAAGTCAAAAGTCAACTATGGTCAACTCTAAAGTCAAACATGGTCAAACCAAGGTCAACCTCACAAGAAAACTATATAAAATAATATAGAAATAAAATACAACAATTTAGGAATAAAAATTAGATCCCAAAAGATACTCACACAAAGTATACTAATAATACAAAAAATACATACCCTAAAATAATATATATACAAACCAATATGTATACAAATAACATAATATATTATTACAAATATTATACAAAACACATATATATACACATATATATATATATACAATAATAATATATAAAATATAATTTAAAACTGTTAAAGCGTCACTGAAAACAGTGAACAAAACAAGATAAAATAAAAACAGGTTTAATAGTGACAGTCTTGACTGTCACTGAAAATTTGTCGCAGAAACTCCATATACAAAACCGCTGCTGTCACAGAAAACGTCGCAAAAGCCACTGTGTAATAAAACCCACTGCTGCTGCATTGGTGACAGTTAATCAACTGTCACCGAAAACTGTCGCCACTGCTGCTAAGATCCCGCCCGCAGCATTAATGACAAAACTGTCATTAATGCACAGTGGGCTACAGCGGCTGCTGCTGATCCGCCTATTTAGCGACAGTTTCACTGTCACAAACCCACTGTCACTAAAACACAGAAATATATAAAAATATATATATATATATATAAATATATATATGCAATAATAATCACAATAAATATATATAAATAAATAATTATATACTTATATATATATGCACATATAAACTTATAATTAAATACCAATAGTTACAACACATGCACATATTAATGTTCATATTTTACATGGCTAGAAGCACACCTAAAATATATACATTAATATACAAATAATTACATAATAATTATAAATAATATAATTACACAATTAAACACATAAATATATTTTATAAAACATTTATGTATAATTTATACTATTAACATAAGTACATATATAATTACATGCAAGAAAGCTACATATTATATTTGTACATCATATTAGCACACACAAAAATATATAGATCTATGCTACAATAATTACTATAATAAATACACAAAATAAATATATAATATCTATATATATTTACTAATTATAATTGAAGAATTTAAACCATACATAATTAGATCTATTCAAAAATCCACACAATTGGAGAGTATCACACCGTATCCCACTAGATCTAGGATACTTATGTGACACGAGTCCAACACACAACCAATTGCACCCCGAAGGATACAAACAAATCACAAATAATATTTATGAATAAATCAAAGTGTCAAAAGTAGATCTATGTGTCCGTGTCAAAATACGACATGTTCAAAGTCCCGTGTCGGAGAAAAAACCCCCAAAATGACACGTATCACCAAATAGTTAGGATACGAACCACATGTACCAAATTATGGACACGACACTAGCCCCAAACACATAAGCTCATGTCCAATTGATCTATAGGATCAATTGATACACACAAAAAAATGTAAATTCGGAATTCCAACAAAATTAACACAAAAAGCACCATAACTTTCTCCATGGGTCTCCTATGAACACAAAACAAAGTCCTATGGGTAGTACATACATATAGGTTGATTTTACATGATTAAATCTCAGATTTAGAAGCTATTTAAATGGGAAAATCTGAATTATACCTATTGGGAGATGGATTCCCAATGAAACCTCCAATTGAGAAGAACTTGCTTCCAAATTGTAGATCCTTGCTCCTCTTTGTAGATCCTTGCTTCCTTCTTCTAGATCCTTGCTTCCTCATTCTCTAATGGTGAATTGGGAAGAATTTGGAATGAATTTGGTTGGGAATTGGAATGGGAATGGAGGGAATTTGGGAGTGGGAAATTCTAGATCTAGATTTGGAATGAGAATGAGAGGAGAGAGAAATTTCTCCCCCTCTAATATAGGCCGGCCATGCCCCCTTCCCCAATCAATTGTAAAATGTCCAATGTACCCCTTGGGGCCCCTCATGAAGAAATAATTAAGGAAGGAAGCTTCTAGTCTAATCACTTAATTAATTTAATCCATCTCCTTAACTATGGGCTTTCTAAATTGGCCAAATCTAACTATTTAATTCATGTTGGTCCATGGGTCCAAACTACACTAGTTGGGTCCACTAAAATAAGTCCAAAATAATTAAATAACATCCAACAAAAATTAAATAATACAACAAAAATTATTTACCATGCACAATATTTATTTAAATAGGAAATTACTAAAATACCCTTTTTCCTAAAATGTGGTAATGACAGCTCAGTAGATAGGTTATTATTCTGAATTTATCTCCAAATTTTGATATTATTATTTCTTATTTTATTAGATGACTTAATGGATATTATTTTGTCTCATGAGTTATATTTGACTCTTTAGTTCTTTATATCATATTCGTGCGATTGTTCCATCTTATATATATACGATTTAGTATTTATACTTCATTAATTATTTTCAAAATATAATTGAAAGAACTTATTCATAATATAACCAAGATTTTTACTATTCTTTTAGTTTTTATTAGTTTACTTTAATGGTTAAATTATTCTGGTTCCAAAATGACCAAAAATTTGTTTTTAAAATACCCAAAATCTCTGATACAGGATACGTTCTGCTAAACGAGGTAACTTTATCATATACAAGTTACACCGAAAGGCGTGTATCATCAATGCGGACGTGTGGGCTTTCGTAAAACTTGATTTGGACGTGTGTGCATGCCAAAATCAACGAGTATCCGTCAAAAAGTACCGAATCTGCCTATTCTGACACCTCGCCATAACTTCGTGTATACTCGTCGATTCGTAAAGAAACTTATGCCATTAGATTCACAGCATTATACTGGTCCTGCGATCTAAGTTTGGTTCGAATCTGAGAATGTTGACGAAATAACGTTTCGTGGGTCCCACGGTTCCACATAACGGACTATTTCGTGACCGATTTATCAGAATCCATTTATGGATGTTCTGTTGGGTTTGTATCATCGTTATGGTCTCGTAGATACTAAGTTTGATGAATTTAGAGAACTTTATCTTTGTCACGTTTTCGATTAAGAAGTGGACCACATGTGGACCCTATTTTGACCCAAAATTGTCAATTTTGTCATGTGTCCAAATTGGACTTATGTGTAGTCAATCCTAACTATTTCAAGTATTCTGAGAACATTAGTAATGTTTGTTTCAGCATCCGAAGGTGTACGTGCATATTCCACTTTTTCAGGAGTAGTTGACGGAGTTCAGAACTCAGACAAATATACCATGCCAAACTTGCAGTAAATCCTGTTATATTATCTGCTTGTGTTTCTTTTTGTTTATATATATTCTTATGATGTGCCTGTTCAACCTAGGACTGTAAACACCCTATTTTTCAGAATAAGTTTAATATAATTTTTCCCGAATTTTCGGTATTTTTCTGGATGAAGAACCAAGATAATTATGATCAAAGGATTTTTAAATACAGTTTATTGATATTAAAATATTATGGAAATAATATTTTATGGTGTAAAATGGAAAACCGGACATAGGGTATTTTTCTGTGAATTTATTGGACTCCGGAAACACGTTTAAAGCCCTAAAAACTATTGGATTTATAAACCGAACCAAACCCAAACTAAACCCAAACCAACCCTAAACCTAATCAGCATATTGGGTCGGGTCGGGTCGGGTCGGATCCGAGCCAAACCCGACCCGGACCCGAAACCCAAATTGAACCCTAACCACCGGAGATACTGTAGCGGCTATAAAAGCCCTCGTAAAGCATGTCCAGCCACCGATAACTCATCGCGCCGTCACCTCCCTCCGACTACTTCGTCTGAACCCTAAGCCCTCCGCCTCTCGACGACTCTGCCATCACCCCAGCGACCCGCCGTCACGACCCGAGCACTCCGCTCGACTCCGCCGCCGTTCCCCTAGATCCCACCACCTCGCCGCTGCCGCTAGGCCGCCCTCGGTCAGACCCGTCGTCGACCCAGCCCCGATCCACCCGAGTCGACCCAGCCCCGCTCCAACCGAGTCCACCCAGCCGCTCGTCCCGACGACGAGTCTCCGGCCCGCGTGAACCGCTCCGGCCAATTGTGCAGAGCCGCCGCCCTAGCTGACCTCGCCGACCCCGAGCCCGACTCCCTCCGGCGAAGCCCCCGCCGCTGTCTCGATCAGGACCCTAGCCGGGACTCACGACGGACACACGGACACAGGAACTTTCGACCAGGACACGAACCGTACCCTCGGACACGTGAGATTCAGACTTCTCCGAGCCCAGTACAGGTAACGTTTTCTCTCACATCGTAACTCCGTTTTCGATTCCGTCAGTTGTAACTCGTAGACTGTGTAACCCTCTCGGTGCCCGTGCAACCCGCTCGATGCATCGCGTCCTGTGGTGATCGCAAACTGCGATCCAAAAACAGGAAAAACAATACCATGTTTCACCCCGGAACTGAGTGCGCCCCGCCAAATGGGATGACTTGGTCGCACGCGGTCTTTACCGAAACATGCGCGAAGTTGATACGGACGTGTGAGATTTCACAGAAGCTGATTTGGATGTGCGTGCACACCGGAATCAACGCGTATCCGCCGACAACGCCCCGTATCCGTCCATTCTGGAACACGCTGTAACTTTGTGCACACATATCGGATTAAGACGAAACTTGTGCCATCGAACTCGTAGCAATACGCTGGTCTGTGACCCAAGTTTGGTTCGATTCTGAGAACGTTGACAGAATCGCGTATCGTGGGCCCCACAGGCTCCACTGGACTGGCGATTTTGTGATCGGCTCATCGGAAACTAATTCTGGAAGTTTCGTTGGGTTCGTATCCTCGTTCCTGACTTGTAGACACTGAGTTTGAGGAATTTGGAGACCTTTGACCCTGACACGCTTTTCGGAGCAAAGTGGCTCACATATGGATCCCGCTTTGGCCCAAAAATGTCATTTTTGCCCTTGTGTCCAAATTGGACGTAAGGACAGGCATTTCTAGCTATTTAATACCTTCTGAGACTGTTGGTTATGTTTATTACAGCTTTTGGAGGAGTACCCACAGGATCCACTGATATAGGGACGACTGTTGGTATTCGGACACCAAGCAAGTGTATCTTGCCAAACTCTGCAGTATTGTTACATATTTTTTTTGCTTCATTTACTTTGCCGTGCATGCGTAACCTAGGACCGTTTGACGTACTTAGCGTCCGATTATTAGTCGGGTGCCAACACCGTACGCGGTGTTGTGTATTGTCATCTAGCGATGGACATTCGTGACACTTTATCTTCTCGTACTTGTCTTACCAAGTACACTTTGACCCAGGACACTTGACACTGTTCATGAGACAGAATCTTCCCGAGATATTCGTGGTGATTCTGTATAGAATACAGGACTTGACAGAGATATTATATTCCTAGATATTTATGACTTGTTGCATTAGTTATGATCCCGCTTGACATGGACATGAGACGTTATGGTCATGATATGCGTGGTTACATTGGGTGGGGAGAGACACACAGGCTACAGGCTGATCATATATATATAACCCCTATTATTGTGAGGCACAAGACTCTAAGCCCAAGCTTGGCCCATTACTCATTATTACTGCTGCTACCGGCTCCCCGACACAGAGCTTGTAGTGGCTTCAGCCTGAGTTCAAGTGATGCTCTCACCTTGCATATCACTTAGCTGGTTATTTAGTATTCCCTTATTGTTCCATCTATTACTGGAGAGACCCACAGGCAACAAGTTGACTATATTATGCCGGCTACTCAGTCTCCCGCTGAGCTAGACCACCTCATGATATCACTGCTACCGGCTCCCCTACACAGAGCTTGTAGTTGTTTCAGCCTGAGTACTATTGATGCTCTCTCTCTCTTACATTTCACACAGATGGTTACATACTTACCCTATTTATTTCATTATTTGCTGCACTGCATTTATTTTGGCATGAGCTTTCTTGTACCTTGCTATGTCCCCTGAGGACCTGGATCCGGATTATGTCCCCAGGATTTGCAGACGAGATCTATCCCGAGGTATACGGGACCGCAGCAGGAACTGATAGAGGAGCTGATACAGGAGCTGTACCGACACCCGAGGAGGAGGTGTTAGCTGAAGACTTTTCCTGAGCATCCATGTTTCATGCTCAGTATTAACTTTATTCAGTCATTTATATTCTGGTCTGTTGAACCATTGTATTAGATTTTATCGGGTTGTTCCCCGAAGCACTTTGGTGAGACTGGTTGATGATTTACATTCCTTATATTTCTGTGGATCATATTTTATCTTGTGTGGATGAGATTAGTTGTGCCATGTTTTTGTAGACTTGATTTTACAGCTTAAGTATGCCCTGATGGATCCATTAAATTGGGTTTGTCCATCGGTGTGTGCTGCTGGCCATTGCCACGTGTCTAGTCCCTCGGTATTTTGGGACGGGGGCGTGACATGGTTTTTGTGGTGGCCTATACAGGTCTACGACAAAATTGTTCAGTTTCAACTTAGGGACTGAGCAAGCCTGCCCTAAGGATAGAATAAGTTCTAGTATCTCATCCATTGTTTGAACCATTTTTGAACTCTATATCAAACTCGAATTGTTACTTGATTTGCATCCTGTATTGATTCCTCTGAGCGTTCTTATAGTTTATCTTTTGGTTGCAGAGTAATGGATCCCAGGAACGGAGACGAGATTCTATTGGATACGCCATACGACGCTGTGGTTACTTATATAGACGGAGTGACCCCAGGGAATGGAGGACAAACATCGCAGAGCGATCAAACCAGTCAGCCTAATCCAAGGTTCTGGCGAGATAACATCCCACCTCCACCACAGTTCACTCCACAGATGCTAGTTTTCCCGCCAGGGCAAGCCATGGACGGACAACAGATGTTCCAGATGATGTATGCCATGATGCAAGCCCAGCAATAGATTCAGCAAGAGGCACATCGTCAGGAGGCAGAATATCTGCAAACTAGCCTGGTATCCGCATTGGAGCAGGCAAATCCACAAGCGAGGCGATCAGCGACGGGATCTATCACCGATTTTCGTCAGCTCAAACCTCGTACATTCTCTGGTAAAGAGGGGCCAACAGAAGTTCATGAATGGCTCACGAACATACAGCACCAGTTGGAAGCAGCTGAACTTCTAAGGGAGAAGTGGATGACTACAGTCAGAATGCAGTTAACTGAAAATGCATATCACTGGTGGTTAGCAGAAGAGAGGAGGCTCGGACAGGACCGAGTCACTTGGGAAGAGTTCTCCAGACTCTTCCGAGAGATGTATATTCCTGCAGTTGCACGGTCGGAGCTCAGAGACAAGTTCAACCACCTTATCTAAGGCAATGACAGTGGAAGAATACAACGCAGAATTTATTCGCCTAAGTCGCTTCGCCCCAACCTTGATTTCGACAGAGGAAGAGAAAGCTGAGAAGTTCTTTGACGGATTGAAATTCGAGCTCCAGAGATTGATTGGATCGGTCGCACTACATCATATACCGACGTCCTCGCAGCAGCACGACGCATAGAGCACGTCACTAGAAGGGAGTCAAATCTGAAGAGGCCTATCACATCAGCACCATCCAGGACACCACATGGGGATTCAGCAAAACGATCCCAGAGGAGTATGCCAGAGAGGACAGCACACAGGGCCATATCTCTCCCTACTTGTCACCACTGCGGCAAGGTAGGTCACATTGAGAGAGAATGCAGACGCAAGTTAGGACTATGCCTGGCTTGCGGATCCAACCAGCATTCAACCAGAGACTGCACCGAGCGCAGAGAAGGAGCACCGAGACTAGCTTTACCTACACTACGACCAACTTATCCAGCAGTAGGAGCACCGTAGACAGGAGCTAGAGGAGTCAGACCACCAGCTCCAAGAGGAAATCAGCAGAGACCACCACTGGCACCACAAGTAGCTCTATTTCAGCAGGCTCAACAGCAGAGAGGCCAAGCTCAGGGATGAGGACAGGCATTTATATTGGCTGTTGAGGAGGAAGCTACTACAGGCGAGGTTATTGTAGGTACTATTTTAGTAGCTTCATTACCAGCTGTAGCTTTATTTGATTCTGGAGAATCGCATTCATTTATAGCAGCTAGCTTTGTAGCCACCCATAGAGTAGCTACCGCACCCCTTCCGAAGATTAAGAGAATCCTTACGGGAGGTAGAATTATTCCGGTTAGTGACGTCTGTAGATCATGTTCTGTAGTATTCTGTGGAAGAGAAATGCGAGCTCAATTTCTGATATTTTTTATGCCGGATTATGATGTTGTACTTGGTATGGACTGGTTAAGTCAGTACCATGCGACTCTTGATTGCCGACTTGGGCGGGTTATATTTAGACCGCCTGGACATCCAAAATTTGAGTTTCTTTGAGGAGCAGTAGAGCAAGGAGTTCAGCCTACTCTTAGGGTACTATTTGTAGAAGGGAAGACAGATTACCCAAGAGTCATATCAAAATTTGTGGATGTATTTTCTGATGATCTTCCAGATTTACCGCCTGATCGGGAAATAGAATTCACTATAGACTTAACTCCAGGAGTAGAGCCTATCACTTCATCAGTATATCGGCTAGCACCTAAGGAGTTAGTGGAGTTGAAGGAACAAGTTGATGATCTTTTGGAGAAGGGTTTCATTCGGCCCAGTGTTTCACCTTGGGGAGCACCCATATTATTTGTGCCGAAGAAGGATGGAACAGTACGGTTGTGCATTGACTACAGGGCACTAAATGCTGTGACCATCAAGAACAGGTATCCCTTACCATGCATTGATGATCTATTCGATCAATTGAGTGGTGCTAGGGTATTCTCGAAGATTAACCTTAGATCCGGCTATCATCAGATCAAAGTAAGGAAGGAAGACATACCGAAGACAGCTTTCAGGACCAAGTATAGACATTATGAGTTCTTGGTAATGCCGTTTTGTTTATCCAATGCGCCAGCAGTGTTTATGAGTTTGATGAACAGAGTATTTCATCAGTTCTTGGATAAATTTGTGGTTGTGTTCATTGACGACATTCTAATATATTCCAAGAGCCATGAAGAGCACGAGGAGTATCTCAGAATTGTGCTAGAGACCTTGAGACATGAGAAGCTATATGCCAAACTCAGTAAGTGTGAGTTTTGTATGGATAAAGTGCCTTTCTTGGGACATATCATCTCAGAAGAAGGACTTTCAGTTGATCTAGAGAAAGTTGCGGCAATAGAGACTTGGCCTACACCCACATCAGTTGCAGAGGTGAGAAGTTTTCTCGGACTCGCGGGATATTACCGAAGGTTTGTAAAAAATTTTTTAAGGATTGCAGAACCGATGACGAAGCTGACACATAAAGATCAGGAGTTTATATGGATAGAAGACTCCTAGAAGGCCTTCGAAGAATTGAAGAGAAGATTAACAACAGCACCTGTCTTGACTCTTCCTTCAGGATCAGGAGGTTTTGTTGTTTACAGTGATGCATCAGGTAGTGGACTAGGATGTGTTTTGATGCAACATGGCAAAGTTATTGCTTATGCATCGAGACAGTTGAAGGTCCACGAGAAGAACTACCCAACACACGATCTGGAGTTAGCAGCAGTTATATTTGCATTGAAAATTTGGAGGCACTACCTTTATGGGGAGAAGGTAGACATCTTTACAGATCACAAGAGTCTGAAGTATGTATATACTCAGAAGGAGCTTAACATGAGGCAGAGACGTTGGCTGGAATTGATGGTAGATTTTGACATAGATCTGCAGTATCATCCGGGAAAGACGACTGTCGTAGCAGACGCACTCAACAGGAAGCCTACGACTTATTTCTTGATGATGCAGCCCGAGTTATTGAGAGATCTATAGGAGCTTCAGATAGAAGTTATTTTACCAGGACATATTGGCTTGCTAGCTAATCTTGAAGTTAAGTCATCACTCGTAGAGAAGATTAAAGAGGCATTGCCCACCGATGCTAGATTTCGAAGACTGAAGGAGAGGACGGAAGCATGCATGCAGACAGGACTTCGCATACACGAAGACGGGACATTAAGGTTTAGAAATCGCCTGTATGTTCCAAATGGAGAATTAAGACAGGAGTTAATGGCCGAAGCACATAGCTCTATGTACTCTGTTCACCCAGGAGGAACCAAGATGTACCGAGACTTGAGACAGTATTACTGGTGGCATGGAATAAAAAGAGAGATTGTAAGATTTGTGGCCAAATGCTTAGTCTGCCAGCAAGTAAAGGCCGAGCATCAGAGGACTGCAGGTATGTTACAGCCGCTTCCTATACCAGAATGAAAATGGGAACATATCACGATGGATTTTGTCATAGGATTTCCAAGAAGCCCCAGCGGAAGAGATGCAGTATGGGTTATCGTGGATAGACTCACTAAATCGGCACACTTCTTGCCATTTAGAGTTGGACAGTCCACAGAGGTACTAGCCGACATGTATATGCGACAAATCATCAGATTACATGGAATGTCGGTTAGTATTATATCGGATCGAGATTCGAGATTTACATCTCATTTCTGGCGAAGCATGCAAGAGAGTCTAGGCACTAGACTCAAATTCAGCACAGCTTACCATCCACATACAGATGGTCAGTCAGAGCGCACCATTCAGATCTTGGAGGATATGTTGCGATCGTGTATGCTAGACTTTGGAGGATCTTGGGAAGATCATTTGCACTTGGTGGAGTTCTCCTACAACAACAGTTATCAGGCCAGTATTCAGATGGCACCATTCGAGGCATTATACGGAAGGAAGTACAGATCACCTATATGTTGGAGTGACGTTGGTGAACGTCAAATGCTGGGTCCAGAATTGGTAACGCAGACAGTGAAAAAGGTAAAACAGATTCAGAATCATCTTTGAGCAGCTCATGATAGACAGAAGCATTAGGCTGATACACACAGGCGTCCCCTAGAGTTCAAAGAAGGAGAGCACGTGTTCTTGAGGATTTTGCCCACTCGAGGTACTATTAGATTCGGGAGCAGAGGCAAGTTGAGCCCAAGGTTTATTGGGCCATTTGATATTCTAGAGCGCATTGGTGAGGTGGCTTATCATCTTGCATTACCACCATCCTTAGAGGGAGTACATGACGTATTCCAAGTCTCACAGCTGAGAAGGTACATGACCGACCCAAGTCACGTAGTCGATCATTCAGAGATCGCAGTGGGCCCTAGCTTGAGATATGAAGAACAACCAGTTGGCATCCTCGACGTCAGTGAGAAGATATTGCGGGGACAGACAATCAGACTGGTTCGTGTAGCTTGGAAACATCATTCTCCTGGCGAAACGACTTGGGAACGAGAAGATAGTATGCGCCAGCGTTATCCCCACTTATTCACGGAGGCAGTTATTACCTGAGCAACCTTGTAATTTTCATAGTTCTTCCTTTAGTAGCTTATTCTTTGATTGCGAGGACGTAATCCTCTTATGGGGGGTAGATTGTAAACACCCTATTTTTCAGAATAAGTTTAATATAATTTTTCCCGGATTTTTGGTATTTTTTTGGATGAAGAACCAAGGTAATTATGATCAAAGGATTTTTAAATACAGTTTATTGATATTAAAATATTATATAAATAATATTTTATGGTGTAAAATAGAAAATTGGACATAGGGTATTTTTCTGTGAATTTATTAGACTCCGGAAACGCGTTTAAAGCCCTAAAAACTATTGGATTTATAAACCGAACCAAACCAAAACTAAACCCAAACCAACCCTGAACCTAATCAGCATATTGGGTTGGGTCGGGTCGGATCCGAGCCAAACCCGACCCGGACCCGAAACCCAAATTGAACCCTAACCACCGAAGATACTGTAGCGCTATAAAAGCCCTCGTAAAGCGTGCCCAGCCGTCGACAACTCACCGTGCCGTCACCTCCCTCCGATTACTTCATCTGAACCCTAAGCCCTCCGCCTCTCGACGACTCCGCCATCACCCCAGCGACCCGCCGTCACGACCCGAGCACTCCGCTCGACTCCACCGCCGTTCCCCCAGATCCCACCACCTCGCCGCTGCCGCTAGGCCGCCCTCGGTTAGACCCGTCGTCGACCCAGCCCCGATCCACCAGAGTCGACCCAGCCCCGCTCCAACCGAGTCCACCCAGCCGCTCGTCCCGACGCAGAGTCTCCGGCCCGCGTGAACCGCTCCGGCCAACTGTGCAGAGCCGCCGCCCTCGCCGACCTCGCCGACCCCGCCAACCCCGAGCCCGACTCCCTTCGGCGAAGCCGCCGCCGCTGTCTCGATCAGGACCCTAGCCGGGACCCACGGCAGACACGCGGACACAGGAACTTTCGACCAGGACACGAACCGTACCCTCGGACACGTGAGATTCAGACTTCTCCGAACCCAGTACAGGTAACGTTTTCTCTCACATCGTAACTCCATTTTCGATTCCGTCAGTTGCAACTCGTAGACTGTGTAACCCTCTCGGTGCCCGTGCAACCTGCTCGATGCATCGCGTCCTGTGGTGATCGTAAACCGCGATCCAAAAACAGGAAAAATAATACCATGTTTTACCCCGGAACTGAGTGCGCCCCGCCAAATGGGATGACTTGGTCGCACGCGGTCTTTATCGAAACATGCGCGAAGTTGATACGGACGTGTGGGATTTCGCAGAAGCTGATTTGGATGTGCGTGCACACCGGAATCAACGCGTATCCGCCGACAACGCCTCGTATCCGTCCATTCTGGAACACGCTGTAACTTTGTGTACACACGTCGGATCGAGACAAAACTTGTGCCATCAGACTCGTAGCAATACGCTGGTCCTGTGACCCAAGTTTGGTCCGATTCTGAGAACGTTGACAGAATCGCGTATCGTGGGCCGCACATGCTCCACTGGACTGGCGATTTTATGATCGGCTCATCGGAAATCAATTTTGGAAGTTCCGTTGGGTTCGTATCCTCGTTCCTGACTTGTAGACACTGAGTTTGAGGAATTTGGAGACCTTTGACCCTGACACACTTTTCGGAGCAAAGTGGCCCACATATGGATCCCGCTTTGGCCCGAAAATATCATTTTTGCCCTTGTGTCCAAATTGGATGTAAGGACAGGCGTTTCTAGCTATTTGATACCTTCTGAGACTATTGGTGATATTTATTACAGCTTTTGGAGGAGTATCCACAGGATCCACTGATACAGGGACGATTGTGGGTATTCGGACACCAGGCAAGTATACCTTGTCAAACTCTGCAGTATTGATACATATTTTTTTTGCTTCATTTACTTTGCCGTGCATGCTTAACCTAGGACCGTTTGACGTACTTAGGGTCCGATTATTAGTCGGGTGCCAACACCGTACGCGGTATTGTGTATTATCATATAGCGATTGACATTCGTGACACTTTATCTTCTCGTACTTGTCTTACCAAGTACACTTTGACCTAGGACACTTGACACTGTTCATGAGACAGAATCTTCCCGAAATATTCGTGGTGATTCTGTATAGGATATAGGACTTGACAGAGATATTATATTTCTAGATATTTATGACTTGTTGTATTAGTTATGATCCCGCTTGACATGGACATGAGACATTATGGTCATGATATGCGTGGTTACATTGGGTGGGGAGACACACACAGGCTATAGGCTGATCATATATATATAACCCCTATTATTGTGAGGCACAAGACTCTAAGCCCGAGCTTGGCCCATTACTCATTATTACTGCTGCTACCGGCTCTCCGACACAGAGCTTGTAGTGGCTTCAGCCTGAGTTCTAGTGATGCTCTCATCTTGCATATCACTTAGCTGGTTATTTAGTATTCCCTTATTGTTCCATCTATTGCTGGAGAGACCCACAGGCTACAGGTTGACTATATTATGTCGGCTACTCAGTCTCCCACTGAGCTAGACCACCTCATGATATCACTGCTACCGGCTCCCCTACACAGAGCTTGTAGTTGTTTCAGCCTGAGTACTATTGATGCTCTCTCTCTTGTATTTTACACTGATGGTTACATACTTACCCTATTTATTTTATTATTTGCTGCACTGGATTTAGTTTGGCATTAGCTTTCTTGTACCTTGCTATGTCCCCTGAGGACCTGGATCCGGATTATGTTCCCAGGATTTGCAGACGAGATCTATCCCGAGGTATACGGGACCGCAGCAGGAGCTGATAGAGGAGCTGATACAGGAGCTGTACCGACACCCGAGGACGAGGTGTTAGTTGAAGACTTTTCCTGAGCATCCATGTTTCATGCTCAGTATTTACTTTATTCAGTCATTTATATTCTGGTCTGTTGAACCATTATATTAGATTTTATCGGGTTGTTCCCCGAAGCGCTTTGTTGAGACTGGTTGATGATTTACATTCCTTATATTTCTGTAGATCATATTTTATCTTATGTGGATGAGATTAGTTGTGCCATGTTGTCGTAGACTTGATTTTATAGCTTAAGTACGCCCTGATGGATCCATTAAATTGGGTTTGTTTATCGGTGTGTGCTGCTGGCCATTGCCACGTGTCTAGTCCCTCGGTATTTTGGGACTGGGGTCTGACAAGGACCGTGAGATGTTGGTTAGCGTCCGAACAAGATTCGGGTGTCGACGTCGTACGCGGAGTCATGCAACGTCACTTGGAGAGTTGATTCCACGATCCTACTTTTGCGTGCTTGCTTTACCAAGTACGTCATACCATAGGACACTCGATACTATTTCATGTGATAGAATCTTTCCTGAGTTATTCATGGTGATTCTGTATAGGCTTAAAGGATTCATGACATGAGACTTGCATATTATATGGATATATTATAACTTGTTGTACTAGCTATAGGTCATGATCTTGCATGTTATGGACATGAGACGTCATGGACGTGAGACATGAGGTTACATTGGATGGGGAGAGACACACATGCTACAGACTGATTATTTATATATATACTAATGGAGGTGCCTTAGACTCTGTTTCTGATCTTTGGCACATATACTGGAGTCGTGATACTACTTGCTGCTATGGTCTGCCTGACACAAAGCCTATAGTGGTCTCAGCCTGAGTACTAGTGATGCTCTCATTTGAATTTTACTTAGCTGGTCACATAGCTTTCCCTGAGGATCTATTTATATTTACTAGCTGTATTTGATTTGGCTTGAGTGTTTATTGTACCTTGCTATGTCCCCTGAGGACCTAGATCTGGATTATGTCCTCTGGTGTCGACGAGGAGAGCTATCTCGAGGTTTACGGGACAGGTGCTACTATTGGAGACGTACATATTGCAGAGGACGAGGTTGTTCCTGAGGACTTCTCTTGAGCACACATTATTCTTACTATTCATTATTTATGCTTAGTGTTATTGGATATTTGATCTTATAGTGACTTCTAGATATTGTACTTGGAGTTATTTTCCTTTCCATTTTGATGACGGGTTGTTTCCCATGACATATTTAAATTGCTTGGTTGGATAAATTATTTTATATTATTGTGACTAGACTATCTCTTTGTGATTTTGATGCTTATTGTGGATGAGATTAGATATATAGACTGTGACAGGTATTTGTAGACCATTTTTATATGTATTGCAGCTTAAGTGCACTCTAACAGGTCCATTTAATTTGAAGGTTTTTTGCACTCGAGGAGCATTGACAATCACATCGAGCAAGAGTAGAGAGTGATCATATTCCAATCGACTGAGATGGTTCACTGACACCCTATGGATAAAGTTCAGGAAGGATTGATTAACCATAATCCGATCAAGGCGGGATTGTTGAGCATTATTTCAAGAGCGGGAGTTGGACTACGTGAAGTTGTTGCCTGAGAATGGAATGTGGATTAGGTTAGCTTCAAAGATGAATTGATTAAAATCAATCATCGATACCAGTTTTGCTGGGTTGCCTCCTAATTTTCATTTATAGAGGTGATTGTGTTGAAGTCTCCCCCGCCTATCCACATAATCTTGTTGTTTCTTTGTTCTACCTCCATGCATGATCGAAAGAATGAATTTATTTTTCATAGTCGGATGGCCAACCTCCATCGAGATGCTCTGGTTATTCTCAGCTAATAATTGGAAGAAGAAATCAATCCCAAAGAATACCCATATGTCTTTACCCTTGGAGAGGGCAGTGGCGTAGCCTAACTTGATCCTATAGAATTTGAGTTGATCTGGAGAGATCTTTGCTTCTATTACTACAAGAAGCGAGATATTGTGGAGTAGTTTGAGTTGCTTGAGATAATTCAAAGTGTCATACCCCACGATCCCCCTCGTATTCCAAATAAAAATGCAGGTCATGATAATATTTTTAAAGAAGTTTTCAAGGCTCTATCCGCAGATCTAAGAGACATCTTTGGAGTAGAGTTAATGTTGCTTTGCTTATCTTTGCTTTGCTTATTGTACTTTCTTTTGGTGTTGTGGGCAACTTTGGGGGAGGTAACGAGGGGTTTTTGAGTAATAGTCTATCATCCCTGCCAGTCGAAAGATTATAGAGAGCATCCCATATGGATACGCTCGAGAAGTTTGGAGGTTCAGGTGACATCTCCTTCTCTACCGATGTGTTACAGACTGTTGATTACTTGTCTCGACATGACTGGGCAATGTGCCGAGAATGAGTAATTTGTTCTACTGGGCTCTTCTTCGTTGCTGCTGCTCTTCGCATCTATTTTTACTCGGCATTTCTGTTAGAATTTGTGAAGACCTGAGGATTAGATAGAATAGTAGTTGGATGTTGCAGAGGGATTTTATCTTTATTATCATGTGGTAATACCTATGTTTGTCAGAGGGACTTAGATACGAGAGAATTTATTGTTGTCTCTGTATATTTTGGATGTTGTTGGTAATAGTGGAGGACACTCTCGGTTGGGGATGGACTCTGTTTCGTGGGAGGTGGATGTTATATGGGTAATGCACTCTGCTCTGAGGGGGACTTTCTCACTTAGATTAGTCTTCTTCATTTCTGATAGGGTGGGTTCTGTTTCTCAGGAGGTGGGTGCACTATGGGTGTTGTATTATGCTCCGGATGCCCCTTTCTTACTTAGATGAATCTCCTTCGTCCTGGTTGCTGAATGCTTCTCTACGCTACGGTGAGGTATTTTCAATACTACTAGAGTATCTTAGGGTTTATCTTATTCCTTTCCTTTTCGTTGTTGCTCTTCTTTACCATTTTCTTTTTCTACGACGATGTATTGCTTGCATGACACTACGACATGACCTTGATGACGGCATAAGGAGGAATAAACTGGGTGATTCTTGTATTCTACGGTCTGCCACACATTGTCCACCTATGGTAGCAGGATTATGATGCAGTCTGGAAGAGGTTTTCTAACATCCACCTCTATGAAAACTCTTGCTCAACTAGGGCGAGTAAGGATCTCTGTTGCATGGTCTAATTTGAGGGGAGTGCCAACGCTTGTAGCTAGCTAGAATAGGGCGACTTTGTCAAATAAGGAGGGAAGAGCTAGAAATGATACCCAGATCGCTGCTATAGGTCTCTCGCAGGATGGTGCGAAGTCTGATATCCATTTGTACACACGCATTGGGGCACCAGTGATGGTCCAAAGATTCTTGGATCTGAGCCTAAGAAAGTCTTCTTCGGATCTAGGTCGAATCAATAAATGCTTGCCATCGAAAACTCCTACCTCTACTGTGCCACAAAATTTAAATTATTCTCGGGCTTCTGAATGATATCTACTGAGGGTCTGTTGGAGAGAATTTGCCGATTAACGCGAGATGGAATGGCGCTACCAAGGTGTCGACTTCCGAAGCCAAAAAAGTTATAAAAGGGAAGCCTTGAAAAACACCAACAACTTTTGGAGGGAAAGCATCTATTGAGGAGGAGAAAGGGGAGATGGGGGAAGAGTGGAACTCGAGGATAGAACCAGTCAGAGCGGGGTGCCGAACATCATCTGCGAAGGAGTCGGACATCAGAGCAAGCTCAGATCCAGACGAAGGGGGAGGGTTGCAGGGAAGAGGTGGCGAAGAAATTGTGGGGATGGAGAAAAAGAGGGTAGAGAAGGATAGGGAGGGAAGGAAAAGAAAAGGGAGAGGCCTAGGGGACCAACCAGAAGATTGCCGGGAGACGGCAATCATATATTGGGTTCTCCCCCAAAATTGCCCAAGCGGCAGGTGCGAAAGGGAATAATATATATATATATATATATATATATATATATATATATATATATATATATATATATATATATATATATATATATATATATATATAAACTAATTTTAATATTATATATTATAGATATAGTTTAATAATTTAATGAGTTACTAGTAGAAAGTATTTATATACTTGTAACTTTAGTGTATATTATCATAAAATATAGGTATATCTAAAAAATATACTTTATTCAAAATTTATGTTACTCAAAATAAGATATTTATATATACCTATACTTTAGTTCAGATATAGCTATATGCATATGTAGGACTCACTAAATGGTTTTGCAATTACTTCTTTTGTCAAGGGGGTAAGAGGAAATAAGTTACCTATTTAAAATAAAAGAAGAATTAATGCTATTATTCTCCTTATTATTTATTTGAAAAAAATAAAAGAAGCAGTAACAACAGGTTATGCATTACTTTATCTTACTTTCTTCTTCTTCTTCTTCTTCAGTATTTTATTTTCTTCTTCTTCTTCTTCTTCTTCTTCTTCTTCTTCTTTATTTTGACATAGAGAGAGAGAGAGAGAAGGAGAGTGATGCATGGTAGACGATGGACGGAGTAGCATAGAGGGCTGTAGTTAGCATGTGGTTGGTTAGGACTGCTTTATCATGAGTGCACATAGAGTTTGGCATCACGAGTCGGCAGTTTGTGAAATAGGAAGGCCAAGGGACAAGACTTGGCATGGTCGGTTTGCAGCTTTCGGCTGTCAGAGATACGAGAGGGTCTGGAAGGAGACGGAGTATATAGGAAGAGAGAGATACATGGGTGCTATTATATAAATGGATAGTGGAAATTAAGATGGTAGAGAGAGATAAGGTGTTTTGATATGGATGAGAGAGAGAGAGAGAGAGAGAGAGAGAGGTGATATGGGCTTCTTATATAAGTTTTTTCAAAGGATATAAGTTTGTTGGCATTTAGAACCAAGGAATAATGGTGTCATGCTAATTATTGTAGCAAGTTAATATGTATAAAATAATATATATATATATATATATATATATATATATATATATATATATATATATATATATTATGTAAAAATAATAGATACACAAATCAATAAGATTGATGAAGTCACAATTAATGCAAAAACATCTAATTGGAAAGCAATAGTCACTTTTATAATCCTCTAAGCTACCAACAAATGAATTATACCATTTGATCCCTCTCTTATGTCAAAATTGGAATAAAATGCATCATGGTTGGTTTGACCATGAATCAATTGATTCTTTAGAACTTCTTGTTATTTTATTTTATTCAGACATGGATTCAAGAAAATTAGTACATATAAATATATATATATATATATATATATATATATATACTAAATTATATATATATATATAGAAATATAATTAAAATATTATAATTAGTTTTAATAACATAAAAAACACGTATAAAATCCTAAACGTTCATGTTCCATTTCTAGATATGTGATTTCTTGAGCATATATTGTGTACCCAAGAGAAATTTTTTTTATTTATTTTTATTGCTACTTCTGTGCATTGCACTTGGTCATAAGACAACTATTATCCATTACATTACCGCTTGCCTCAGTTTATTCTCTCATCTACTTGTAGAAAAACTTTTAATACTTATCACCTTGACACGTATCTTTTTCACATACATATGGACAAGTACACACCGCATAATTTTTTAAGTGACACATCTGCCCTTGTTGGCGTATTCAAAAGTTTTAAACACTTTGGAGTTTTGTTAATTTTAACATAAAATTACTTTGGTGCCAAATATTATATTTCTTTTTATGAAAAAAATTATATTAAGTAGAGGGCTGACTAACATATTTATGTATTTCTATGTAGTGTGTTTATCTCGATCATTAGGCCTAGAGTAATATTTAGGTTTCTTAATTTATCCTTTAATGGTATTTCACTACTACTCTTCAAATTTTCCATAATGGTTAACAAAATTTTAAGCAAGGAATAACGAAAAAAAAAATTCTTTACCAACAATGAAATAATTTATTCATGTTTGAGTAATTGGAAAGTGTTAATTATATAATTAGTAGTTTTAAAAAAAATGTACGTTGCCCTTGTTCGCTACTTCTTTTGTTCCTCATTTTACTGAATTAATTACCTTCCTTGTTTCCTCCGCCCTCTGAACTAACTCCATTCTCTCTCTCTCTCTCTCTCTCTCTCTCTCTCTCTCTCTCTCTCTCTTCTCTCTCCCTCTCTCTCTCTATCTCTCTCTTATTAATTCCCTTTTCTTCCCTCTTCCTATACCTATCTATTACTTCCACTTTCCTCTCTCTCTCTCTCTCTCTCTCTCTCTCTCTCTCTCTCTCTTTCTTTCTATCTCTCTCTCTCAGTTGCCTTCAATAATGGTTGATTCCTTACCAATCTCATCAAGGAAGAGAATGAAAAAATCGAAGAAGAAAGCCTCTTCATCAACCACCCTGCTCTCTTGCCTCCCCTCTATTGATGATGTGGACAACTTCACATCCCTCCCTGAGCCTCTTCGCCTTCATATATTAACCTTGATCTCCTATAAGGCAGCGATCCGGTCTGGTGCTCTCTCTTCCCAATGGCGTAACCTTTGGAAGATTAGGTACTCTCATCATCACCCTTGTAAGCTCAACATCCACCAACCCAACTCACTACATGTTGCTCTAAGAATACTCAACTCCTACAAACCCAACATCCCTCTTAATTCCATCCATCTCTCCTATCATTGCAACTCAAATGATCATGGTGACTACCTCCATAGATTTGTTAAGTTAGCTTCCCAATATCATCTTGAAGATCTTAGTCTGGATCTAAGTGATACAACCCCTCATTTTTTTTTTCATTTGGGTTATCATCCGATTTCCCCCATCTAGTCCATCTCTTCCTTATTGGCTTCTTTCTGGCTAATAGTCCTTCCTACTTCAAGCAATTCACTAACCTTGAAGTCTTGAACCTTCATGCCATCAATATCAATGATTCTGCCTTGAGAAGGATTATTTCCTACTGCCCACTTATTAGAACTGTTGAAGTACGTTGTTGTCTAGACTTAAAAAAGGTGGTTATTCGGGCTCTACGAACAGGGTTAAATAAATTATCAAATGTCGTAGTAGTTGGATGTGATAACGTAGAAGAAGTGAACGTGGGCGCGAATATTCATTTGAAGAAGTTTCATTATTATGGAAAGATTTTGAATGAGTACTGCTTGGAGAACCTGTTGTTGCTGGAGGATGTGTACATGAGTTTCCAAAGAAAGGGAGATAACATCTTTAGTATCGGTCAGATGGAGAAGCTTGGATCTCTTCGTCTAGTGAGGATATTGACAATTTGCAGTCTTGCCTTTAAGGTATTATATCCTTCTACTTCTTCAAAAATCTATCCCTCCATATCTTTCTCCCCAAGCACAAAACATAGACACAACATAGACACAGAAACACGCATACTAGCATAAATGTACATACTAGCTTATGACACACTAATTTCAGAATTAGGTACTATACTTTTTGATATAGATAATAAGTGCTACATTCTGAAGCTAAACACAAAGATATCTACAATATGCATTTGGATTATAAGTTATCATATGATCTGCGTGATAGAAGTTTAAGTGAATTTTTTTTTATTGGTAAAATATAAATAACTACAATTACAATTGAAAGAATTATTTTTTTAAAATAATTAAAATAAATACATTATAATCAACAATTTTCTAAGAATTCAAAGCACATGTACATTGTAACTCGTCTATGAAGCAAAAGAATACATTCTTTTATCAAAATCTCAATTACATTTATTACTTAAACAGACTAATAAAACTATTCCTAATCAAATCTACATTTGAGGATGGGGCTGACTTAGATGAACGTCAAGAGAAATCACTATAGATTTCCTAGAAGTCATAACTATAACTTAAAAACGTAAACAAGAGAAAACCTATATGAGAGTTCTCCAAGCTTGGGGACAAAGCCACCTTTATGTAGTCGTGGAATTGGTAGATTGACAAGCAAAGACGAGCGTAATGTTGTCGTGGATATTAGAGCATGTATGAGTTACCTGGAACCTCAACTACCTATTTTTTCATACGTCAAGATTATCCTTATGGTTTATCCTCATACTTGTTAGTATACTTTGTGGTGATTTACACTTTACTTCCTAAATTGATTGAAAAATATTCAAAGATCAATTTAATTGACATATTTTAAAACAAAAAAAAATTAAGAAAGAAGATATAGTAACTGAGCTAAATTAGAAACTAAATTTTTTTGAGTTTTCGATTGCTATCAAATTAATTTTTCATCCATGCTACAAAAATATGAAGATAAAGCTTAAGTAAATAAAGGTAGACTAGTCCCAAAATTTATAGTAATAGATTCACACGTTGTCACTACCACTTTTCCAAATAAGGGCATTTGTGTAATTTCACTATTCTGAATATATATGTATGTAATTAATCTGCTGAGTTTTATAAAGTAATTATATGTTGTTAATAATATTTGGTTTTAGGTCAAGCCCTAGAACGCATTAGGACAAACCCTAATGACCAAACCCTAATTAGAAAAACCAATTCTAGTCAAACCCTAGAATTCTAATTTTAGGGTGGAACCTCAAACCCTAGAAGGCCTAAACCTGGGTTAATTAGGTTCTACATGACTGGACCTGGAGGTTTAACCTAAAACTATGCATGGAAACCCTAAACTAGCTTTAATATAAAAGGGAACCCTCTCTTCCTTCATGTAGAAAGGAGAAACCCTAGCCTCCATCAAGAGAAACCATCTCCCCACCCAATTTTCGAGATTTAACCCTAGGGCTTCCATCTTCCTCCTCCAAAGCAAGGAAAGCAAGGAACGTGGGTCAGGAAGCCTTGGAGAAGAAGAACCTCCATTGAAGAAGCCATCTCCCTAGGTAAAACTCTATTTTTATTTATTTTAATTCTGTTTTCAGATGTTAATGCCCATTAGGAACCCACCCTAAGGTTTAGAATTCGAATTTTAGGGATTCTACATGAAAACCTAGGAGATCTAGGGTTTTGGTGAATTTTTGGGTGTTCTCCCCAAATTTCTGGAACCCTAAACCTAGGGATTTCGTGTAGGCATGTTTACATCTCCTACATTTAGTTTTGATCTTGATTATTAGGGTTTTGATTGAGGGTTATGGGTTGGTATGTAAACTCATTTTCTGCACACCAAGTGTTTGGTGATATGGTTCTTAGGGATTGCCTATCTATGTGTTCTAATACTGCAGGTTAAATTTATATATATATATACTCACCCATATCTACATATGTATTGAATATATATATATATATATTGTGTGTTTTGGGGGCATTCATTGTACAGCAAGAATTTGAGGGAAACTGTGTACACAGTTGGGTTGTGTTCTGTGGTTGAGTGTAACTTAGTATCAGCATATTAACAGTGTGTGTGTCAGAGTGTCTTAGTGTATAGATTTCCTGTGTGTTAACTGTGAGCAGCACAGTTTGAAGGTTTGGAGTCGGGTTCATGTGCAGTATAGGAGATTGAATATCAGTGTGTATCAATATGTATCTGTGTGTGAATGCTGTGTTTCAGTGTGAGCATACCTATGTGAGTTTCAGTTCTGTTATGGGTGTTAGTTTCAGAAATATGCCTGTGTATCCAGATCTATATTCCTGTGTGTAGGTGTGAAGGCCGAGTGAGGTATTCTGAGGTTTGTGTAGTGTGTGTGCTCATGCACCAATGTGGTGTTGAAGTTACTGTATTCTGCAGACCTAGCACTTGAGTGCACAGGTTTTGGAGAGGGGGAAATTTGGTTATGTGAAGTGATGAGGGGAGTTGTGTGAATGTTAAGGAAGCTGTGAGGAGAGGTGCTCGACTTAGAGAGTGGCACTAATGTAGGGACAATATCAGTGAGATATCTGCAGTCCACATGTGTGGTTCACTACAGAATTGAAGTATCAGTAGGTATCATTAGATAGTATATGTATCTAGGTAATTCAGTGTGTATGTGTAAGGTTTTTGTTCAGAAATTGAACTGTGGTTCTGTGTGTTGAGGTGTAGTTAGGAGTATGTGGGTGAGGGATACTGTGTAGTGAGGGACTTGTGTATGGAACCTGAGTATCAGGAATTAGATCCTGATCAGTTTGGTGTGTGCATATGTGTATCAATAGGTTGAGGGTATTACCTAGGTGTTATGTTTCAGTCTAGCTGTGTATTATCAGTATCTAGGACCTTTGTGGGGGTGTACTCAGTAGATACCTGTGTCCAGTAGCCAGTGTGTTTTCTGTATGACTGTGTAGTATATCTGTGTGTTCTCAGTAAGGGGGGACAATTAGTGTGTGTGCAAGTGTCAGTATGGGTATGAGTGAACCTAAATCCCTGAGTATCAGTAGCAGTGTAGGATCTACCTGTGTGCAGCATATGTGTGTGAGTCTCTGTGTTAGTGGGTAGCAGTTCTTGAGAGTGTGTATGTGGGGTATTAGAGCAGGGGGAAAACTGTGTCAGTATGTGTGTCAGTATATCTGATTTGTGGGAGAGGGATCTCTGAGTTTAGAGAGTAGGGTGTTAGAACCTGTGTGAATTTCAGGGTGTCAATAGTAGGTGTGAAATTCAGTGTGTATCCTAGGATTTCAGAACCTGTGAAGTGGTGTGAGAGTGTAGCAGTGAGTAGCTGTGAAACATTACTTGTCTGTGAGTAGATGTGAGAACAATGTGTGTCTGTGTGTGTTCCTACCAGTGTAGTATGTACCAGTATCCAGAAATCTGTGAGAGTGAGATAGTGTCAATGTATTCCAGTACCAGCTTATGCCTAAACCTGTGTACATGTGTGAGTATCCCAAAACTTGACTGTGAGTGAGTGTCTCTATGATACTGACACTGTGTAGCAGTGTAGGGAAATAGGTATGTGTGTGAGTGATGGACTAGGGTGGATAAGGGGATCCTGTTGAACAGTTTGATAGGTGTGTTTAGGATTAGGATTATGTATCACTAAGTGAGTACCTATGGGTATAAAATCATTTGTATTTGGCATTGGTTAAATTGGTATCATGTATAGTAGGTGAGGTTAGATACCAAATAGGTAATTAGGTATTAAGTTACTAGTTAAGTTATTAACTAGTATAAGTTAGGTATCCTTAGTATGATATAGAATTTGACTAGTGGACCTAGTATTGACCAGTAAACCTTAGATATGACCTAGAAACCTCGTATTTAAATTGTTAAACATGTTATTCTTTTAATTCATTAATTAATATTGAATTTCCATATTAGGTCATTGTGATCCCATTTTGGACATCGATCCTCACACCTTGCTCAGGACCACAGGCGAGTACATTCTCTGACAGTTTTCATTGTTGATTACTTCTATAAATTGTAGTGTATTACATACTTGATTCCGACACTATGGATACACGGGTTAGCACCCTAGATCCCCATTATGAGGAGTCGTGATTGGAATCCATCGTGCTAGCTGGGGGATGGGGAATTATTAGTAGATTATGTGATCATATCCAAATCCTTTACATGCATCATAGCTCACCCCACTTCTCACGTTGGGTGCGGCCTGACCATCTTACATGCATCATAGCTGTTATATATGATTAACCTGACCACTACATGCATCATAGCTAACCATATGGTTAGCCTGACCTACAAGAATCATAGTTAATCATATATAACCAGCCTGATCAAGTCCCAAGCCGATCACATAATAAACTGATAATTCAAACACTTAGCTAGATGTCTATTTTATTCTGATTCACTTGTTCTAGCATTCACTATTTATTGTTCATTGCTAGATGCTCTATTGTCTATTTCATTTCTCCTGTACTTCTCATTTTCAGCATTTATTTCCATCTTGTATTTCTTACACTGTTTATAGATTTTGTCAATTTAATGAAACTGCTGTTAGTGCTTGTGCTTCGCTCCAATCCTGACTGGATAACATTTTTCAGAGGACCTGGAGAGCTTGTGTCCCACTCATTACGGCCGAGGATTAGAGGGTGATTTCACTCCAGAAACCCCAGAGGAGTTGCCTAGCCTAGAGGAGAATTTACCTGGCTGTTCTTAGATTATTTCTGCATTTATTGTTTTAGACTGAGACTGAGTTGTATTTTTATTTTGTGACTTTGTGAGGTCATCTAGACCAGGATTTGAGTTGGATTATTGTGGTTGGTTTTTATTAGAACTCTTTTCTATTCTCATCGTGCTATTATTTCTATTTAATTTGTGATTGAGTATATCATAGAACTGTGGATTATTTATCATTGCCCTCCGTACGAAGTTGAGACTATTGACAGGATATATTATATGTTGAGACCTAGACAGCGTTCTACCGCCGATGCTGCGGCATAGGCTGGACGTACCCACGACTCATGCCCAAATTCCGGGTGCGGGTCGTGACACATTTTTAGTGGTGGCCCATGCAGGTCCAGCTTCGTAAGTTGTGCGATGTCGTGGTAGTGCGACAACTTAGTTGTACTACTGCGAGCCTGTTTTAGGAAATAGGATTTAGGCCGAGGATATGCTCAATCACAATTAGGAAATTCTGATTCTTATGACATTACTCTTAATGATTTTCCTTTAGAAATTTACTGTCCTTCCTTGATGATATCGTATCTATTGCTTTAATTGATTCTTTCGATCTGTCTTCAGGATGCCGCCGAGGAGGTCCCAGAGACTTGGAGCAACAGATTCAGAGAGGTCTGCCACCTCTCGCCCTGCCGGACAGACATCTGCAGCACCTCCTACATCTCCAGTACATGTGGGAGTGTCTGCAGCATTCGGGGGTCCTCCACCACCAGTTCAGAGGGTCCCCACAACTACGACGGCACCACCACCACCAGTTCAGCATCCAGGAGGTGTGCCCGTCGATGGAGCACAGATGTTCGCCTTGATTCAGGGCATAGTCGATGCCCAGAGGACGTCGGCAGAGGCCCAGAGAGTGCAGGCTGAGGCACATTAGGCCCAGACAGAGATGATGAGGGTGAACATGGAGAATGCTCACCAGGTGGCCCTCCAGGCTGTGGAGAGGGTCACTCAGCAGCAGCAGCGTCCTGATCAGCACCATCAGAGGCCGGGCACTATTGTGGACTTCAAGAGGATGATGCCTCGGGAGTTCAAGGGAACAGAAGGGATACTCTACGCTGATGATTGGCTAGAGGACATCGAGAGGAACTTGCGTTCGGTACAGCTTCCAGAGGCGCTCCAGATCGAGGCCGCTGGCAGCCAGATGTTCGACATTGCCTTGACGTGGTTTCGCACGGAGCCGAGACTATTGCGCAGGGGACTCACTTGGGAGGATTTCAAGGAGCTCTTCAAGGAAAAGTTCTTTCCTGATGTCGCCCTGGGAGCTTTAGAGAGTCAGTTCCATGACTTAGCCCAGGGGAGCTCGTCCGTCGATGAGTATGCCGCGGAGTTTTCCCGCCTGAGCCGCTTCGCGCCATCGATGATTAGAGATCCGGGGGACAGGGCCCGGAAGTTCAGAAAGGGGCTGACAAGGGAGATCAAGTCTCGCACGTCGGGACGTCGCACAGCTACCTACGAGGGCATATTGATGGATGCCCAAGTAGCCGAGGACGACTTGGGCCTCAGGCCCAAGAGGGGACGCGATGGTTCCGGAGGAGCAAACAGTAGTACGGGACCGGGCAAGCGTCCACACTTTCAGCAGCAACAGCAGAGACCCTTTCAGCAGCAGCATCAGGCACCAGCCCGAGGGCAGGCCCAACAGCAGCAACAGAGACAGAACCAGCCCGCCATCTAGTGTGCGTACTGCGGGAAGATGGGACATACTAGAGATATCTGCAGGAAGAGATTGGGCTCATGTCTATCCTGTGGATCGACGACACACCAGCTGAAGGATTGTCCTACCTTTCGTCCAGGTCAGGGTGGAGCAGCCGCCCAGAGAGGATCAGACAGGGTGCCTACCGCACCAGGAGGCCAACAACAGAGGGGACCACTTCCACCGCAACATCAGAAGTTTGTCCAGCATCAGCAACAGAGAGGTGCACCCCAGGGGCGAGCATACGCCATGGCAGTCGAGGAGATCGAGCCAGCAGGAGACTTGATCACAGGTTCGATTCTTCTCGATTGTATTCTCGTATTTACCTTATTCGACTCTGGCGCTTCCTATAGTTTTGTGTCTGTATCATATGTACTTCGACATTATTTAGACACAGAACCATTAGCTAGGACTTGCAAGATCATGACTGGTGGAGGTATTATCCTAGTCCGTGATCACTGCAAGGACCGGAGGGTGTCAGTAGGAGGCCGAGAGTTGAGCGTGAGCTTACTTGTCATGCCACTTCCGGGGTACGATATTGTACTCGGAATGGACTGGTTGAGTAGGCATCATGCTACTATAGATTGTCATAGAGGCAGAGTATTATTTAGACCACCAGGAGAGCCGGAATTTGAGGTCGTCAGAGGAGCAGCGGAACAGAGCATGGGCACATTTTGCGGAGCCAGGGCAGAAGAAGAGGAGTTGCCACACCCTCTGATAGCGGAGTTCCTGGATGTATTTCCAGAGGAGTTGCCAGGCTTGCCGCCAGACAGAGATGTTGAATTCTCTATAGACTTGGTTCCAGGAGCGGAGCCCATTTCACAACATGTCTATAGAGTCAACAACAGTGAGCTGACAGAACTGAAGAAGCAAGTTGAGGAGCTGCAGGACAAAGGCTTCATCAAATCCAGTTCATCACCATGGGGAGCTCCGGTATTGTTCGTACCGAAAAAGGATGGCACGGTGCGCATGTGCATTGATTATAGAGCTTTGAACAATATCACTATCAAGAACAAGTACCCGCTGCCGAGGATAGATGATCTTTTCGATCAGTTGAGCGGGGCGAGGGTGTTTTCAAAAATAGATTTGAGGTCAGGCTATCACCAGGTGAAGGTGAAGAAAGAAGACACGCCGAAGACAGCTTTTTGGACCAGATACAGCCAGTTTGAGTTCATGGTGATGCCATTTGGTTTAACCAATGCGCCGGCAGTATTCATGAACCTGATGAACAAGGTGTTCCACCAGTACCTTGACAAGTTCGTGGTGGTGTTCATTGACGATATTCTTGTGTATTCCAAGACCCCGGAGGAGCACGAAGAGCACCTAAGGTTGGTCTTAGAGACTCTCAGGAGGGAGAAGCTGTACGGGAAACTCTCTAAGTGTGAATTCTTCCTTGACAAGGTCGAATTTCTTGGGCATGTGGTATCGGGTGACGGAATCTCGGTAAACCCAAAGAAGATCGAGGCAGTGGAGTCGTGGGCTACCCCCAGTTCGGTAGCTGAGATCAGGAGTTTTCTCGGGCTAGCAGGGTACTACAGGAGGTTTGTACAAGACTTCTCCAGGATTGCAGCGCCAATGACCAGACTGACTAGGAAGGATGTGGATTTTGTTTGGACGGAGGAGTGCCAGGCTGCATTTGATGAGCTGAAGAAGAGGTTGACAACAGCTCCAGTTTTGGCGTTGCCAGCAGGGACAGGTGGTTTCACCATATACAGTGATGCTTCAGGGAAGGGTCTGGGATGTGTTCTTCAGCAGCACGGGAAGGTAATTGCCTATGCTTCCAGGCAGTTACGCCCTCATGAAAAGAACTACCCCACCCACGATTTAGAGTTGGCAGCAGTTATCTTTGCTCTAAAGCTGTGGAAGCATTACCTGTACGGAGAGCGTGTGGAGATCTTCACGGACCATAAGAGCTTGAAGTACGTGTTCACACAGAAGGAGCTGAACATGAGGCAGAGGAGGTGGTTGGAGTTGATGAAGGACTTCGACATCTCATTACAGTACCACCCAGGGAAGGCCAACGTAGTCGCCGATGCCTTGAGCAGGTATCCGATGGCTATGTACTTGACGACAGATAGACATTTGTTGGCTGATCTGGAAAGCTTGGAGATTGAGGTATTAGTTCCCGGTACTGAGATTCAGATGTGGGGATTGCAGATACAGTCCGAGCTGATGGACAGGATTAGAGCTGCGCAGTACGATGATGAGGCTCTGAGGAGCATCAGGGCACAAGTTCAGATGGGATTGTCAGACGATTTTACTATCGCAGATGATGGTTCCTTACGGCACGGCACGAGGATGTGTGTGCCGAGCGGGGAGCTGCACGAGGAGGTTTTGCAAGAGGCACACCGCTCTCAGTACTCGATGCATCCCGGTGCCAACAAGATGTATCGAGACTTGAGGGAGCACGTATGGTGGTATGGAATGAAGCGCGAGGTAGCATGCTTCGTATCCCGGTATCTAGTGTGCCAGCAGGTAAAGGCAGACCGGCAAAGGCCAGGTGGTTTGCTTCAACCTTTACCGATTCCAGAATGGAAATGGGAGCACGTGACCATGGATTTCGTTTCAGGGCTTCCACGTTCTCCAGGAGGGAAGGACGCGATTTGGGTCATCGTGGACAGGTTGACCAAATCAGCCCATTTCTTACCTTTCAAGGTGGGCACGTCGACAGAGAGGCTAGCAGAGATGTACGTGCGACAGATTGTTAGGCTTCATGGAGTTCCTGTGAGCATCGTCTCGGATCAGGATAGTCGTTTCACTTCCCACTTTTGGAGGAGTCTGCAGGCTAGCTTGGGCACTCAGCTCAAATTCAGTTCCGCATATCACCCCCAGACAGACGGGCAGTCTGAACGGACTATTCAGACTCTCGAGGATATGCTACGCACTTGCGTTCTAGATCTCGGAGGTTCTTGGGAGGATTATCTGCACCTGGTAGAGTTTGCTTACAACAACAGCTACCAGGCCAGCATCAAGATGTCACCATTTGAGGCTCTTTATGGACGGAGGTGTCGTACACCGTTATTGTGGGACGACGTTGGAGAGAGAGCCTTGCTAGGACCAGAAATGGTCGTGGATGCAGCAGAAAAGGTAAAACTCATCAGAGACAGACTGCGAGTGGCGCAGGACAGACAGCGGCATTGGGCCGACAACCACCGTAGACCCCTTGAGTTTCAGGTATAGATTGTTATTTTTCTGGTTTGTGTTGTTTGTTTAGACTGCGTGTTGAGACTGTTTTGTTTTAGGTTGGCGATCTAGTATTCCTACGGATTTCTCCGACGCGTGGCACGATTCATTTTGGTAGAAGCGGAAAGCTTAGCCCACGCTACATCGGACCCTTCGGTATTCTTGCGAGGGTAGGTGCAGTGGCGTATAGACTGGACTTGCCGCCTGCATTAGAAGGAGTGCATGATGTGTTCCACGTGTCGCAGCTGAGGCGGTACGTGGCAGACCCTAGTCATGTACTTGATCACTCGGAGATTGAGGTTGGTCCGACGCTCAGCTACCCCGAGCAGCCCGTAGAGATCTTGGACCGCAGAGAGAAGGTGTTGCGGAACCAAACCATTCCTTTGGTTCGTGTTGCATGGAGACATCACTCTCCAGGGGAGTCGACCTGGGAGAGAGAGGACGAAATGCGCGAGCAATACCCGTATCTCTTCTAGACTTGAGGTATTTCCTTTTCTGATTTCATTCTTGTACTAGTTAAGTCTAATTTCGAGGACGAAATTTCTTTTAGGAGGGTAGACTTGTCACTACCACTTTTCCAAATAAGGGCATTTGTATAATTTCACTATTCTGAATATATATGTATGTAATTAATCTGCTGAGTTTTATAAAGTAATTATATGTTGTTAATAATATTTGGTTTTAGGTCAAGCCCTAGAACGCATTAGGACAAACCCTAATGACCAAACCCTAATTAGAAAAACCAATTCTAGTCAAACCCTAGAATTCTAATTTTAGGGTGGAACCTCAAACCCTAGAAGGCCTAAACCTGGGTTAATTAGGTTCTACATGACTGAACCTGGGGGTTTAACCTAAAACTATGCATGGAAACCCTAAACTAGCTTTAATATAAAAGGACCCTCTCTTCCTTCATGTAGAAAGGAGAAACCCTAGCCTCCATCAAGAGAAACCATCTCCCCACCCAATTTTCGAGATTTAACCCTAGGGCTTCCATCTTCCTCCTCCAAAGCAAGGAAAGCAAGGAACATGGGTCAGGAAGCCTTGGAGAAGAAGAACCTCCATTGAAGAAGCCATCTCCCTAGGTAAAACTCTATTTTTATTCATTTTAATTCTGTTTTCAGATGTTAATGCCCATTAGGAACCCACCCTAAGGTTTAGAATTCGAATTTTAGGGATTCTACATGAAAACCTAGGAGATCTAGGGTTTTGGTGAATTTTTGGGTGTTCTCCCCAAATTTCTGGAACCCTAAACCTAGGGATTTCGTGTAGGCATGTTTACATCTCCTACATTTAGTTTTGATCTTGATTATTAGGGTTTTGATTGAGGGTTATGGGTTGGTATGTAAACTCGTTTTCTGCACACCAAGTGTTTGGTGATATGGTTCTTAGGGATTGCCTATCTATGTGTTCTAATACTGCAGGTTAAATTTATATATATATATACTCACCCATATCTACATATGTATTGAATATATATATATATTGTGTGTTTTGGGGGCATTCATTGTACAGCAAGAATTTGAGGGAAACTGTGTACACAGTTGGGTTGTGTTCTGTGGTTGAGTGTAACTTAGTATCAGCATATTAACAGTGTGTGTGTCAGAGTGTCTTAGTGTATAGATTTCCTGTGTGTTAACTGTGAGCAGCACAGTTTGAAGGTTTGGAGTCGGGTTCATGTGCAGTATAGAAGATTGAATATCATTGTGTATCAATATGTATCTGTGTGTGAATGCTGTGTTTCAGTGTGAGCATACCTATGTGAGTTTCAGTTCTGTTATGGGTGTTAGTTTCAGAAATATGCCTGTGTATCCAGACCTATATTCCTGTGTGTAGGTGTGAAGGCCGAGTGAGGTATTCTGAGGTTTGTGTAGTGTGTGTGCTCATGCACCAATGTGGTGTTAAAGTTACTGTATTCTGCAGACCTAGCACTTGAGTGCACAGGTTTTGGAGAGGGGGAAATTTGGTTATGTGAAGTGATGAGGGGAGTTGTGTGAATGTTAAGGAAGCTGTGAGGAGAGGTGCTCGACTTAGAGAGTGGCACTAATGTAGGGACAATATCAGTGAGATATCTGCAGTCCACATGTGTGGTTCACTACAGAATTGAAGTATCAGTAGGTATCATTAGATAGTATATGTATCTAGGTAATTCAGTGTGTATGTGTAAGGTTTTTGTGTATGTGTAAGGTTTTTGTTCAGAAATTGAACTGTGGTTCTGTGTGTTGAGGTGTAGTTAGGAGTATGTGGGTAAGGGATACTGTGTAGTGAGGGACTTGTGTATGGAACCTGAGTATCAGGTATTAGATCCTGATCAGTTTGGTGTGTGCATATGTGTATCAATAGGTTGAGGGTATTACCTAGGTGTTATGTTTCAGTCTAGCTGTGTATTCTCAGTATCTAGGACCTTTGTGGGGGTGTACTCAGTAGATACCTGTGTCCAGTAGCCAGTGTATTTTCTGTATGACTGTGTAGTATATCTGTGTGTTCTCAGTAAGGGGGGACAATTAGTGTGTGTGCAAGTGTCAGTATGGGTATGAGTGAACCTAAATCCCTGAGTATCAGTAGCAGTGTAGGATCTCCCTGTGTGCAGCATATGTGTGTGAGTCTCTGTGTTAGTGGGTAGCAGTTCTTGTGAGTGTGTATGTGGGGTATTAGAGCAGGGGGAAAACTGTGTCAGTATGTGTGTCAGTATATCTGATTTGTGGGAGAGGGATCTCTGAGTTTAGAGAGTAGGGTGTTAGAACCTGTGTGAATTTCAGGGTGTCAATAGTAGGTGTGAAATTCAGTGTGTATCCTAGGATTTCAGAACCTGTGAAGTGGTGTGAGAGTGTAGCAGTGAGTAGCTGTGAAACATTACTTGTCTGTGAGTAGATGTGAGAACAATGTGTGTCTGTGTGTGTTCCTACCAGTGTAGTATGTACCAGTATCCAGAAATCTGTGAGAGTGAGATAGTGTCAATGTATTCCAGTACCAGCTTATGCCTAAACCTGTGTACATGTGTGAGTATCGCAAAACCTGACTGTGAGTGAGTGTCTCTATGATACTGACACTGTGTAGCAGTGTAGGGAAATAGGTATGTGTGTGAGTGATAGACTAGGGTGGATAAGGGGATCCTGTTGAACAGTTTGATAGGTGTGTTTAGGATTAGGATTATGTATCACTAAGTGAGTACCTATGGGTATAAAATCATTTGTATTTGGCATTGGTTAAATTGGTATCATGTATAGTTGGTGAGGTTAGATACCAAATAGGTAATTAGGTATTAAGTTACTAGTTAAGTTATTAACTAGTATAAGTTAGGTATCCTTAGTATGATATAGAATTTGACTAGTGGACCTAGTATTGACCAGTAAACCTTAGATATGACCTAGAAACCTCGTATTTAAATTGTTAAACATGTTATTCTTTTAATTCATTAATTAATATTGAATTTCCATATTAGGTCATTGTGATCCTATTTTGGACATCGATCCTCACACCTTGCTCAGGACCACAGGCGAGTACATTCTCTGACAGTTTTCATTGTTGATTACTTCTATAAATTGTAGTGTATTACATACTTGATTCCGACACTATAGATACACGGGTTAGCACCCTAGATCCCCATCATGAGGAGTCGTGATTGGAATCCATCGTGCTAGCTGGGGGATGGGGAATTATTAGTAGATTATGTGATCATATCCAAATCCTTTACATGCATCATAGCTCACCCCACTTCTCACGTTGGGTGCGGCCTGACCATCTTACATGCATCATAGCTGTTATATATGATTAACCTGACCACTATATGCATCATAGCTAACCATATGGTTAGCCTGACCTACAAGAATCATAGTTAATCATATATAATCAGCCTGATCAAGTCCCAAGCCGATCACATAATAAACTGATAATTCAAACACTTAGCTAGATATCTATTTTATTCTGATTCACTTATTCTAGCATTCACTATTTATTGTTCATTGCTAGATGCTCTATTGCCTATTTCATTTCTCCTGTACTTCTCATTTTCAGCATTTATTTCCATCTTGTATTTCTTACACTGTTTATAGATTTTGTCAATTTAATGAAACTGCTGTTAGTGCTTGTGCTTCGCTCCAATCCTGACTGGATAACATTTTTCAGAGGACCTGGAGAGCTTGTGTCCCACTCATTACGGCCCAGGATTAGAGGGTGATTTTACTCCAGAAACCCCAGAGGAGTTGCCTAGCCTAGAGGAGAATTTACCTGGCTATTCTTAGATTATTTCTGCATTTATTGTTTTAGACTGAGACTGAGTTGTATTTTTATTTTGTGACTTTGTGAGGTCATCTAGACCAGGATTTGAGTTGGATTATTGTGGTTGGTTTTTATTAGAACTCTTTTCTATTCTCATCGTGCTATTATTTCTATTTAATTTGTGATTGAGTATATCATAGAACTGTGGATTATTTATCATTGCCCTCCGTACGAAGTTGAGACTATTGACAGGATATATTATATGTTGAGACCTAGACAGCGTTCTACCGCCGATGCTGCGGCGTAGGCTGGACGTACCCACGACTCATGCCCAAATTCCGGGTGCGGGTCGTGACACACGTTCTTTACTTTTATAGTATTGTATATGGGTGGGTGTGTATACACACACACACATAATATTATACAAGTAAATAACAGTATATATATATGTCGGTTGGGATTTTAATTTTAGAACCGAAGCACATTTTCTCTGAATATGATAATATAAAAAAAAAGCATCTAGGGATCCTCCCTTTTTGCATATCACACCAGATCCATAGTCTCCCATACTCTAGGAGTCTAGGAGAAGGTAGCTTTGCTTGCTAGGCTCGACTATGAGAAGAAAATAGTTGGAGATTTAAAGTCGAAAAGAGAATATAGGGGAGACGTGGTGGGGCCTGTAACTCAACGTATTAGAGCATATGGCAACAAACGATGACGTCGGGGGTAGCTGAGTCATAAGATCTATTTATTCCATTGTTCGTCTCTTTCGATTGCTCGATTAAATAAGGAGTCATAGGAGTTAGGGTTCCACGACCATTCGAGGGTCTATTTGTGCTTAAAAAGAAAAAAGAAAAAAGAAAAAAGAAAAAAGAAAAAGAAAACAAAAAAATATATATATATATATGTCGGTTGGGATTTGAATTTTAGAACGCAAGTGCATTTTCTTTGAATATGATAATATAAAAAAATAAAAGCATCTAGGGATCCTCCCTTTTTGCATATCGCACAAAATCCATAGTCTCTCATACTCTAGGAGTCTAGGAGAAGGTAGCTTTGTTTGCTAGGAACATATATATATGTGTGGAAGAAGGTAGCTTTGTTTGCTAGGAATATATATATATATATATATATATATATATATATATATATATATATATATATATATATGTGTGTGTGTGTGTGTGTGTGTGTGTGTGTGTGTGTGTGTAAGATAATTGAGATTTGGAATTGAAGTAGAAGCGACTTGTCTTTCTAGAAAGTTAAATGAGCCTATTATCCTTTACATTTTTTTGCATGGATTATTTCTTCTAATCATAATCCAAAAAGTTATACTTTGGTACCTAAAGTATTAATTGGGTAATGGTTTTTTCTGTAATTTTAGTCCTTATTCTTTTTATAAAAATTCTGAAATTGTGTGATTGTCAATTTGAAATATGAGACATTTGTTTTATCTTATTACAAAATTTTATTTTTACGCTGCGAATAATTGGTTTTGTATTATCTTCATACTCTCATTGGCAGTTTTGGTGGTAAATAAATTGTCTAACTTTTCTCTTTTGTGTTAACTGGTGGTTTCTAATTATCTGTATTCAATTTTTTAAACTAATTATCTTAATTTTGTTGGTTTGGAACTAGCAGGTGTTGTTCTCGGGAGCAAACAGTAATGGGAATATGCAAAGCTTTGACTGCTTGAAAGAGCTTCAATTGTTGATGGATACAATGTCTAATAACAATCTTAACGACATATATGCTTTGTTCCAAATATGTCATTTCTCTACGTTGGAGAAACTCTTTATAGAAGTAAGTATTTAATGCTTTAAACAATAATGATGTAACATATTCTCATCTTCTAAAGATTTCTAATATTTTTATATATATATGATTATGTAAAGCTCCCAACAGCATATGAAAATTTGTACACTACGAACTTATTTCAAGCTCCAGAAGTGGTCCCTCTGCCAGAATATTTTACTAGTTTGAAGACTATAAGGATCAAAAACTTTAAGGGTCTTCAATTTGAGATGCACTTGGTTGAATTCTTTTTGTTGAAAGCCGTGAATCTTGAATCATTGATTCTAGTCATACCTGAGAAGGGGATGGAGGATGATTATTGGACTGATGTGCAATGGCGTTCTCATATGGTACAATACTTTTCTACATAGTTTAGTCAAATTCCGATGTCTTCAATGAAAGCTAGAATTGTTGTATATGAGAATGTTTATTCTCTGGCGCGTTCAGCTCATGATCTTGTCGACTATAAGATTTAGCATTTTCTAAAAAAGTTGTGCTAGTTCGTGTACCCAAACTGTTTAAATCTTCTCTAGTGACAATAAAATTGTGTGTCCCTTTACCAAGTATATTTTGTTTTGGAGATTTGAAAGTATTCAAAATGTAGTATTTCCTAAACAATAATCTTTATATATCATGTGTGTTTGATTGAATATAGATGTCTTATCAAAGCCTCCTTGATGCATTAGAGACACCAATTTTAGCAAACCTTGATGGAGTTATATGTATTGCTGATTGTATTCATTTTTTTTTGTTACATATATGTTATAATCTGGGTATGTTTATAGTCTAACATTTGTTCTAAGAAATTATATTATTTATTTATTTGCTATATAAAAGACAACCTTTTATATGCTACTTCAAATGACAATTCTAAATTAAGATGGTTGGATTCATGTCATTCTAAGGATGAATGAGCGTTGGTTGGTTTTGACACCCTAAAATTCTTTGGCGATGTACTTGATTGGTTTGTTGGTACCCATAGACAATTCTTATGAAACTTTTATGAAAATTATTGATCTTCCTAGTGAGTCATTCTTATATCTAAGAAACTACAAGCACACCCCCATACCATTAGATTCATTTCATACAGTAACCATAATAAAGCATCTTCTCGTCCAAATAATAATAATGAACATGCATTATGTCAATAAATATTGTACATTGAATCTTAAATTGGAAGAGTTATACATTAGGTGTAGTTGATGAAAAAGGAGGGATTCATTGTTCTTTTCCTTGACAAACTAGTTCTTTCTGTTCATGCATATATTGTTTGAAATACTTTTATTTCTTTGGTGAATTCTTATGTAGAAGACTGGCCAATATCTAAAGGTTAGGCGCCAATTTGGTTTATAGTTTTACAATTAGATGTTTGCGTTGACTTCATTTATGGAATACTTAGCTTTGCTAGCATCTCAATAGTGGGCACATTTGGCTCCGAATGGAAATGAGGGCTAACTCGAAATACTAATAGAGACTTTTCCTAAATTTGTTAGACTAAACTTGGTAAATACCTTCATATTAGTGTAAAAAAAATACGATAGTTTTATTAAATTTATAATCCTTAATATCTATATGATATATTTATAAATGAAAGAGTAAGAAATGGCAATCATTTCTAACTTTTACTATGATTGCTAAGCCTTTATTCAATTGTATTGGAAAATAAATGAATAAAAAATTTCTCTTGCAAACGCGTTCAACAACAATTAAATTAACAAATATTTTACATTATGCTTGACTTTACTATGACTTCAATTTTTTTATTATACGATATATCTAACCATCCAAGATTATGAAAGAAGTTGATTATTTTAAGGAAAAAAAATTTAAATACTTAAATATTGGAATATGCCTAACGTTTTCTCAAATATATATACTGTGCTACAATTAATCACTAACAACCATAAAAAGTCTTGATGAATGTAGCGATAAATTAGATATTTTTAACATATATCAACTTTTCATGGTATTGAATCATATTAATCAATATGTTTCTAATGTAATAGAACACTTTTGATCTTTGCCTTTAAATATGTCCATAGTTCAAAAACTATTTCTACCATTTCATGGAAATTTTCTTATTGTGAATTTTATTTAGTAATTGTTGTTAATACCTCCTTTGAATCATTTTTCTGTAATCTAAGCTTGGAGAAGCAAGAGATAAAAGGACCCTATGGAGATTATGGTCAAAAATTCATAATATAGTCCAACCACAAAGACCATATTTGTTAGCTTCATTCATAAGAATAATAGATTACCCTGTACAATAGAGTTCAAAATCATCACAAACTTCCCAAATTTCTTTTCTATTTTAATTTATCAATTATTATATGATGTTTTATTAACTTTCCACATATAGAAACATATACATGGATAGACTATAAATGACATATTCTATGTCCATGACACCAAAGGGTTGAAATTATGGAATTAGAATAGATATTCAATATAATAAAATAGGGCCAATTTATGGTACCCTGTAAAATGAGGCATAAAACAAAGCCATTAGAAGAAATTTCTATAAGTTACGAAGGAAGCTTTGGACTTATATTGTTCATGGGCTGAGAACAAGAATTTAATTCTATGGGGTCGAATCTTTGGTTGTTCCTCGGCGATTGGATTGATTGTAGGTTCGTTTGAGCTTATAATGTGATGCAAAAAAAAAAAAAATTATCATTTGAATACTTTCTCATTTCTCTATCCATTAAATTTAGTGACCACCATCCATATTATTACCACTTGACTCAATTTCTATCTATTTTCTATTTTGATAAATGGTTATCAAACTCGTCACCCGGTATGCATGTTTATCACGTACATGTGGGCAAAGTACATGATTCTAACACCCACCATATTTCAAGATCAAGACATATCAGAGTATGCAAAGGTTTTATGCTTTTAAAATTTAAATAATCAAATATCATATAACTTCACTAACTCATTCCTAAATGATTGCTTATTGTGTAATAAATTAATTCATAAGCCAAGTTCTTCACATATTGTTTTAGGTAAAGATATTTAACAAGTATTTCTTCTTTTAGATATATCAATTTGAAAGTACTATTTGTTTTGTATCTTCACATTTAAAAAAAAAATTATCCATGTTTACATAGTAAAATATACCATGATACTCCTACATGTTTTATACAAATCATATGGTGGTATTTAAATATACATTAAGGATGTTGTGTGTAGATTTAGGTCCAAGATATCGTTCCTAAAACTTACTTCTTAAATAAAGTAGTGGTGCAATTGGACAATGTAAACTTAATGTACTAGTTATTTGGCAAGTGTGACTATTAATCTATATATTAATAATTATGTTATTTGTCATATATAATATACAATCTTTGAATTACAAATAGTAACGGTTCCTACATCTAGCAAGTAGAAGTATAGTCTTAGTACAAAAGTTACTTGCAATTATAAGCATGAGTATAATAAGATAACCAAATAAGTGATATTATTCATGTCACATTTATCAATCAAGAGTCACCATCTCATATAAGCTCGTCAATATATTATATGATTAAAGTAATTTATCTCCTACTTTTATTAGGCAGAGTATGCCATGCATTCCTTCATAGCACCACTTCGTAATTATTCATCAAGGATTCATCTTCAAGTTATTAAAGCCCCATCTACATAAACGACAAAAATCTACTTATATCATAAAAATCTACTTATATCACAAAAATCTACTTATATCTTGAGCCTCTTTACTCCATATTTGTGTCTCATTGAACTAGACTATCATAGAGAAATTCTCAAATTTAGAAAGAAAAATTATAAGTTCATTTGCAAATTATAAATTATATTCTTAATTACACAAGACATAAAACACTCAATAAAACCCAACCAATCAACCAGAAGAAGAAATTTGTGTCTCGTTGAACTAGACTATGATAGAGAAATTCTCAAATTTAGAAAGAAAAATTATCTGTTCATTTGCAAATTATAAATTATATTCTTAATTACACAAGACACAAGACACTCAAGGAAACCCATCCAATCAACCAGAAGAATAAATTTGTATCTCATTGAACTAGACTATCATAAAGAGATTCTCAAATTTAGAAACAAAATTTATAAGTTCATTTGCAAATTATAAATTATATTCTTAATCATACTAGACACAAAAAACTCAAGAAAACCTAGCCAATCAACCAGTAGAACAAAGCCTCTCCATGGTTACCACTCCCTTTAGCCCAAACCTCAATGTTTCTCACTGTATAGCATATCGAACCATCAACGAAAAATCATCCAAGCCATAATAATATTCTCAACTTAGTTTTGTGAGAAATTTTACCAAGCAAAACAACAACGAGAACTTATCCAAGATCTTAGCCATTTTTTAAACTCTGTTTGAACCTGGCTGCCTGCCTCTATTCTCTAGATCCATGCTACACATAAATTATCTTCTTTGTCCCAGACTACTTCCCCCAAAAACATAGACATCATGCTCCCCTGTGAAGTTAAATGCCATATTTAGTTTGAGCTCGCCTTTGGTTAGAGGACACCATATGAAGATTATTTTGGACCGTTCTTTGCCTTTTTAATGTAGACAAGTCCATGAATTCCTTTTCCACCATGATTGTAACTCACCATTACTTTCATAACCTTATGAGCCACCATATCTTCAACTTAGGAGCACAGAAGGAATACTCTCCATGTCGAGCTTTATTTTGATTAGTCCACAGTACCGAAACTACCATTGTGACCATAATAGTCAAGACATGACCATTAGGTACAATTCTTCCGAGCTGAAATCGATAAACTAACCCACAATAGGTAACGCTAACTGATCATAACCTCCCCATATGATCCCAAACCCCTAGCGAACTCCCCATGAGAAAACAAGTGATCTCGTAATTCCTCAGTAGGGATCTAACAACAAGAATACCTCCCCAACGATTTTAGAGCATCATTGATAGGAAGATTATAAATTCTTTGAAGAAAACCTCACCACAAAATAATTGACCACATCGACGGAATGCATCCCTTCTAAATCACAACAAAATTTTGGTTCAAAGGGCGACGAGTAGTAACCACCTACCATACCGAAGATGTGCTAAATTGCCTTGACTTAGTGCAACTCCATACTAGGGAATCACTTGCCCCTATCAAAATATAAAGATCCAATCTCAGCAACCTAGCCATGAACTCCTCGCCAAAATTGATAGATACCCGATCATCATCCATGTTGGAGTTTTTCCTTATGAAATGGCTAGAAAGATAATTCCATATTGGAAAACACTCCAAGTGGGTATCTCAATATAATATCATACATGTTGTTGAGAGATGCAGATGGGATGGTGGACTAAGTGGGTGCCATGTAGAATAGTTTCCTAGAAGGATTAAGTTAAAATATCTCAAGAAATCATTTATGCTTTTTTCACTCTCTTGGAAAAAATTTCTTAGAAGGTAAGCCCCGAAGGGGTTAGCGACTCGGGCTCAGAATCGAGCAAGGGAGAAGGGCTCTGGTGAAGGGCAAAAAGTGGTGCTTTAATGACTTACTTTGTACTTTGTACGTCTGCATCGGTCGAATGGCGTTTGTGGCAAATGTTGTGCTCATTTTTTGCGCGAGTTGCATGTGAGGCTATGTGTGGGCTACTCACATATGTACGTCAATACGTATGCGCGCATGCACTACTGCACGTATGCGCATATGAGTCACTCCGTTGTTGCACCTATGCGTGCATATGCAACTATGGTGTGCTGTTGTAAGCATATGCGTAAATAGAGCTGGTTGTGCATATATCTTCGCTGATTGCGGGGTTTGGACGAATATGGAAAGAATGAGTCAATTATTTAGATTCTATTTTTATGGGATTTAAATTTATTTGATTGCTATCTTTCCAAAATTGGTTGGAGGGCAGTATAGAGTTAGGGTTTCCTCTCTACTCTATAAATACTCTCTGCATGCCTCCTTTAAAAACTTACTTCAAAATTTAGAGACATAAAAGAATATCTTGTTGTTACAGCCATTGGTGTCTAGTAGTCCATTTGAGTCAGCAACAGAGGTGACAGCGAGCGTTCCAGAAGTTCTTTGTGAACTTGCTGGTTCTTAGGACCAAATTTTCTAGAGGGCGAATCTTGTTTTAAGTAACGGTGATCCTTATCACCCCAATAAGCTGTATTTGTGTCTTCTTCTACTTATCTCTTCTTCAAGTTGTAAACTTTTTGTCTCAATTGCAACATGTTTGCAAGGAAGAACAAATTTGAGATTCTGGTAGTTGTAATCAAATATTATATTATATGTAGTGTTTCGTTGGAATTGAGATCTTCAAAGAGCAAACTCATTTGCGTTAAACTATGAGTCTCGACTACAACTTCAGGATCAAACATAGAGTAGACTAAAAAGTTTGTGTGTATCTCTATTCCTAGTTTTAGTCTACTATCTTTGATCTACCTTGGGATTAATAATCTCAAATCAAGATCCGAATAAGACGAAGAACAACCATTCAAGTCTTCTTGATATAAGTTTTAACAAACTTGAAAAGTTTGACGGTTAGCACTAAAATATCTGGAAAAAAAAGATTAGTCTCAATCTTTAACTCATGAACATTAATTACATATTGATAGATCCCGAGTCTACACTTTTGGATACTGATAATGCTCGAAGGATTATTGAGGCCATTGCTTTTCAAACGAAGGGAGGACAAACAAGAACCTCTGTAAACTATTGATTCTAAATGCTATAAAAGATTTAATGGTGGAATCATATAATAAGACTATCCATGCTAAGGATGACTGAGAGTCTTTAGAAAAGCACTACAAGTCTAATGAGAAGAGATCCAAGATTCATATCACAAACAAGTTCTACAAGATGCAATTTAAGGACTACAAGGTGATGTTTCCTCAAGTTAAAAATTTTCTCAAGTTACGCCAAAAAATTGAGGATGATCGCATCTCCTAGTAGACAAATTCATTATATGGGGTATTGTCTCAAAGTTTTGTCCTAGATGGAACAAGTTTATTTCGGACATATACCAAAGGAAGATGGAGATAGACCTAGAACTCTTACTGAATGCAACTCTAGAGGGGGTGAATATAGTTTAACAATAATTACTCTAACAATATCCAATAATCCAAGTCTAATTACTAACAAAAATATTCAACAATTATATAGGGAAATAAGTAAAGGGTAATAAGTCACAAACACTAACACCACGATGTATACTGGTGTTTCTTGTAGAGAGAAATCCAGTCCCAGGTAATCTTGTATGGTGTTAATCCACTATTAGAACAATAACATACAACACAAGTTTTGATCCGAAGAGCTTGCTTACTTCTTACAGCCACGTGCTTTGATCCAAAAGGCACGCCAACTTCATAATTGAAATGGAAGACGAGACTTAGAATTTTCTAAGTTAATACAACTAGAAAAACTTCTAACCAAACTGTACTCTGGAACTTACAGGGCTTGGTAAGTTATTTGTTCGAGACGGGAAAGGTTAAAGCTCATAATATATCTCACGTTATAAGAGAGTGAGAATAGATTGATGAGAATGGTATAAAATTCAAGGATATTTATAGGCATTTTGAATATCGAGTTTGGGCAGAGTTCGGTCACCAAACATTCAAAAATTCTAATGTTGGCACCGTATTCTTTTGGAGGAACAAGAAATTAGGGTTGCAGGGTCACAGGGACCGAATTTTGCTCGAGTTCGATCAGGGACCAAAATTGGTCCAAATTCTGTCACCCTGTGTCCAGAACTCGGGCCGAACTCGGTCCCTGTGAGTAAGGTAGAGTTTGGGCTTGGTTCTAGTTTGAGTGGAGTTTGATATATGTTGGCTAGTTTGAGTGGACTTCATCTCATTTAGGTGCCAATGCGACTTCGTCTTACATAAGTACTAGACTCAAACAAAATATTAAACAAATAAAATATTAAATATATAATAAAATAAAATAACTAGACTTAAACTTTCAACATTCTTATTATGAAGCAATAGTAGTAATTTTCTTCTTGTGAGTCAGTTGCACTATATTGCGTTATATCGAATCAAGGTTTAGTTAAATATCAAAATTAAGTTAACCATGATATTGGTACAACAATCTCTCCCATTTTGATAATTGACAAACCGTGACCGAGATGAAAATTTAACTCTGATACAAAAAAAAGTAATGGCACCCCGCAATATGTGAGAGCACTTATGTAAAGTATTGTCTCTTGTATGAAACAACTAAGGAGCATCAGTATTAGGATGTTATCCAATGAGCCACTGAGTATTAGCATGTTCTCTCCATTTGTTATTTCATCGAAATGGATGCCTCGCCATTAATTATTGAAGCAATATACAAAATAATGAAACCAACAAGAATTAAGCAACATGCAAAAAATGTTTAAGTATAACATCGAATTATATTGTTGTAGAAGCATGAAATACGCTGAGAAATTGTACGTTTATCATACAGTCAATACCCAACATGCATAAAGTTCGCGTAAAACAGCGCTTCAAGGCTATGTAGCATAAAACATGGTTTCAGAATTGCTCGCGTAAAACAGAGCTTCAGCACTGTGTGGCGTAAAATATGACTTCAGAGCTATTGGCGTAAAGAAGAGCTTCAGAGCTGTCCGCATAAAGCAGCACTTCAAGGCTGTTTTGGCGTAAAAGGTTGCTACACCTCCCCCCGGCGTAAAATATGTTTGTTTTTAATGAAACGTAAAGTCATACGAGGAACTCTTCGTATTCCTCGGATGAATCTGTCAGACAAAACAGTGAACCTGACTCCTGACAAAAGTACTGCACGACGATCGAGAGGATGACTGTGATGATAATTTTGCACAGAGACCCAGGCTGTCGTTTAGTGACATATTCTTGATACAAGTTATTTTTACGCATTCAAAAAATACGCTGCCTATTCTACATGGGCAGAAATGAGTCTTTACGCTCAAGAGGAGACGAAAGCAGACGCCACGTCAAAAGCTAATTTTTCGTACAGAGCTCGAGGCATATCTCTGTATTTAATGCACGAAATGAGGGCAGATCTCTGCATTTAATGCACGAGATTTTGTTCTAGTTTTAAAAGACTGGGAGAGCTAAAACTGTGACTAATACGCTCATATCACCATCCTTGCGTTTTACGCCAACCAGGCTATTTTCAACTATAGGAGTACGCCGTATGCTATCTTCTCGAAATACGCCAACTCAGGCTATATTTTGCAAAGCATCAAGTTTTACGCGGAATTTGGCTTTTACGCCAACAAGACAGCTATTTGGCTTTTACGCCAACAAGACAGCTATTTGGCTTTTATGCCAACCATCTCTACGCGAGGGGCAGTTACCTACGTGGCTTGCATGCCATGATCCTCGAGAAGCAGTTATACGCGTTACCTCAAAATGGGACATGTGTCATACGCGGATTCAGGAGATCATTCAAACGTGGGTAGCAGTTATTATAACCGCCGCGTAAAAGATGTCACTTCCTTCACAGTTTGGTTTCTACGCCAACTAGATATTTATTGTGACTGATCTCTATAAATAGAGACCCCTAGTCATAGGGTAAGGGGATCGGATCAAAAGAGGAGCAGAGAGCACAGACAGAGAGTATCGATTGACAACTTCGACAACGAGAATTTAATCCCACTTGCAATCTTTGAAGCTTCTTCTTCTACAGCACTTCTTCATCAACGTGTGGTCCAAGGGACAAAGTGATCGACCGCTAATCAGACTCCTATAGCAATTTTTTTCCCAGAATTATTTTTTTGTTGTACTTAACATCCTCGTATAGGATTAATTGTACTCTTTTTTCTTGTTTATAAACAAAGAAAGGGTTTCATATAAACCTAGTTTAATTTCTTTTGTTTATCATTAAACACAAGATGGCGACTCTGCTGGGGATGACTTTCTCCTCCGACGAGAAGGCAATTGCTCAACACGATATTGTATCCATTGGATCGACGAAGAAGACTTTTGTCGTCCAGTTCGACCAATCTGCTTATGAAGACATGCTTCGTGCAGGGGGTAGCTCTCATTCCCTCTCTGTTCAGAACAACAGGAAGCTGCATAAAGTGTGGATGCCCAAGACGTCCTCTACCCTTCCTACAAGCTCTCCTTTCTCTGATCAACAAGGTTGTGACAACACAGCCTACACGCTTTGTGCGTAAAAATCTGTCTCCCGTCTGTGACATGGCAGACAAAACTTCTGGCAATGCCTCAGTGCCAATCCAAAAGTCTCAAACGCGCTCTGCGCGTAAAACTTTGTCTCCCGTCTGTGACGTGGCAGATAAAACTTCTGGCAATGCCTCAGTGCCAATCCAGAAGTCTCAGACGTACTTTGTGCGTAAAACTTCGTCTCCCGTTAGTGACGTGGCAGACAAAATTCCTAGCAAGGCCTCTGTGTCCGCACGGAAATGTTAAATGTGCCCTGCGCGTAAAAATACATCTCCTGTCTATGATGAGGCAGATGGACCCTGGGATCACATCAAGGGAAAACGAGTGGCAGATCTTCCAACCGCTAGGCTTGTACGCCCACAAGTGAAGAAGTTGCCCACTCTTCAGATTATGCGTGACGCTGGAGGCCGCTTGAGGAATTTTCTTGTTTTACGCGAACCAGTGCCAAACTCCAAATTACATCAGGATAAACCTGTCTGTGTAAAGAAGACCCATTTTACGGGAAAATATGCTCCTCAGAAGGATGATGGATCATATGCTACTCACATTGGTGAACTGCTGTATTCCTATGGCAGAGAGAGGGTTATGGTTCCCAATCTCCATGTTCCTACTGATGTAAAAAGGCATAATAAGCCCCCTTCTTCTTCTGTTAATCCCCCTGATGTGCGTGATTTCTTGATCCAAAAATGCAAAGACATGGGATCTCCTAATATGTCTATTACACCCCCTAGGGAACATTGTTGTAATAGTCATAAGGTTGTAATTAACTACTGATGTTCTAAGGAAAAATGGTCAGTTTTTGACCGGTTGAACTGCTCTTTGTCCTTACAGGAAGAAGAACCGACATTCGCGTCGGTAAACATGGCTTCGCACATTCCTAGAAGAAGGTCAAGTTCAAGACATCATCCCTCTAGAACTCTGAGCCAAAGGAGATTTGACAGACTCCTTGAGAATATTGATGCAGGTGTTTTTCGAAACACCCGCTTGAGTTCATGAAAATCGGCTTCATATTCTTCTGATTCCGACGCTGGGGGTCGCCCGCTTTCTGAATTTGATACTAAAAGTATAGACTCGATCTCTACAGAGATCTATACTAATCCCTCAGTAGCATCCAGAGAAATAGGAGTTTATGCCGTTGGAGACGAACATGAAGAGGCTTCCCCATCAAGAAGTACGGAATAACGCATCGTTGTATTGGAAGCATCGCTTAAAGAGATGCGTACCATAATGGAAAGTATGCACCAAATGATGGTTACTCAACACACAGCTACGGTAGAACACCTGTTCCTCCGGCTCAACTACGTGTGGGGGTAGACATGCCACCATCCAATACAAGCCAGGAGCCTATTCAAAATCAAGAATCAGCTGCTCCTCAACCCCTTAACCCGGAGAATGAATTACCTCCTGTGGGAGTTACAATGTAACCGATCTCTCACCTCTATGCTGTCCCTTTCCCAACTGAAGATTCGATACAGGCAGTTCATGAATTAAAAGCCCAATTTGATGCCTTGAAGCATAAGGATCAGCTCCAGAAGTTTGGAATCAACCAGCCATAACCAGCTATCTGGGATGAGATCCTTTTCCCACCAAAATACAAACCACAGGCTATGGTTTTGTTTGAGGGAAAAACGTCACCAAGCCAGTATATGAATTACTTCAGCATGAAGATGGTGTTGTTGCAAGGGAATGATGCCCTTCTCACTCGAGTGTTTAAAGGCTATATGTTTGGAGTGGCCTAACAATGGTACCGTAGTCTAGCGGATGACTGCAATACTTCTTTTGAAGATTTCAAGACTCTATTCTTTGCTCGATTCTACGAAGGAGGAATGGACATGTCTATGTCATCACTCATCGAAGTAAAGCAGAAGGAGAAAGAAAACGTTCGTACTTTTATTGAACGTTTTCGTCAGGCTACTTTGTAGATGCCTCCCGGAGTTCCAGATTCTACCTTGGTGGACATTTGCAGGAAGAACCTTCTCCCACTGATCTCAGTATTCACGAGACCATATCAGTTCCATGATTGGCCCTCGTTTATCATGTCGGCCGTAGCTACTGAAGACAACAGTCAGAAGGCTCGTGACAACGAAATCATGATCTTTACCTCTGATCGAGGGAAGCGGTCATCCTCCAATAACGACCATACTCTTAGTTCCAAAGTAAAGGAAGCTCTGGCCATCAACACATCCAGGCAAAATATTGCAGTGACCACGCAGACAAAACCTGGGACTTCCAGACCAATAGAGGAATATTCTTTTGACGATGACGATATTCCGAGCATATTCGATTGTCTAGTCAAAAGTGGCAAGCTTACTCTCCCCGAGATAAAGCGTCCAAATGAAGTCGGCAGTACAAATAATCCTAAATACTGCATTTTCCACAGATACATACATCACCCCACAAAGGCATGTTATGTACTAAAAAGAAAAATCTAGGAGCTGATTGATGCCAAGGCCATCACTCTGCGTAACAACGAGAAGACGGTCACTGCAAACATGATCTCGCTCCAATTTGGCAATCTGCCCCCTCAAGAAGTCCCGGATGGCGTGGTACCTATTCCACGGGCAATGATGAACATTATTAATCTCCCTCCTACCAGGGGTCAAAATCATGACTTAGTGCCCCTAACTACCAAGCGTAGGGAGATCATGTGGGTCCACCCTGATCTGGTGTCAGAAATTGAGAAATAGACTAAAGCTGCTAAAGCTAAGTCTAAAAAGAACTCAAGATGTAAACCATGTCATATGGTTGCAATATCCCCGACGTCGGAAGAAGAGGCTTTGTCAACCGGAACCCGATCAGGGAAAACCTACCTCAAAGACTATGGAGGGAACCAGACGAAAGCAACGGCAGACACTTCAGCTGCCAAACCTCCAGAGCCTGAACTTGTTATGCCAGAGGCAGGTCCTTCTAAACCAACTTCGGTGGACAAAGACAAGCAAAAAGAAGTTTGTTTCGATAAACCTTTGAAGAATATTCAAAACAAAGGTTTAGAGAAACCATATAACTGCGACATCTTGGCTCAGTTGGCTAATACTCCGGCCAGATTGTCCATTTTTGAGCTACTTCGGCTATCCAAAGACACTCGTCAAGCCTTGAGTGAAGCGTTAATGCAAGCAGATGTATGCTTGACTCAGCTCAAATCCCCTGATAAAGAGCCTGTGGCATGTCCTCAATGTCATAGTGTGATGGAAGTGGTCCCTAACATCACTTTCATCTCAAGAGAACATGTTGTTGAAACATAACAGACACGACAGGCCTCTTTATTACACCGGATACGTCGGCTCCGTTGAGGTAGACCGGATTCACATAGATCCGGGATCGTCGATCAGCATTATCCCTCATAGTCAGTTAAGACCGTTGAGAATTCCTACAAGTGAACTGGCTTACACTACCACCACAATCGTGGGCTTTAATGCCAGGAAGAGCAGACCGTTGGAGAAGATTCATTTTAGGATCCAAATTGTTTACCTTAGATCAGTGGCTACATGCTACGTCATTGATTCGGAGGTGTCTTACAATATTCTGTTAGGCAGACCATGGATCCACGATCACAATATTGTTCCTTCAACTCTACATCAATGCTTCAAATATATAGACGTCCAAGGGACAGTGAAAATAGAGTTTGCTAATATCAACCCGTTCAAAGGAGTTGAGTCCTACTATTTTGTTGCCATGTTATACACCCAAGACTACATGAAGGAGGTGTCAGGCAGGACGGAAGAGGAATCCTACCAGGAGCCAAGAGAACCATCTACTGAGCAACCTTTGTCAATCCAGGTGAAAGGGCGGACTACCCGTCCGAAAGTTATGGAACCTGTGACTATCCACTTGGGCAAAACCAAATCGGGAGGAGGAAATGATCCCCTAGTGATCAGTCTGAACAAGAAGCCTCCACCTTTGGTCATTGACCTTAGGCGCAACAAGCAGTCAGCCGATGTAAATATAACCGAGAACATGGTTCCTAGCGATAATAAAGATTCTCTTTTCCAGTATATTGACGTTCAATTTCCTAATCGGGAATCTTCCCCTCATAACGATATAGAACCTATAGCACAAAAATTCTTGGAAGCTATAGACTTCTATCATCCATATGTATGGAAAGTAGCGTTAACATCTAATATCGTCACGACATATGGGCCGCATGAAGATTTTATCTTTATTGTTCCACCTACTCGCAACAATCAGCATCCAATAGTCTTCGGTCGCATACGGAATAGACTGATTATACAAGAAGGTTCTCACGAATCTGATACTGGGAAAATGCAAGTCCACAGATATAGCCCACAGGCTTTGAAGATTATGCAAAGTATGGGTTATGATTTGAAGTTGGAGCCAGGCCTCAACTACGAAAAAGATAGACGAATGCTGTTGCATGGTGATCCCTATTGTCAATAAACTCGTTTTGGGTTAGGATATACCACATATCTTGCAACTTCAAATAACTCTAAGTCAAGTGAGGAGACTATTTCCTCTTCTCAAGACGATTTGTCATCCTCCGATTCAGATGATGAACTCGAACGGGCATTATCAGTAAATATGGTGTTGACAGATTCCCTCAAATAGAGGAACAAGAATCTAAACCATTTGAAGATGAATCCTGGGCTCAGCAAATGGATACACAATAGGAACTCCAGTTCGAACAAAAAAAACCACCCATTGAAGATAAGGTTATCCAAATCAATGTTGGGGATGAATTTTTACCAAAGCCGATATTTATCAGTAACGATCTTTCCGAAGAAGAAAGAAAAGAAATAATCCAGCTGATAAAAGAATATATCGATGTCTTTGCTTGGAATTATGAGGATATGCCAGGTCTTGATCCAAAAGTGGCTACCCATAAACTCAATATATTGTCCAATTTAAAGCCTGTAAAGCAACACCAACGCCGGTTCTGCCCGGATATGATGGATGCCATTGAAGCGGAAATCAAGAAGCTAATAGCCTGTGGGTTCATCCGGAAAGAACAACATCCTGATTGGGTCGCTAATATTTTCCTGGTTATGAAAAAAATAAGAAAGTGCGTGTTTGCATCGACTTCCGAGATCTAAATACGGCCTGCCCTAAAGATGAGTTCCCTCTTCCTATTACAGACGTCATGATCGATAATACGTGCGTTTTGAGCGCATGTCTTTCATGGACGAATTTTTAGGATATAATCAAATTAAGATGAATCCTGAAGATGAAAAGCATACTGATTTTCGTACACCACTGGGGGTATATTGCTATACGGTTATGCCTTTTGGATTGAAGAATGCTGGGGCTACATATCAACGAGCTATGAGTAACATATTCTATGGGCATCTGCGCAAAACGGTAGAATATTACGTGGACGATATTGCTGTCAAAAGACGCCTCAAGACTTGAAGACAGTATTCGAGTTGATGCGCCAACATCAACTCAAAATGAACCCCACAAAGTCCTTTCTTGGTGTATCCAGTGGCAAATTTTTAGGATTTGTCATTACCGCTAAAGGCATTCAAGTTGACCCTGATAAAGTAAAAGCCATCCAAGAAATGCGACCGCCTCGTAATCTCAGAGAACTTAGGGGATTTCAAGGTCGTCTAGCTTATATCAGGAGATTCATATCCAACCTCTCCGGAAGATGTTAACCTTTTTCTCGTCTAATGAAGAAAGGTGTGTCATTCGTATGGGACGAAGCCTGTCAGCAAGTATTTAATGACATCAAACACTATCTTACTAATCCTCCAGTTCTGGTGCCTCCCGTCATAGGAAGACCATTTTTGCTGTATGTTCGAGCAATGGATCATTCTTTAGGGGCTCTCCTTGCACAGAAAAATAATGAGGGTCACGAATAGGCTATTTACTATCTAAGCAGGATGATGGTCGGAGCTGAACACAGGTATAGTTCAGTAGAAAAAGAATGCTTGGCCCTAATATTTGCCATTCAGAAGATGCGACATTACATGACGGGCCAAAATATTCATATCATCTCTAGAATCAATCCACTTCGGGTTTTAATGAATAAGCTGAGTGTTCTTAATTTCTGACTTGCGACTTGGGCAATGCTACTGACACCGTGTGATATGGTGTACGTCCCTTAGAAGTCCATGAAAGGTCAAGCCTTGGCTGATTTCTTAGCTGCCCATCCAATTCCGAAAACCTCCAAATTATATGAGGACATTTCCGATGAAGTTGCAGAATGTAATTCGGCAATGGAAGGTGAGGCATCGCAGCTATTCTTTGATGGCGCTTCCAGAACTGGTCCCAAGGGAAACGAGGTTTCAGGAGTAGGAATTGTCCTGGTGACTCCTGATAAACTCGTCATCTATCGAGCATATTCTCTTAGCGAACCCTGCTCTAATAATGTGGTAGAGTATAATGCTCCACTAATCGGGCTTCAAGACGCTAAAGAATTGGATGTTGAATACCTGGAAGCTTTTAGTGATTCTCAGCTGATCATCAATCAGGTCAGAGGAATATATGAAGTCCGCAATCCAGACCTCATTCCTTATCACCGAACAACGATCGAGATAGCAATGTCTTTTAAAGGATTCTTCTTAGAGCATGTTCCTCGATCTTAAAATTTGGAAGCTGATGCTCTGGCCAGCCTAGCTGCAGATCTAGCTTTTCCTATAAGAAGGCAGAATTCGGTGATCCTTCTTAACAGAGATTTGTTTTGTGTGAAAAATAACTTTCACATAGAACACAGCTATGCTATAAACACGGTTTCTCCTAAGAGAGATTAGAGAAGTCTCTTTATAGACTTCGCGTCAAACAGAATCTTACCAGAAGATCCTAAAGAAGAAGTATCTATCAAGAGGCGATCATTACGTTTCTATTTTGATGCTTCTTCACAAAGTCTATATCGTCGAACATACGATGGACTATTGTTACGATGTCTCTCTGATGATGATGCAAGGCGGGTTATCCGAGAAGCTCATGACGGGGTATGTGGAGCACATCAACCCAGTCCTAAGTTACAGGATCGTATCAGGAGGATGGGCTACTACTGGCCTACTATGATTGCAGATGCCGTAAAATATGCAAGACAATGCAAAGCCTGTCAGGTTCATGCAGATTTTATACATCAACCTTCTGAGTATTTATATCCTACTATTGCATTATTGCCCTTTGAAGCATGGGGTATGGATATAATTGGTCCTATTCATCCTTCGTCTTCTAGAGGACATCGGTTCATATTGGCTATCACTGACTATTTATCCAAATAGGCGGAGACAATCCCTCTTGCTGAGGTAAAGACATCCAACGTGATCATCTTTTTCAAGCACCATATAATTTATCACTTTGGGATACCCCAAAGGATAGTTCATGATAACGGCCCTCAATTCATCAGTCAAACGTTTCACCGATTTTGTGATAGGAATCAGATACAGAATATGGCCTCAACGACATACAATTCCGCTGCTAATGGTTTGGCAGAAGCCTTCAACAAAACCATCATCAAACTCTTGAAGTAGTTTGTCTCTTCAAACAAAAGAGATTGGAACGAGAAGTTGGGAGAATGTCTGTGGGCATACCGTACAACGGTACAAACGCCAACGGGTTGTACCCTATTTTTGTTAGTTTACGGATGTGAAGCAGTTCTCCCTATTGAAGTTAAAATTCCATCACTCAGGATAGCAGTGGCTAATGAGATGACTCAGGAAAATAATGATCGTTTAAGACTTCAAGAGCTAGAAGGATTAGAAGAGAAATGCCTTCAAGCTCAACAGCGCATCGAATTCTACAAGGCACGCATCTCTAGAGCTTTTAATCAAAAAGTGAAGGAAAGAGTGTTCAAAGTTGGCGAGCTAGTTCTAGCTGTGAAGAGGCCAATGATCATTACAATCAAAAGTAAGGGCAAGTTCCAGCCCAAATGGGAGGGCCCTTATGTGATTGAAACCACATTTTCAAAGGGCGCTTACAGATTAGCCAGGCCTAATGGAGATTTGATAATGGCTCCTATCAACGGCAAATTCCTGAAGAAGTACTATGCTTGATCTCCTTTGCTCAAAGGTGTATGGTAAAGATTTTATTCTGATGACACTACATACAAAGATTAGTTGGATCATATTCTATCATGTTCTTGTGACCTCTGAATAGATATGTTTAACTAATTTGAAACTTCAAAACCTATCACGTCCATATTACCTCAGATAGTGTTTTGTATACAAATTTAGTTGGATCATATTCTATCATTTCCATATTACCTCTGAATAGATATATTCAGCTAAACCTTACCGAAAGTATATCATGTCCATATTACCTCTGATATCACTTTCATCTTAGCCTATCATTTATATTCAAAAGTGATAGGTCCACAAAGTCAGAAAATGTATCTCTATTATCTCTGGAAATAGCAAATTACAAAAGGAGCAAAAAGGTACATCATTGGGGAGGAGCCGTTAAATCGTGGATCTGTTGCGCCAATGCCGCCATCCTTTCATTCCTGGAGTTCAAGATGTTAGTACGAGCCCTCTCCAGCCTTGCTTCGTCATTGCTCAAGAAAGATAGTTCGGACAGAGAATCAACAAAACTTGTATGGATGACACCCGCATGTGTCAAATTCTGCTGAGTTGTCTTCACTTGGCCCTCAAAAACATCACGAACTACCGATGCCTTGAGAAGCCTCTCCATTGTCTGAGCAAGTTCAGCTTCCAATTCTCGAACCCTCACCTCATATCCCTCACATTCTGCACAGCACTGAGCGAGCTGAGGAATACTCTCTACTAATACTGCTTGCTCTTTCTCCATCTCTTGTTGATGTTCCTGGATGGATTTATTTAAAGATTCTGTCACGTCCCAGTCCCAAAATATGTAAAACTAGGAAACGTGAGCATGCCAGCCGTATGAATATGGCACTCCAATATATGGAAACCATAACACACATACGCTGTAATATGAATAACAATATCCACAAGTGGTATAAATCTATCATAAGTCACATGGTATAATCTAGATCTTATCCAAAGAATTCAATATAAGTAAATGACCATTCGCTATATAACTAGATCTCAATGGAAAGTATCTAAAGCTGGTAGTCGGACGGAAACAAATCCACTACCGGACTAGAAGAAAGAATAATAAGATAAAAACAATATAAGTACAACAACTACCGACTACTGAGACTCGAAGAGAGGACCCGCGCAAAGTATAGGTAACCAGTCCGGATCTGCGCTCCTGCAAACACTCATGAACAATACACCTGGAAAGGGACCAGGTCCTCAGAGGGACATAACAAGATACATAAAAGCATGCCATAAAGTAAATACTAAATAAATAACTCCGGGTGACCTAACCATCTAAGTGAAATACAATTTGAGGACAACTTTGAGTATATAGGAAGGTGTAGGCTAGACATATGCTGACGTAATTCACCAGTCGTGACAACCGGCTAGTATATGCTACATATGCCCCCTAAAACACGGGAGCATGAATACAGTAACGTCCAACATTCTATAGAGTATGGTATCAGCACTGTCATCAAGTAACGTCCAACACTCTACAGAACGTGGTATCAGTAATATATATACGTCTGTATCACTCCGTCGAGTGTAGTGCCAGTATAAAGGAGTGGGGTGTCCCATATGCCTACTAATTGTCCCCTCCGCCCAATGATCTAATCATGTTGTATCCACAACACGCGTCAGCTACTACGCCTCAGCGTCGTAACTCTGGCTCATAGACTATCGTTAGAGCAAGTGTCCATCCTTACAGCCAAACAAGGACAAGGATGGGACCATCGTACCACGCTAGTCTACGCTCCACCTACTAATAAATGCTAAGTCTTCTAACATGCATCCCTATTAGCAGTTATACCCTATCCGTCGCACGCCTATACGTACAGGTGGCCAACCACATACGCAGGACCGTGCCCTACATGAGACTCATAATACGTGTAAGAGATGTGTCAAGTCCTGGGAGTCATACCAATAACTCTCCAAATTTAGGTGGGTCTATTAGACTCTAGGTCAGACACCAGTCCTAACGTCAACGCATCCGTTGACCACACCCGAGTCTCTCTCGGGCGAGTACAGTTATATAATATAAACATGCAAATAGTAATATTGAATTTAAACAGTACAACAGAGGCAAGGTATACTTGCCTGGCAAGCGACTGTGTAGTCCCAATAACCAGCTCCGGAAGTCGCACAGATAAATCTAACAGATCTTCTGGGTCAGCGTGCACAGGTACGGGAATCGGGGGTGACTGTTGCGGGTGGTCTGGCAAGGGTGACGGATTTATGATGTCGGTGAGGACGAGGGTGACGATGTTTGAGGTTGCTAAGGGTGATGGTTTAAGGGTGATACCGATCATGGTGATTAGGTGATGAGGTGAGGAGAATGCTGTAGAGGGTGACTGGGACGATAGTGATGATAGTGGTGAAGGTGATGACTATGACGATGATGTGGGCGATTAGGGTTAAGGTATTGGTGACGATGATGGTGATTATAATGGTGGTGATGGTGATGATGTTGGAGATGATAATCGCGATGGAGTGGTGAAGATGATACGACGATGATGATGATGATGATGGTGAAAGTGATGACTACGACGTCGATGGCGATGGTGATGGTTTAAGGGATGATTAGGGTTTACGTGTTGGCAATGAATGGTAATGATGAGGAGTTGATATGAGGATGATGATGATGCTTGTGGTTGTCATAGATTTCCTGCCGGAGTCCGGCCATGGGGAGGTCCGGCAAGGAGGGGGTAGAACAGGGAGAGGAAGGAGGAGGGGATCGTGATAATGGTGGTGGTGAGTCGGGCCAGGAGTCCTGTTCTCCGGCAAGGAGGAGAATCGGGTGGTGGTTCAACCAGAACGAGGTGGAGATGCTCACAGGAAAGGGGGAGAACGAGGTGGCCGGAGGAGGCTCAGGCGAGGCTTGGTGGTCGTCCGAGGAAGATGAGGAGGGGATTTGGCCGGGTCGTGCCGAGGGGGAAGACGTCGACGAGTCGTGCGGTGGCGTCTGGGATATCCGGCGGGATGAGGAACAGCAGGGGCTCGGGTGCGGCCTAGGTGCAGCTGTCCCCGGCGAGTTCAGGTCGGTGAGGGTGGTGGTTCGATGTGGGGCTGTGATTGGGTTCGGCTGCGGTGTAGTCGGGGAACTCGAGGACGACACCGGAGTTGCCCGAGGTCGAGATGACGGGGAGGCAATGGCGGAAAGTCGGCCGTGGCGGTAGAAAACTGGGTGGAGGACGAGAAGTCGGCTGAGAGGTGATCGACGAGGTCAAGGTGGCGGGGGCTGATCGACGAGGAGGCGGTGCAGTGTTCTCCGGCGAGTGGGGCAGCGGCGCAGCGATGCGGCCTGGGTTTCTCATGGCGAGGAAAGCGGTGATGCGGGTTGGGTTGACGGGGTGCCCAGTGCAGGCGGGCTGAGGCAGGGTGCAGCAGATGGGAGGCTACTCCGGCGAGTGGGTCGGCAGTCGGATCGAGTGGTTGTCCACCGGCGTAGGCCGGAGTACGGAAGAGGAGGAGGAAGCGGTTCAGGGGAACAGCGTCGGCTCCGGTCGTCGAGGACCGATCCAGGCGGGGAGGAGAAGACGTGGGGGAGTGGATCTCCGATCTGGCGAGGGAGATGGCCGACTCCGGCGATCGAGCGGGAACAGGGATGCAAAGTCGGCCGGGGAAGCGCTTCTAGGTTAGGGATGAGTTTTGGGTTTTTCCCAAATGAATAATAAAAGGAGAATAGTTGTATTTTTATATATGGGGTTTGGGGTTTTGTTGACCTAGAAAAACTTGACTTGGTCAACACTCTCCTTGGGCTTGGGCATTGGGCTCCCATGGGGATGTTGGGAGGGCTGGAATTTGCATTAATTAAATGCAAGGGTAAATTAATATACGGGGCGATGTGCGCTCATTGCACATCCCGAAAAATTATAAAAAAATCCACGTGAAGGAAAAATTGGGTTTCTTTACGTATTGTCCAATGGTGGGGATATCTCAATGAGTTTTTGCATAAAAGCCCCCAACAATTGGAAAAATTATAAAAAGACGGAAATTAGATTTATTTAAATTAAAATTACCGCGCACGGTGTTCTGGAAATAATTTGGAGTACCTGGGAATAAAATTAGGTCGGACGCAAGCGTCTGGGCGTAGAGGATACAGTGTAGAATATTAATAAAATTTGGGTTGTATAAAGTGGTCAAGATTATGTCTCCAATTTCGATTGGAACGCACAAGGGTACAAAGTTGGGATTTATTTAGAATTAAGAAATAACGTCTGCGACGTTTATTGTGCGACTAAAATGTTGCACCAGAAAGCATGATTATAATTTACACAAAGGTCAGAAAGGTAGGCGGGCATGTCTGGGACAATGTTGTGAAATTTGTAGATAGGCAATGGCTAGTGCAGTGCTCCAATTAACGAAGCAACGGTAAGGTGCGCTACGCGATAAAATAATGTACAGTTAAATCAAATGCCGTGTTCTAATTTCTAATTGGGTTCAAACTAGCCCTAATTCCACTATATAAGCCAAGTAAACCTAATTTTGGGTGAGGGGGTTTACAATCTACCCAACTTAAAAATAATTTTGTCCTCGAAATTAAAATAAGGCATAATTGGTTTAACTCCTTCACTTGCGTACGTAAGGCAAGTTAAATCGCAATCTCTTCCAAAATTTAACTTATTCAAATCCATCGAAATCCCTTTCAAATTGGACCATTATTTATATCGAACGTCAACACATCGCGTTGTCTTCTCCATTCTCAATTTAATAATCCACATCCAATCTAATTCAAATCTCTATGACATCCCAAATCAGAATTTATATTGCAATCTTCAACTGTTAAAATGTCCACTAGAAAATTATAATCAATTATTATTTCTTTCCTCAACTTGTGAATTTCGTACTCTTCAATTTTCAAATTCAATTTATATCCTCAATATTTTCAAATAGGTAATCTTGCAATCAAAATTTTTTTTTAATTTACTCTTCAAATTTGAAATTTAATCCGTCTATGTCCATGTTTAGGTTTCTATTTATTTTCCTCGAGGTTTAAATCGTTGATTCAACCCTAAATATTAAAATTTTAAATCATATGCTAAAAATTGAAATTCATTGATCCTCATCCCCTTTCTTATTCGTCCAAAATTCTAGAATTTAAAATTACTTGAACCTTTCAATCAGATTTTTGCTCGATCACAATCTAAAGAAATTCCTCTCAAGCTGATAAATGCAACTGCTACCCAACTTAGAGTTTACCCATCTATCACATAAGGCTCTTACGTTTAAGAAATCTCATTTCTCAAATTTACTTAATCATGTTACTCAATCCTCAAAAATTTTAACACCAAATATATTACATGTGATATGCCCTTGGTTACAAAACAATCATCAAATAAGGTAAATTGGCCTATAGGGTATATTTAATACTATCTTTGTATCAACTTATGCTAGGCACGAGGTTTCGTCTTTTCGAAATAAGGGGAGACGGAAAACAATAATAAAGATTTCAAGGGGAAGGTAATAGATTAGGAGTATGGGGATCAAGGCGTTTAAAGAATTCAATAGGAATTTTCAAGGCAGTTGTGGATTAAAATCCTTTTTTAGGTAATTCTTATTCACATACTTGCATCGGTACAGTTATGTAACGGATACGATATGCTCAGACATATCTAGAGGGCAAGTATATTCGTCTACTAATCATTATATATCTTAATCCACGTAAAGTAGTTATGCGAAGGGCGAACCAAGCGCACTATGGTTGATCAGACCGTAGTACACTGATTCTGAAATGTATTAGTGTACGCGTCCAATAATACATATGTCGTGAACAAGCTTGATAAAGGAATGAGCTTGCAAAACTAGGCTGTAACAGCAACATAAGTCGAGGTAGTACAAAAATATAAGTACGCTAGATTATGATGAAAGGGGGGTACAAAAATAATTTAAGTTCACAAAATCGAACAGGAACAAAATTAAGATTCTACAATTTCTACAGTTGTCCTACTCACTCCTTATCTAAGTCGCTAGTCGACCAAATATGGGTTTGGACCTTTAATTTCCACAGTCAGAATAAACACTATCTTCTTATGCAAGTCTAAAGTTGTGTCATCCTATTTTACATCATCAATGGGTCAATAGGGCTATGTGATACTATGTTGTGAGGCATACTACCCAACTTAAAATAAATTACTAATACTATGACAGTCTTAAGGGGATCCTATAATTTAATAAAGTTCTTGTAAATAACGTACAAATTCTTATTGGGCTAGACGGGGAACGCATCTTAGTACTTATTAGGGTCTCCTATTGTATCATGTAGGTAATGGCCATCTTAAGTCTTAATCATATAGCTCATAGAATACATGTGTCATTAGTAAGAATGGAAGCGTTAATGACCTTTAAGAGGAAAAGGGAAGGATAACCCGTATCGAGTTACGGATACAAATTATGCAATTTAAAGCTAAGAATAATCAGATCACAATCTAAAGGAATAACTCAAACTATCCAATTCTAACTATCATTCAAAAAATTAAAAGTTCAAGATTACACTTTTCATCCTAGTAAACTATATATCCTAGCATAGAATAAGATCACTTGCTTATAATCAGAGGAGTCGAGTGGCACGAGTTAAAAGATGGAGAAAAGAAGAATCATAATTTAATTGTCACAAAATTAGTGAACGCTAAGGTTTTGGAGGAACACGATATGAAATTACAATAGAGGGACTCTAGATACTATCATAGTTTCCTAAGGAAAGGCAGCGAGCAAATCTCCGTATTTGAGGTATGATCTCAAGGGAAGTGTCATACTTGTTGCTCTGGGCTTCCTAAGGTACTGTCTGCTAATATCATGACAAGAATCTATATCCTAACATTATCTCACTATGCAAATTAGGTTAAGTCCCTACATTCGATCTCGAATTTCTATTGGTTCCTCAATACTAGGGTCAAACATTAGGGTCAAATCTCTAACTAGCTCTAGTAGTGCCTATACTACTCTTTGGTCATTCATAATTGCGTCAAGGAATAATGGTAAGCCCTTCTTTAGATAAGGATACTAGGGTTTACTTAAATATTCTAAACTTAGTGACGTGTCAGGGTTCTAGTTACTCTTACTAGGAAGGTTACCCTACTTATTTTCTAACAACAGGGACTTCTATTTTCTAGGAGAAGGCTATACTCAAGGAACTAATGGGAAGGCACATGAATCAAGCATGATGCAATTATTCAACAGAATGCATTGGAAGGAGGATGAGTCAAAGTCAGTTGTGGATGAGATCCTATACTCTAATCCTATTTACAGGCTTGCTCGGCACAGTAACGTAACCGAGACAATATGCTCTAACCTGTATGGGCCACCACAGATTCTGTCTGCTAAGCAAGTTCCACAGTTAGGGAGTCATACTCAGCTTGAACAAGTCATCGATGCTGCCTCGAGATAGTTGCAAATATTCGTTAATGTGTTGTTCTAAACCATTAACTATTTGCTCTAGCGCATCAACTCTTTCAACGTTATTGAAATTTCTAATCGGCGCTATAGTGAGCTTTGAAGACGTCTTCAGAGCATCAAAGCCTAGATTTTTCTCCAGCACCATGGATATCAATTCTTTCAAAGTGACGTAGAATATGTTAGTGTATTGTTCAACTAGCATAGCAAAGATCGAAGGTATGCTGGGAGTGGCCGCAATATCGGTAAATCTCTTTTCCGGAAGGACTGTAGAGGATGTTGCCACAGTCGTTGCTTCAACAGATGGTGCGACAAAAGAAGAGACACCAACAACGGTTGGAGTTGCTGGCATGCTTAACGAAGGAGGCACGGTCGAGATGGTGGGTTCATCCTCCTCTGATGTTATTTGAACTGCTACTGGCGGGATGACACCCGAGAATGTTGCGGATGAAAGATCGACAGTTTCAAAGTATGCTTTATCGACGTCAGGTGCCGCCGTTTCATTAGCTGGATCCACAATAAAATCAGAAGTTGTGTTAACTCTGCCCTCCCAAGAGATGTCTTTGCCTGAAAATAAGACAAGAGAAAGTTAATATCAATTTGATGTTAATTTTCTGGAAGAAAGCGTGAAGACAACATTTACCCCTGGCCGATGGTATGTATGTTGCGTCTGCAGCCTGTATAGCTAAATCATTTCTTAATGATGCTAAACAAGCTGTCATACCTGGAGAAGAGGGTACACCAACTGACGTTTGAGGGTAGTCATCCCAGTCGTCACCCAGATCCACTCGAGGTTCATCGGGTGGAATCTCGCTCGAGATACTTACATACGAAGGAGGGGCTAGCCCCATTATTTCTCTCGGCAAAGGTATATTGATTCTTATTACGCTCGGCCTCGAAGGCGATCTAGAAGCACTACCAGTAATGGTGGTAGCAGCAGCAGTCGCGGGCAAAGAATATCTAGCACGGTCAGCTGGAACTGTGGAGGTTCCCTCTCTAAAAGGCGAAGGACCCATGATCAAAGAATCATCCCCAACAGGGGAAACAATAGGCTCACTCCTAGAGGCCCCCTTGGTGGAAGTCCTATTAGGACCTCCGGTAGTCAGCTTCTTCTTACGGAGGGAAGGCTCTTTCAGAGTGGAAGCCTTTCGTTTACTGGAGATTATGAGAGGCTCTGCTGGCGGAGCTATTACGCCTCTCGGTACAATCAACAAATAATCATCTACACCGGTGGTTTCATCACCTTCATCAGAGAAGACAGATGGTATCTCCTCTCTCCCAGTGGACCTATGTGAGGGCATCCTGAAACTTCTATGAACATCAAAATCACGATAGAAGGTATTGATGGACATATAAAATTGTGCGTACGAGTGAAGAATGCGCAGCTCCGTGGAGAGAGAAGTCGCGGGCACAGCAAAGGTTGCTCCAGTACAACCCATTATGAAGTACCGCCATCTACTAGCTCCATCAATAAGTCCACCTTTGAACTTGAAGCTGGTGATGGGATTCCCCATGTGCAACTGATCATACCCAAATTGCCTAGCGAAACGGCTAGGCAGATAAGGCTCCAAGTAGCAGTGGTCCTCACTTCTGTACAGCAGATGCGAAGGTCTAATGCAGACCAACCAGTAAAAAGCTTCAGGAGAAAGAATAGTCTTCCTCTGACCTGCATCCTGAAGTTTCGTCCCCTATTGATTGATATGTACAGGGGGACGATGCAAAAGAACTTCCAACTATGGGCAAAATTTAGTACTAGCCGACAATCTATGACGCTAGTCACATTCCAAGAAGAATTACTGTAATTCAACAGGAAGTTATTGCCCGAACCACTGGCCGACCCAGGAGGCATCACTCTGGTATTGTGAAGAATTAACCATCCATCAGATATAAGAATGGCAATTCCACTCTGGGATATCCTTCACGCCGTGTATCATCAGCCAGCAGTCCCTCAGTAATGGCCCTCACGCCAGCTTGAATCCTGCACAACATGGCAGGGAGCAGGCCAATCTTGCTCCAAATACCAAACACATTGCAGGCCATAAGGTATTGCGATGAATGCGATCCGCAGACGCGATACCAGGCACCACCCATCGGCATAGCCAAACAGAAAGGAAGCCAGCCAGTTGAGCTTATCTTGACAGAGGCTTTCAGCAATGCCTCATATAGCTGTAGGCTTTGGTTTCTGCAGGATAACCCCCTATCTCTTCTTTGAGAACACAATCTTGAGCCCCCGTATCTTCAATAAGATCGTCGATTGTGTTGGCATTGAGAATACTCCAGGGATTCAAGGGTTTATCTCTGCTATCTACAACCTTGTCCTGTTTGGCATTTCTAGTCTGATGGAAGAAGTAGGATACCTATTTGTTGATATTGGCTAAATTAGAGGGCTCCTTGTAGAAGGCGGTGCATGCAAGGTAGTGGCTCATCAGCTCTTGGTATACTGCCACTGCCCGAGGGTGGGTATCCTTCAGCTCCCTATTTGTCGGAACGTACTCTTCATAAGGAGTGTCTCCCATTGGTAGCTTTGAGATGTCTGCCATCTCATGAAGTTCCAGTCCTAACTCACCTATCAGAGTGGCAAAATTCCCAGTGAGCGAGTTATATCGCTCCATCAAAGATAAGAACAAATTGGGGTTGAGAGGCAGCCCAACACTAGTAGCACTCACAGCCGGAAATAAGCTAATACTTTCCAGCTCCTCCTGAAAGTGCTTCAGGGCCCATGCAGTTAAACTGGCCCATCGAAGATTTTGGGGGCTAAGCCATCCACTGGTGCGAGGGTTAACCTTGGGGTATACCCCCCCTGCCCCATAAAGTTATTGCAGAAAGTCGCTATTTGAAGCGGCTGGATCAGTGAAGTGTCTTCACTCGGTACACTGCCTGACAATAATCCTCTGAAAGGCATGACAGGGCCTGAGGGACTGCTTACAAAGAACCCTTGGTCCAATCCTTTCTTATTAAAGATCTTTTCTGGCTGGCCATGAAGATCGAGAGTCAGAGTCCATGACATCTTTCTGGGATGTGTGGCATGGAAGAATGCAGAGATATGGTAATCTCTGGGCATCTTTAGCAAATACATGATCGTGCCCTCAGCAGAAAATACCCAATCTTCCTTCTTGGGCTTGGTCTGAGACTGCTTATCAATAACGTCCCCGAATAAGAAAGCTAGTTTCTTATACTCAGTCCCATCTATGTATGTTAGGGGCTCCCCACTGATCATACTCAGCAACATTCGTTCTCCTTGGGCCGAGATCAGAGTTCCCCTTTCTTGAGGATACTCGTTTCCAGAGATGGGAAATGTCACATGGGACAAGTCCTCCAGATAGTTGGAATTCAGCATTCTAGCAGCAGAGCCCATCACTTCAGCCATAGGGGAAATTTGTAGGTCCACTGCAAGAAGCAAGAAAACAAGCCAGTTTTATGCTAGACGCTACACTTTTGCAGTATATGCCAAAACTTGACAGTCTGAGCTTTTACGGCAGATTGCAAAATTTTGAGTTTTATGCTGGAATTTACCTCCAGTACGTAAAACACAAGGTTTGCAGTATACGCCAAAATATGGCAGTCTGAGCTTTTACGCCAGATTGTAAAAATTTGAGTTTTATGCTGGAATTTACCTCCAGTGCGTAAAATACAAGGTTTGCAGTATACGCCAAATTTTGACAGTCTGAGTTTTATGCTAGACTGCAAAAATATGGAGTTTTACGCTGACACATTAGGAATGTGGGCGTATTGGCGCATACACGTACAACGTGTTCGAAGGATTTTTCTCCTCTCGAAGTCTTTACTTGTGATGCCCGGAGCGCAGCTAGACGGTGGAGCACTTCGTTCAGAACGAGGCTCGCTTGGCCTAGTAGGAGTCGCTCGTGCTTGAGCAGAGGAGCGAGATGAGGAAGCGGCTTTCTTTCCCTTAGCCGCGGAGGCCTGTTTTGGTGCCATGGCGAATCTGAGTTCTCAGAAAAGAGACGAAGAAGAAGAGTTCTCAGAAAGAGACGAAGGATTTTGCAGAGATAGATGAAGGATTTTTCTCTCTCACGACCTAGGGCTATTTATAGAGTTCAGATAACTCTTCGAATCTTTAACCGAATCCGATCTTATCTGATCAGTTATGATTTGGGACCACGTCAGCCGATCATTTAAAAAGGAAGGCGGACAGTCATGCTGCGTAACAGATCTATGATTTTACGCTCAGAAGCTTTTTACGCTCAAAAGCTACAGATCTACGATTTTACGCTCAGAAGCTACAGATCTATGATTTTACGCTCAGAAGCTTTTTTGCTCAGAAGCTACAGATCTACGATTTTACGCTCAAAAGCTACAGATCTATGATTTTTCGCTCAGAAGCTTTTATGCTCAGAAGCTACAGATCTACGATTTTACGCTCAGAAGCTACAGATCTATGATTTTACGCTCAGAAGCTACAGATTTACGATTTTACGCTCAGAAGCTACAGATGCTACGGATTTATGACTTTTCGTATATCTTAAATTACGCAGGACGGAATACGCGTATATCTTGATAACTTGGGTCTTATACTCGAGAAAGCCAATTTTAAGGGTTTTACGCAGAAAATGCTCCTTCTTGGTTACAAAACATTGCAAGTGCCTAAAATACACAGATGTCAGCATTTGTAAACAAGACGACGAGTATTCAGTAAACTTCTTCTCTTCTTCAGGCAGGAGGACTTCAACAGACTAAGGGTCAAGGAGTTCCCTAAAAATGTCCGTCTATATTGAAGATGACTCTTCTTCCTTGGCCATTGGAAGTTCATTTGAAGTCTAGCCAGAATCCTTTACATCTAAGTTCGAGTATGGCCTGTTCGGCGGACATTTCATGCCCTGTTTCGAGAAACTTTCAGAAGGCCATTCTTGAAGATGATGTTCTGAACAGAAGTTCTTCATATTAGAGAAGTGACAGTTCAGAATTCTATGTGACTCCTCGTCCAAAAACAGCATGACAATTGCATTTTCAAGACAATTTAATGCTGAAAAGTTTTTACGCATATTCCTCTATGCATAAAAGTCGGAGCATGACGGGAAGCATATTTGTCAGAGTCAGCGTAAAAAATTACTCAAGCATGCTGAAGCTGCGTATTATCAGACTTTCTCACAGCAATATGGCAAATCAAAGAGGCGTAAAAGAAGACAAGTTTATTAATCATGATTACATATGATGGAAATCCATTTTACAAAGGATTTTTTATTAATATTCAAGATCACGACGGGAATCTATTACGCTAGGTTCTCATCAGACGAAGATCTTCAGTTCTTCTTCTACGGCACTTCTTCGGCTTCTTTGGCCGATGAACAAGAAAATGATTAATGGCAGGAGGATACAGAAGTGGGCCTGTTTAAATTATTCAAGCCCCCCTCCATACGTCATTGGCGGCCATGCTCAGACTTGTGTTAGTGATTCAGACCCAACACAATACTGGAAGACACGGCCAAGCTGCCCACCAGGGTCCAGCTTCATAATAGGGGAAAATACAGCTAGCAAGTTGTGTGGTCTAATACGACCCTTCCTCTCTCTTTGACGAATCGCCATATAAAATTGCTGATTATCTCGAGCAAAGGAAGCTATGATATCCTTCCATGATCCATCGTTGCAGAGGATATTTGCTTGAAGATGCCTCTTTTTACGGCTCCCTACATGCTGGAAGAGCATAATCTTCTTCTTCCTCAGTACAGCCCAATGAATCTCAGCGGCCATCTTTGTAGTGAAGGGTGTATGGAAAAACAAATTCACTTGCTTGCCTTTATATAGGTAAAAGAGAACGCACAGAATCCCAACAACTCCTTAAATATCGCCGGAAAATCAGCCTCGAAGAACGAGTCAAATTTAACCCCTTCATGCTTCATTCAAAGTATTTCAAATTACAAAGAATTTGAAAACTTTGAAGGGAGTCTTGTAGAAGCATGAAATATGCTGAAGAATTGTACGCATATCATACAGTCAAAACCCAACATGCATGAAGTCCGTGTAAAACAGTGCTTCAAGGATGTGTAGCGTAAAACATGGTTTCAGAATTCCTCGCATAAAATAGAGCTTCAGCGTTGTGTGGCGTAAAATATGACTTCAAAGCTATTGGCGTAAAGAAGAGCTTCAGAGCTGTCCACGTAATGCAGCGCTTCAAGGCTGTTTTGGCATAAAAGGTTGCTACACCTTCCCCCGGCGTAAAATACGTTTGTTTTTAATGCAACGTAAATTCATACGAGGAACTCTTCGTATTCCTCGAATGAATCTGTCACACAAAACAGTGAACCTGACTCCTGACAAAAGTACTACACGATGATCAAGAGGAGGGCTGTGATAATGATTTTGCACAGAGACCCAGGCTGTCGTTTAGTGACATATTCTTGATACAAGTCATTTTTACGCATTCAAAGAATATGTTACCTATTCTACATGGTCAAAAATGAGTCTTTATGCTCAAGAGGAGACGAAAGCAGATGCCACGTCAAAAGCTATTTTTTTGTATAAAGCTCGAGGCATATCTCTGTATTTAATGCACAAAATGAGGGCAAATCTCTCCATTTAATGCACGAGATTTTGTTCTAGTTTTAAACGACTGGGAGAGCTAAAACTGTGACTAATACGCTCACATCACCATCCTTGCGTTTTACGCCAACCATGCTATTTTCAACTATAGGAGTACGTTGTATGCTATCTCCTCAAAATACGCCAATTCAGGCTATATTTTGCAAAGTATCAAGTTTTATGCAGAATTTGGCTTTTACGCCAACAAGACAGCTATTTGGCTTTTATGCCAACAAGACAGTTATTTGGCTTTTACGCCACAGAGACAGTTATTTGGCTTTTACGCCAACCATCTCTACGCGAGGGCAGTTACCTATGTGGCTTGCATGCCATGATCCTCGAGAAGCAGTTATACGCGTTAACTCATAATGGGACACGTGTCATATGCAGATTCAGGTTGCATAAGTCTAATACAAAGTCCTCAAAATTCTTCCAACTGTGCTGCTACTCGACCTTGCTGAAACACAACAAAACTCGACTCCAACACCCTGCTGTGCATACAGTGTACAACATACTCCAACCCGACAGTGCACTATGCACACAGGCTCATCTCGCTGCTGTTGAATAGGGTCCCCCTCTACAGTTGACATACCACTCTAAACAGTCCACAAGTGATCTCAATTAAGTCTACACTTGTGCAACAGTCCCCAATACTTCCAAAACAGTCTACACTAACCCCCCAAACCATTATGCATCTAAGAACACATCAATACAAGTAAGAACATAGGTAAATGATTATATAATCAATATATAGCTATATATATCATATATATAACTCATATATAATACTTAATTAGCTATACACAGGTCTAATGAATTAAAAACAAAATAACAAATATGTGGAGTGCACCTAACCCGTATCGCACTCAATCTAAGATACGCTTGTGATACGGCTCCACCACACCACCAAACATATCCTAAAGGACACGAGCAGGTCTATAATCATAGTTAGAAGTAACATGAAGTGATATCTACTCAACTACGTGCCCGTGCCAAAATATGACATGCTCAAACCCACGAGTCGGAAAAAAAGCCCCAAATTAATCCGTATCGCCAAATTGTCATGATACGGCCTACACATATCCAATTGTGGACATGACACTAATCTCATAACGTCAAACACATGTCAATTTGGTCTAATTAACCTATTGACAAATACATGATGTGCCAATCTCAAAATTCCTCCAAAATTGGCACAAAATACACCATAACTTCCTCCATAGGTCTCCTATGAACCTAATTCCACTTTATATGGGTAGCCTTAGTATATGGGAGGGTTCCTAATGATTAAACTACATATTTAGAGTCTAAATAGACAAAAAAAACTGAATTGCACCTATTGGGAGATGGATTCCCAATGCAAGTCTCCAAATAAGTGTCAAGAGCCTTCAACTTGTGCTCCTTCCTCCTCCTTGTAGATCCTTGCCTTCTCCTTTTTTTAATAGCATTCAATGGTGATATATAGAAGGAATTGGAAGAGAAAAATTCTAGATCTAGAAATAAGATAAATGGATGAAGAGAGAGAGTCTCTCTCCTCCCCTTTGTGGTCGTCCTTCCCCCTACTTCAAGTCACTATAAAAAATCTATAATATCCCTTGGGGCTTGTCATGAAGGAACTATTTAAGGAGGGAAGGTTCTAATCCAATTGGTTTAACTAATTAAGTCATCCTCCTAATGAATGGGCTTGTTTGTTGGGCTTAAATCTAGCTAGAATTAATGTTGGTCCATGAGTCCATTCTAATCTAGTTAAGTCCACTAACACAAGTCTAATAAAAATGTAGCATCTAAAAATAAATAAATAATATAATAATAAATATACCATAAGAACATTAATTAATTATAAAATAACCAAAATACCCTTCCTAAATATGGTAGTAACACACCTCCCTTTTTATTCCATACCACCACACACACTCTCGCATATCACATCTTGTAGACACCTGGATGTATAGAATACTGAGAGCGATGTGCTTCCTATAATACCTCCTTATGCAGCTCTCCACTAGGCGTACATAATCTGGTTGCATGCCTCAAAGAACCATCCTCAGCAATGGTGAAGTCATTCTCTAATCCTGCTCTCACCTGGGCTCTGATGCTCCTCAAAGATACATCCTCATACTGGGCTGCCTTTATCATGTCCATCAAATCTGAATGTATCTGCAAATCCCACATCTGCTTTGCAAAACCTGGAACTATCACCTCAATGCCCAGGCTATCCAGATCCTCCAATAAATGTCGGTCCCTCGTTAGAAACATAGCTACTAGATACCTGCTCAAGGAATCGGCAACTACATTGGCCTTCCCTAGGTGATATTGTAAAGATATATCAAAATTCTTTATCAGTTCTAGCTACCGACGTTGCCTCATGTTCAGCTCCTTCCGAGTAAAAACATACTTTAAGCTTTTGTGGTCCGTGAAGATCTCCACACGCTCTTCATACAGATAATATTTCCACAATTTTAGAGAAAAGATGACCGCCGCCAACTTCAAATCATGGATAGGATATTTCTTCTCATGAGGACATAATTGCTTGGATGCATAGGCAATCAACTTTCCATTCCGCTAGAGAACACAACCCAACCATTTCCCCGATGCATCATTATAGATAGTGAAACCTCCAGACCCTGATGGTAACGTCAAAATAGGAGCAGACGTCAACCTCTTCTTCAATTCCTCAAAAGCAATCTGGCACTCTTCTGTCCAAACAAACTCACGTCCTTCCTAGTGAGTATGGTCATCGGCTCAACAATCCTCAAAAAATCTTACACAAACTTCCTGTAGTAGCCTGCCAGACCCAAGAAACTCCTGATCTCTTCTACGGAACTCGGGGTCTTCCAAGACTGCACTGCTGTGATCTTCTTCGGGTCCACTGAAATCCCATTACCTGTCATAATATGCCCCAAGAACTCAACCTTGTCCAGGAAGAACTCATACTTGGATAGCTTCCCATTCAACTTATCCTTCCTCAAAGCATCCAAAATGATTTGTAGATGCTCCTCGTGCTCCGCTGGCGTCTTAGAGTATATGAGAATGTCATCGATGAATACCACCATGAACTTGTCAAGGTACTAGTAGAATACCTTGTTCATCAAATTCATAAACACCGTCGGGACGTTAGTCATCCTAAACGGCATTACCATAAACTTATACTGGCCATACTGAGTCCAAAAAGTAGTCTTCAAAATGTCCTTCGGCTTCACTTTTACCTGGTGGTAGCCTGATCTCAAGTCTATCTTGGAGAACACCTTGGCGCCACTTAAATGATCGAACAAATCATCAATCAGTGGCAACGGATATTTGTTCTTGATAGTGAGATTAGTCAATGCCCTGTAATCGATTCACATGCGTACCAATCCATCCTTCTTCGGTACAAACAATATTGAGGCTTCCCACGATGAAGAACTAGATCTGATAAACCCTTTATCCTATAGTTCATCCACTTGCTTATTCATCTCGACCAGCTCGTTATTGTTCACTCTATAGACATGTTGTGAAATCGGCTCTGCACCGGGAACCAAGTCTATAGAGAACTCCATATCTCGATCTGGCGGCAAACCTGGAAACTCCTCAGGAAACACATCCAAAAACTCTGCTATCAACGGATACGACAACTCCTTGTCTTCCATCATAGCTCCAAAGATAATGCCTTCTCACAGCTTTAAATCTCCTCTGGCAAACTCAAACTCTGGCTCTCCTGGCGGGCTAAACAAAACTCTACCTCCTCTGAAATCTATACTATTATGGTGACTACTCAACCAATCCATACCGAGTATAATGTCGTTGCTCGAAAGTGGCATTACAACTAGACACACACTCAACTTCCGGCCTCCCAGAGTAACTCTCTGATCCTTACAAACATAACTAACCAGGATAATACCTCCTCGGTCATGATCTTGCATGTCCTAAGTAAAGACTCAGCTACCAAATGATGCTTCAAAGCAAAAGAAATAGATACAAAATTATGAGAAGAATCACTATTAAGCAAAGCTAAAGATAAAAAAGAATCAAGGAGAACAAAACCTGCAATGACATCTCGGATGGGCTAGGCCTCCTCAACCGTCATAGCAAACACTCGTCCCTGAGGTGCACCTCCCTAATGCTGGTACTGGGCATAACGCTGCTACTGGGTCGGAAGTGGCGGTCCCCTTGGTTGTACTGCAGGTGGCCTCATCTGTGCTCTCTGAGGTGGACCTACTCCCTGAGCTGCACGAAGAGGGTTAGTAGGACAATCTCTCATCTGGTGTCCCTCTGCGCCACAATACAGACAAACTCCCAACCTTTTCCTGTAAACTTCCCAGACATGGCCGGGCTTCTTACAGTAGTGGCAGAAAGCGTGTTGTGTGTCTCTCTGCTATTTTTGTGGTGCCTGGTGAACCAACGTCCTGGCTGGAGTCGGATACTGTTGTGGCTGCTGGAAATGACTAGACTAGAGATGAGGACGCTTAGCATGCCCTGCACTGCTACTAGCCCCTAGAAAAGAATTACGGCCTCTCTTGGGCTTCAAGTTCCACTCCCGCTCAACCTTGCGTGTCTCCACAAGTATCTAAGAATATGTCTGATAGAAAGACAGAATGAGGATCTTTATTTACCAGTTCAGACCGTCACGAAAGCGGATATCCCAAACCTCTGGCTCCCTTATCAAATACTACGAATATCGGCTCAACCTTCTGAACTCTATGGCATACTCCTCCACAGACATGCTCCCCTGAGTAAGGCTCTCAAACTACCACCCCAAGTCCAACCTGTCCACTCGAGCAAAGAACTTTCTCTTGAAGAGGTCCTTGAACACCTCCCAAGACTACCCCGCATCTGCAAAAAGTGGCTCATTCTTGAACCAAGTACGGGCGATGTCGAATAGATGAAGTCACACTGCCTCAACCTTTAGATCTTCAGCAAGACGGGATACCCTTATGAGATGCTCGATATCCTCGAGCCAATCATTAGCATAAACGATGCCCTCGATCCCCTTGAAGACCCGAGGTTCCAACTTCTTGAAGTCCTGAATACTATCAGGCCAAAGCAGGGCAACCTGTGGAGCAACTTGATGCTGGACTGGAATATCTCTCTCTTCTGCAGCACGGGCAAGATGATGAGCACTCTCAATACCCTACAGCAATATATTGGTCTGCCTATGGTGAACCTCCGACTGGGCCCTCTGAGCCTCCAGTATCTCGCAAAATAGTGCAAACATCTGGGTCGCATCTGTTAGCACAAGAGGTGGAGGTAGAAGTCCCTCAGTCATATCTGGAATAGCCCTCTATACTGGGGTTGGATCCCCGAACGCAGCCAATACGCCAATCACCGTAGAAGTGACTAGTACAGGCTCGCGGGAAGTCGTAGATCCTTCAGAAGCTGCTCCTCCACGCTGTGATCGAGTCCTGGGAGGCATCCTGAAGCAAAGCGAAAGAAAAGAATCAATATAGCACAAGATGGAATATTTTCAAAGAAGGACAGTTAAAGCTTAATTTATCAATATCAAGGAAGAACAATCGAATTGAACAATAGAGTTTTTCCTAGTTGTGATTGAGTATTCTTAGGCTATAGCCTATATCCTATATTCTGAAACAGGCTCGTAATAGCATTCAATTCAGAGCACCACTATGAATCATAATATTTATGACCTCGAAGACCTGCATGGGCCACTACTAAAAATATGTCACGACCCTTACCCAATATAAGGGCACGAGACATGGGTACGTCCAACCTACGCAGCAGTATCGATGGTAGAACATTGTCTGGATAAACTATCTATCTAGCAATAATAATCATCAAGTTATATAATGCCACCAATGAAATATAAATACTCAATCATAGATCTATAAGATGGAATAATCGCACAAATATGATATAAAGACTGCATAGTCAAATATAACTCACAATACAAAATATAACCAATGAGTTATAAAAAAAATATAAAGGAATACTAATGTCAAATGCTGGAGATAAATCCAGTAAAACCTATCTATTGAGCTACATGTAATGGCCCGTCTGTCTCAACCGGGATGAGTCCCTCCTGAGCCAATGTCTCTGGCTCTAAGCCAACTACGTCTTGAGACCCGTAGTTAGTAGGATACCACTTCTCAGTGTCATATGGAAAAAATATATCCAGTCAGGAAAGGAGCAAAGTACATCTCTAAAAATAGTTCTAATAAATGATAAAAACTATGTATTAGTAAATAGAGAGCATATACAAGATGAATAGAGCATGGCAGGAATATACATGAATAAAAAAATATGAGAAATACGTACAGGAAATACGAACATCATATATGAAAATAAAGAGATACACCTATCTTAGTGAGTGAGTACGAGTGACAACATGTGATCGGCTTAGGTACTGCTCAAGAACCACGGCCTGGTTAATCATACGTGTCATTTATGATTAACACTATATAAGAAAATCAAGAACTCTGGGGTATGATCACATATCTACACTAAATACTTCCCGTCCCCAACTGGTATAATGGATACAACCATAGCACGTTATAACACGAGATTCTATGAGAAGGGAGCTAATTTTCCCATAAATTAGTGTCCATACTTGCACAGGAACTACAGAACTTGCACAAGAATACGCCCGAAACTACCAGGAATAACATCTCATGACGGGATCCAGGAATACCAATCCGTGTAACCAAGTGTCAGGAAATCAAGGATATCTACACTAAATATAAGAAACATAGAGTATATGATAAACAAAAAACTCTCAGAGAATGTACTTGCCTGGAATCCGGTGAACAGTATTAAAGATGTCCGGAATCGTGCCTTGGAGACCTAAATATGGAATATTACATCAATACAAGATTTTGGAATGAAAATAAATTAAACTAGTCCAAATCTAGGTCATTGGGCCAAATCTAAGTCAAACTAGGTCAAAGTAGCCATTTCTAGGTTGTTTGAGTCTATCTCTTGGTTATTGGGTCTATACACTACTTATCTAGGCTATACTAGCTATATTAGGATACTAGAGTATCATAGCTACTAAGTACAAATTCATAGCACTATCTATATATAATACTAGCTATTCATTAGCTAATACTAACTCTATATTGATTACCTTGGCTTTGAGCCACCATGGTATCAATACCTAGCTACCCTTTGGTATTCATTACCAATACCTAAAGTAAGCCAAATACCTTGACGTTACCTTGGTGTATCTCAAGGTAATTCAAGAACTAGGTATTAAACCTAACCAATACTTATACTATATACTCTATTTAGGATATAACTAACTAATCAAATTGATATCATATACCATACTTACCAACCTTCTAACACTACTAACTGACTTCATAAACAACTAACCTCTATACACTTGATATACAACACTAACGTATATACTAACATCTAATATATATCTTTAACTAACTAACATGTACATAGATATACTAATATCAACTAACTAACTGTTAACAACCAACAATCTAACTAACATTATTCACCAACTGATACTGCACTTAATTGTGGCTTACCTTGCACACAGGTACACCTCCCAATTTAACTTGTTGCTACTACTACTTGCTACTTGGCCTGGTGCTAGCTATCAGAGCAGTTATACTGCACTGAAGTGCACCTAGCTGCCAGTGCCGCTGCTGCCCCTACCTCCGTCAATCTCGAGCACCAATCCTTCCCCATTGCAGTGTGTACACTACACTGTCCTATTATCCTTGCTGCTATTGCTGCATTATAATGCAGTCCACTAACCACACATCAATCTGTTATGTCCTTCTTGTTGCTGTTGCTGTTGTATTTCTGCTTGTCCTGTGCTCACACTCAACACACTACATGACACCAACTTACACTTCTCTATTAGCTCACTTGAACAATCTCACACATCTACCTACACTACCTTGGCATACCATTGGGCACATGTGTATACTGTTCTATACACATGGCACCCTGGGATCACTGCTCTCTGCCTTTACCTATTACCCCACCCCTACATCTCTGGATGTACACTGATCACCTACAGAACCAACCTGCACTCGATCTCTTTATACCTGCAGCATTACTAGCAAGTGAAATATACTTCACTAACTCAGGTAAACCCGAGTACTGCAGTGCCCAACACAGTGTAACTCATCCCCTCTATCATGATGCAATGCAACAAGCAAACACCACAATGCCCATATATGTGCATGACAGTCCCCAATGACCTATAGGTAATGAGAGTCTCCACTCTATAATAACACACTATGACAGTCTCCCTTAACCTCCAATGACTGATACTATATGCCCAAAGCTTAAATGAAGATACTACCCTATATATATATATATATATATATATATATATATATATATATATATATATATATATATGTGTGTGTGTGTGTGTGTGTGTGTGTGTGTGTGTGTGTGTGTGTGAACACAACTAAAGAATATATACTTATACACATATATACATATATATCATAGATACACTAGCTAAACAAGAGCAACAACTCTAGTTGGGGTATCGAAAATACCGACCAAGCAAAATATCAAACACATGGAGTGCACCCCCTATATCATACTAGATCTATGATATGCTTGCGATACGGTCCCAACACATCACCAAATATATCCTGAAGGACACAAACAAGTCTAGAATCACAATTAGAAGTAATACGAAGAGCTAGCTACTCAACCACGTGCCTGTGTCAAAATATGATATACTCAAACCCCCGTGTCGAAGGAAAAAACCCCCAAACAAACCCGTATCACCAATTTGCCATGATACGGCCTACACATATCCAATTTTGGACATAAAACTATACTTACACAATCAAACACATGTCAATTTGGTCCAATTGACCTATTGGCAAACACATGATGTGTCAATCTCAGAATTTCTCCAAAAATGGCACAAAACACATCATAGCATTCACAATTGGGATCCCTAGTAGTCAATTCTTCTTCTTATAGGTAGCCCTAGTACATAGAAGGGTTTCTAATGATTAAACTACAGATATAAAGTCTAATTAGAAGGTAAATACTGAACTGTACCTATTGGGAGATGGATTTCCAATGCAAGTCTTCAATTGAGTATCAAGAGACTTCTACTTGTGCTCCTTCTTATCCTTGCTCCAATAGATTCCAATAGTGAATAGAGAAGAAAGTGGGAAGGAATTTAGGTAGAGATTGGTGTAGGGATGAAGGAATTTCGAAGAAAATTTTTGATCTAGAATTTTAGAATGAAAGAAAGGAGGAGAGAGGAATTCCTCATCCCCATATAGGCCGGCCCCCTTCCTTGAGACTCAAGTAATGTCAAATATCCAAAATGTCCTTTGGGGCTTGCCATGAAGAAAATGATTAAGGAAAGAAGCTTCTACTCCTAAAGGTTTGACTAATTAATCACCAACTTAAATTGGGCTTGTTTGTTGGACTCAAGTCTAACTAAAAATATAGTTAGTCCAAGAGTCATGTCTAATCTACTTAGGTCCACTAACACAAGTCCAAACTATAATGTAACATCTAGTAATAATTAAATAATACAAGAAATAAATATACAAAATGTACAATAAATATTAAATTATGAAAATGACCAAAATACTTTTCCTAGAAAATGTGGTAGTGACACTACAATTTCTATAACCATTTAAAGAGCAAGAAGAAGAAGTTACTTTTTTGGAGATCAAGAACTCAATGGAGATCCAACAGAAGAGGATCAAAACTTCTGCACCCACTAGCTCTCCTCCTTAGCACTTCTCCAAATTTTAGGATTTGATTTAGGAAGAAAGGGAATAGGAAGAAGATGATTAGGGTTTTAAAAAGCTAGATGGAGGCAATTACGTTTTTATGTTATATATATATATATATATATATATATATATATATATATATATATATATATATATATATTAGGGTTTGGAGGGGAGGGGGTGTTATAGTTGGCGGCCAAGGGGTAGGGTGGCCGCCCACTATATGGGTTTGGCTAGGTTTTTTTGGTGGGTTGTTTGGTGGAAGTTAGTTAGGGTTTGTTTTAATAGGTTTGGTTATAAAATTATCAATTTATCCTTTTTGCTTAATTATGCATTTGGACCTTTAAAATAACATAAATTCTTACTCCAAATTAAATACAAATTTCTCCAAATAAAATCTACCTGATATAATTACTAAAAATAATCCTACATAATGTAATTACTTTAATATAATCATTAAAAGTCAAATCCAATTGGAAAGTTAACTAATAATTGTATTTAGCATAAAATAAATTAATAGCCTAAATAAATATCTAAAAATCTAAATATTTTTGGATACAGAGGTTACAGTAATACAAGTTGGTAGATAGATAAGATACCAAGATATTAGGTAATGTATTTTGGTCAAGTGTTGGGTAGGCTAATGTATGGCTAAGGTATATATATATATTATGTTAATACATACTAGTTTGACCTAGAAAACCTAGAGTTAGCATGGTATTAGCTAGTATGACTTAATAGGTGTTACTACCACATTTTCTAAGAAAGGATATTTTGGTCATTTCAAAATTAATTAAATATTGTGCATGTTGAATATTTATTTATTGTATTATTTATCTTTTGTTATATGTTAGTTTATTATTTTGGACTTGTGTTAGTGGACCTAACTAGTTTAGATTAGATCCATGGACCAATATTTATTTCTAGTTAGAATTGAGCCCAATAATAAGCCCAATCATTAGGAGGAGGATTAATTAAGTTAAACCAATTAGACTAGAACCTTCCTTCCTTAATTATTTTTTTCATGAGAGGCCCCAAGAGGTATTTTACACTTTACATAGTAGCATGAGGAAGGGGGAAGGGGCCGACCATATTTAAAAATGGAGGAAAATTTTACTCTCTTTATTTTTATTTCAAATCTTTATCTAGAATTTTCTCTTCCAAATTTCTTCATTCCCACATCAAATTCTACCCAAATTTTTTTCCAATTCCTTTCCAAATCATCATTGGAGGCTATTGAAGCAAGGATCTATAAGGAGGAAGTAAGGATCTATAAGGAGGAGCAAGGATCTACAAGTTGGAAGCTATTTTTACTCAATTTGGAGGTTTTATTGAGAATCCATCTCCTAATAGGTACAATTCAGTTTTCTCTCTCTAATTAGACTCTAAATCTGTGTTTTAATTATTAGGAACTACCCCATATACTAAGGCTACCCATAGGAAATGGAATTAGGTTCATAGGAGGCCTATGGAGAAAGTTATGTGGTACTTTGTGTCAATTTTGGGGGAATTCCACGATTGACACAACTTTTGTTTGTCAATAGGTCAATTAGACTAAATTAACATGTGTTTGATTGTGTGTGGCTAGTCTAGTATCCATAATTGGATACGTGTAGGTCGTATACAGACAATTTAGAGATATGAGTTAATTTGCGGGTTTTTCTCTGACACGGGGGGTTTGAGTATGTCACATTTTGATACGGACACATAGATGAGGAATTAGCTCTTCGTATTGTTCATAATTATTATTTTAGACATGCTCGTGTCCGTTGGGATATAATTGGTTGTGTGGTAGAGCCGTATCGCAAGCGTATCATAGATCTAGTGTGATACGGGTGCGATGAACTTCACGCATGTGTTCCTTGCAATTTAATTCAATTATAGATATTATAAATGTTGTAATTATAATTATTATGTGATATATATATATATATATATATATATATATATATATATATATATATATATATATATGTGTTGATCTAGAATTCATGTTGATGTGTTGGTGATCATGGGAGAGTAGAAGTTCATGTGTTTCTCTAATATATATATATATATATATATATATATATATATATATATATATATATATTTGGTGTGTAGATGTATATATAAATATATGAGATGTGTATTTATGTGTGTGAGCATGAGGGAAGAAGAAACAATGAAAAAATAGTGAGAATACAATGAAAACAGTGAAGAAAAGCAATAAAAGTAGTAGGAGAAACGCTGAGAGAAGCAGCAGCAAAAGTAGTTTAAAAGCAGCAGAAAGCAGAAGCCAAGAAGCAGAAGCAGCAGCTGTAAGCAGCAGACGCAGAAGCAGAAAGCAGCAAGCAGCAGTTGCAGTAAGCAGCGGCAGCAGCTTATCAATAAGCTGTAGCTTATTGATAAGTTATTAAGTTAGTGTATATATATATATATATATATATATATATATATATATATATATATATATAAGTCAGTTAGCTTATTTAATAAACTAGTAAGTTAATAAGCTAGTATATATATATATAAATAGATAAGCTAGTTAATTTATTTGATAAGCTAGTAAACTAATACATTAGTATATATATATATATATATATATATATATATATATATAATATATATATATATATATATATAATATATATATATATATATATAATATATATATATATATATATATATATGAATTAATTAGTTTATATTAATAAGCTATTAGTATATATATATTGTAAATAAGTTAATATATATATATGAGATTATATATACATAAGTACTAGTTAATATTAGTTAGCATTATTTCTAGATTACCTTGGGGTGCACCAAGGTAATGAGAGTGAGATATCTCGGGTACGGATATTAAATATCAAGGAGATGTTAGTATATAGTTTAGAATATTATTGTAATAAGTTTTTAAATACATATTAATATATAATGAGGTGTATGAGTAGTAATTATATATTTGATATTGAAATACATTGTGATACCAAGGTAATGTCAAGGTATTGGGTTTTACTCAAGGTATTGGGTTTACACATCAAGATGGAGTGTAGGTGGTGTGGTACCCCTTTTGCTTCAAAGCCTAGGTATCCACTTAGCATTAGTTTAGTTAGAAGTACTATATATTTTTGTTTGTATATACATACTATGATATTTTTATATCTAATTACTTGCGTATCTTAGGATACGGTATCTTGTTGGTTTTCTAGTATCCTAGTATAGCTAGTATGGCCTAGTTACATACTGTATGGACCCACTATCCTAGAGATGGACTCATACAACCTAGAAATAGCTAGTTTGACCAAGTTTGACTAGTTTGACCTATAGTTGACCTAATTTGACTATTTTGACTTAGAAATAACTTTATGACCAAGAAGTTGACTAGTTTAACTTATTTTTATTCCAAAATCTTGTATTGATATAATATTCCATAATTAGGACTTCGAGGCACCGTACCGGACATCTTTGATACTATTCACCATATTTTAGGTAAGTATATTCTTTGATAGTTTTTCATTTATGATATCCTCTATGTCTCTTATATTTATTGTAGATATCCTTGATTTCTTGACAAAATGGTTACACAGATTGGTATATCCGGATCTCGTCATGAGATATTATTCCTTGGTATTTATAGTGTATCTTATGCAAGCCTTATTTTTTGTTCTTCTTGTACATGTACAGACATTGATTCTTGGAGAGACTTGCTACCTACCCAGAGAATTCCGTGTCATAATATACCATAGTTGGATCCACTATACCAATTGGGGGTGGGAGTATGTAGTGTAGATATGTGATCATACCCTCCTTGTTCATGTCTTATTCCTTGTGAGTGTTGATCATACACCGCACGTATGATTAACCAGGCCATTATCCTTGTGCAAGTTTCCAAGTCGATCACATGTTAAAGTTGGTACTCACTCACTTAGTATTAGTATTTATTGTTTATTCCTATGATGCTCATTATTGTATTTATTTCCAAAATTCCTTTATTTCATATCTCTTGTACCTTTATATTGCATCTTGTATATTCGCTCTATTTACTGTTACATAGTTTATATTATTTATTAAAATTATTGTTAGAGATGTACTTTGCTCCTTTCCTGACTGAATATATTTTTTCTAGATGATACTGAGGAGTGGTATCCCACTCAGTACGGGCCTCAGGATGTTGTAGGGTTAGAGCCAGAGACCTTGGCTTAGGAGGTTCTCATCCCGACTGAGACAGATGACCCAGGACTTGTAGCGTAGTAGTTAGACTCTTTTGTACTGTATTTGTCTCCAGCATATTGATATTAGTATTTCTTAAATATGACTCATTGGATATTATTTTTCTTGTGAGTTGTATTATGACTCTTCTATTCTTTTATCATATTCGTGCTTTATTCCATCTATAGATCTGTGATTGAGTATATTCATATTATATTGGTGGCATTATTATGTCTTGATTATTAGATAGATATTTTACCCAAACAGCGTTCTACCGTCGATGCTACGGCGTAGGCTGGGCGTTGTTCACTACTCGTGCCCCTACATTGGGTGTCGGTCATGACACATTTTTAGTGGTGGCCCATGTAGGTCTTCAAGGTCGCAATTAGTGTGATTCGTAGTAGTACTCTTAATTGAGTGTTATTACGAGCTCCAGAATATAGGATACAGGCTATAGGCTGAGAATACTCAATCATATCTAGGAAAAACTTTTTTGATTCATTTCAACTGTTCTTCCTTTATATTAATATTTGATCTTTAACTGTCCTTCTTTGAATGCCTTACATCTTGTGCCATATTGATTCTTTTCTTTCGCTTTGTCTCAGTATGCCGCCTAAGACTAGATCACAGTTGAGAGAAGCATT